>JAEAOA010001962.1:0-600000 GCA_016746295.1 Potamilus streckersoni
AGTGCCGAGGCAATTGGAAGAAAGTGCCTAACCAAGGATATACCACTGAGGCTAACTCAAGCTGCACTGATGGTAGGTTTCCAACCTGCTTCCTTTCGGTCGTGAATCCGGCATGCTAACCACTTGCTCATCGCAGATCCCTGGTTGCTTAAAAGTCATCTGCGTTATGTTGATACAATTTACCTGATAATGATTAAATTTGGTAGCTAGTTCTGATAGGTGACTGATGATGTCTGCTCATGTGAAACAGACCTCAAATTTTATTCTTTGATTGTGCAAGCTAATTTACCCATCATCAACGATATCAAGATGTTTATGACGTTGCCTACAATGTTTCTGGCTGTTTGTTAGTAAAAAGCCAAACTTTCAGGTTTATGATCAGTAAGTCTTCCTCAACAACTATTATATTTTTTAAAAACTGTACTGATGGCACTAAAGCAATTAAAAATATTCATTTTGCAAAGTCACATGATGGGTTTTTGTTCGTTCCACCAATTTTTCCGGGTGAGATATGGCAGAAAATATTCCGACATGTTTGCTTGTTTATTGGTGGATTCTTTCTTCTCTGTTTGTTTGGGGGAAATAAGTAAAACCAACTTCGGTAGCAGAGTTTGTGAATATGAATTCATCTTAGCCTGGTTCCTGCATAACGATTCAGAATCATCTACGTCTTATGAAAGCATTATTGTTTTCAATATATCTGGCATATAATTGATTTAAAGACAAATTTATAACAAATTTCTCTGTTATAGTACATACATAATATATACTTACACATGGTGGAAACAATTTGCAAAACAAAATTTCTTTAATGTAACTTTCACCTATTTTATATTTACTTTCATACCACCGGCGTTGGTGTGACAATGTCGATCCTTTCTCGGAGGATGAGATTGTCCTAGGCCACATCTATGCACATGATATAATGGCTATTTCCTTTTCCTATTCTCTCTCTCTCTCTCTCTCTCTCTCTCTCTCTCTCTCTCTCTCTCTCTCTCTCTCTCTCTCTCTCTCTCTCTCTCTCTCTCTCTCTGTGTGCATGTATACAATATAACATAAAATTACACTCGGGCAGTGCTTACAAATAATGCTCAGAAGGTTTACCGTATATAAATTGACTGTCGAGTTTCACGCATTTTATTCAGAAATTACGCTCACACGCACATTCTGAATTTTCTCACGCATTCTTGAAGCATGTTTTTGGATACGTGTTTTCAGACGAATATAGTGAGTATTGCTTTATACGCGTGTTTTCAAGTATTAGCTTCAGCGTGAAATATTATTTCAAATATTGCTTTTTAAAAACAAGCCAGAAGAAGCATTAAATTGTTTTCTGACTATTTCTCCTCATTAACCATACTGGAGCTACGGCTTAACTCTGCTAACTAATGACCTTTTGAGGTCTAATCTTTTTGTACATGGAGGTATGTATAGTATTGAATTACAGGATGATAAATGGACTAAAACACGCTATAGTTAGAGGCCTTACCTGAACAATACAGTATGTAGACAAGACTGAATCAGTAATGTAAGCGTTTTGTTCTAATATTCTGTCAGAATCCGAAAACCTGTCTGTGCCAAGAACTTATTTTATAGGACTAGCAATTGACGGTTGAAATTATAAATCAGTGAGCAATGTCAAGGACGGTCCATGAACAAGGAAGAAATTCAAGACTGAGTGACTAAAATATAAAAAGATATAAATAAAATATAAAACGATATCAATAACAAGACAATGCGATAGCACTATGCAGAAAATGATACTGAAAAGGATCATAATACTTGCAATTTGATAACAATCCGCTGCACGTTGATCTTGTCAGCACACTATACACATTCACATCTAAATCGAAAGTATGTAATCAGACATATTTTGTTAAAGAAGAATGAAGAGTTATTTCCCTTTAATTGCCAACTATTTAACTCGTTAACTTTGTCACACCTAAGCGCGGCTTTGAGATAGGTATACAATTTAACGGCACATCAGTTCAATCCTGCCGATGCTGTGCCGAGAAAATTTAGATACCAGCTTTGTAATTCGCAACTTAATTTCTCTTACATCTATCTATCTATCTATCTATCTATCTATCTATCTGTCTGTCTCTCTGTCTCTCTGTCTCTGTCTCTGTCTCTCTCTCTCTCTCTCTCTCTCTCTCTCTCTCTCTCTCTCTCTCTCTCTCTCTCTCTCTCTCTCTCTCTGCATTTATAACATATAAAATTACACTCGGGCAGTGCTTACAAATAATGCCCAGAAGGTTTACCGTATATAAATTGACTGTCGAGTTTCACGCATTTTGTTCAGAAATTACGCTCACACGCACATTCTGAATTTTCTCACGCATTCTTGAAGCATGTTTTTGGATACGTGTTTTCAGACGAATATAGTGAGTATTGCTTTATACGCGTGTTTTCAAATATTAGCTTCAGCGTGAAATATTATTTCAAATATTGCTTTTCAAAAAAAATGCCAGAAGAAGCATTAAATTGTTTTCTGACGATTTCTCCCCATTAACCATACTGGAGCTACAGCTTAACTCTGATAATTAAGGTCATTTTGAGGTCTAATCTTTTTGTACATGGAGGTAGGTAAAGTTTTGAATTACATGACGATAAATGGACTAAAACACACTATAGTTAGAGGCCTTACCTGAACAATACAGTATGTAGACAAGACTGAATCAGTAATGTAAGCGTTTTGTTCTAATATTCTGTCAGAATCCGAAAACCTGTCTGTGCCAAGAACTTATTTTGTAGGACTAGCAATTGACGGTTGAAATTATAAATCAGTGAGCAATGTCAAGGACGGTCCATGAACAAGGAAGAAATTCAAGACTGAGTGACTAAAATATAAAAAGATATAAATAAAATATAAAAAAAGATATCAATAACAAGACAATGCAATAACACTATGCAGAAAATGATACTGAAAAGGATCATACTACTTGCAATTTGATAACAATCCGCTGCACGTTGATCTTGTCAGCACACTATATACATTCTCATCTGAATCGAAAGTAGGTAATCAGACATATTTATTTACAGAAGAATGAAGAGTTATTTCCCTTTTAATTGCCAAATATTTGATTTGTTAACTTTGTCACACCAAAGCGCGGCTTTGAAATAGGTATACAATTTAACGGCGCATCAGTTCAATCCTGTCAATGCTGTGCCGAGAAAATTTAGATACTTGCCTTGTTATTCGCAAATCTAATTCCTGCTCCTTTAAACCATCCAAGACTTTCCTAGGCCAATATGGTTGTCTCCATTGTGTTTTATAAGTCACATCGAGGATGAAACAAAAACACCTGACAGGTAGCACAAGTGGTGAAGTGGTAAGTTACATAATCTACTATTAAAAGTCTAGTTTGAAATGCTATCTATCTGCAGGTATTTTGTAGGACACATCTATCGATTTGTTTCTCAAAAGATGTACAAAGGTTATGAGCTCTTTGTAGTTATTTGCCATGCAACGCAATGCTTGCGACGAAAGGAAATTATAGAAACGTGAGTTTTTTATATAGAAAAATGATATTTCAAACGTCCAGATAGCTTGAGAAAAATATTTTTGGTCTGATTTATAGAAAAAAGAAGTTTGATATTTCCATTATATTAGATATATAAATACTAAATTGAGGTAAAATAAAACAAAGACTATTCTGCGTTGAAAGAAACTGCACCCATTGCTCACCTAGTAAAATTTAAAAATAATTTAAAAGTTTTATCTCTTACACTTTATATATTCCTCACAGGCAACATGTGTACATTACAAGCTCGTTTTATATCCCCGCCATATGTGTGCAGACACATGAGATACAAGTATTACGACAAATTCTCTCTCTCTCTCTCTCTCTCTCTCTCTCTCTCTCTCTCTCTCTCTCTCTCTCTCTCTCTCTCTCTCTCTCTCTCTCTCTCTCTCTCTCTCTCTCTCTCTCTCTCTGTTAAAAATGTATCCACTACTTACCAAATCATATATACCTGGATGCTTTGTACCTTCGTGACCTTCTGGGCGTTCAGGATTCCACCACGGCAGCATATACGGTAAACTGTTAGATCTCGAGCATCCTTACGCTTTGTTTTCTTTATCTAGGACACTATATTGTCGTTTTGTTGGGGGGGAGGTGCTATATACCCATATGTGCATCTAGAATACACAGGTATGTATATCGACTAATCTGAAATTATTTGTAGAAAAGATAAAGTTATTATGTTGTACATGAATGGGCATGCCCTGCACATTGCATACCAAATTTGCATGCATTTCCACGAACAGACTAATTAATAAAGCACTGAATAGAAGCATATGCTGTTCTCAAAAACAAATTACCTGCCCAGGAGTGGAAAGACCAACAATAAGAAGGGCAAGGTCGACAGATTATACCAGGAAGATCTTCACAGTACAGTTGTATCATCAAATTTATTCAAGTAAGAAAGCAAATTTAAACTTATTTTATTTTAATTTTTGCTTAAATCTTTTTTGGGGGGATAGGGTTGTTCAGAGTTGATTACAAAGAGGTCTCCTGAAATGTCTTTTGTTGAACAAACATCATTCTTTGCAGAACAACCAGGATTCGATTTGTAATGTTGACGCAGAGAAGAATTATATCCCATGTTTGTAGTGACAGCATGCAGAATATGACCTGTATAATCGGATTTGAGGTGGGTGTGGGTGGGTGCTCACTATTGTTTTGTTGCTTCAAGTCACTGAAGATCTAACGTGTAACCTTGAGTTGGGTGGGGAAGAAGTAGGATGGTCGGAAAGGAGTGTCGTTGTTATTTTCGTTTTTTTTTCTTTCTTTTTCTTAATGATATGAGCAAGAATGCAAATCCAGGATAACATTAACTTGAAAACCGGGTAGTTACTAAGCCTGAAGCATGAATTTAGCATGTAGGTGACAAAGCTATTAAAATGATGTGTTATAATCTTGTTTCTATCATTTACAACAGTGAGATCTAATTACATGCGTGGTAAACGATTTATTAAAGAGACGGTGCAATATATATAAACACTAATGCAACTGTTACTAACACAGTAGTCAACATCTCCAATTTAGAACTTACTGATGCTGAAATAAAACTTTTATCGAAAGGTTTGAGTTTCTGTCCCCGTCCTAAAACATACGACAGAGGGAAGCTTAAGAATGACACCGAAGAATTCATCCGCCGACTAAGACTCAAAGCCCATTTTGCCTTGCAACCACCAAACAAATCAAAGGAAAACATAAGCTGCGACCAACCCACATTTAGAAAGAAAAGTAACTGGACCCCACCAAAAAGTTTAATTCCGAATCTGGAAGCTTTTATCAACTCGGTTGAAAAAGATATTTCCAGACATATCAACCATACTAACAAATATTCTAATTTGACAAAAGAAGAAACAGATGCCCTGCACTCACTGAAAAGCAGAACAGACATAATAATTAAGCCTGCAGATAAGGGTTCCGCTGTTGTCGTTATGAATAGGGAAGACTACATTAGTGAAGCAAGTAGACAACTAAGTGACGCTAGGTTCTACCAAAAACTGGACCATGATCCAACGCTGGAATATGCAAAAATCATCACTAATGTTATTGACGAGGCGTACCAAAGCGGACACATAGACCAGCAAACCAAAAACTACTTAAGCCCAGAAAACCCAAGAGCAGGTAGATTTTATCTTCTACCCAAAATCCACAAACAAGGAAACCCTGGCAGACCTATAATCTCAGGTAACGGGCACCCCACAGAAAGGATATCAGAATATTTAGATCATTTTATGAGACCACATGTCCACAAATTACCATCATATCTTCAAGACACGACAGATTATCTCATAAAAAGCAAAGCTAGTGAACCATTACTGCCAGATACATTACTTGCTTCCTTAGACGTCACATCTTTGTACACCAACATACCGCACAACGAAGGGTTACAGGCATGTAGCGAAGCATGGGAAACAAGAACTGTAAACAATCCACCCACACACTTCTTAATCCAACTCCTGGAGCTTGTCCTAAAACTTAACAACTTTGAATTTAATGAAGAAAACTACCTACAAATCAATGGAACTGCAATGGGTACTAAAATGGCCCCTTCGTATGCTAACATTTTCATGGGAAAACTTGAGGGAAAGCTCTTAGCATCGGTTGAGCGTACACCATACCAGTGGGTACGCTTTATCGATGATATAGAAATGAAGTGGCAGTATGGAAGAGAAAGTCAGGATGACTTCATTTCAAAGGCAAACAACTTCCATCCTTCAATAAAATTCACGGCAGAAATTTCCAACTCAAACCATGTTTTCCTGGACACAACAACCAGACTGGTGGAAAACAAATTACACACAGACATCTACTCGAAACCAACCGACAAACACCAGTATCTTCTCCCAACCAGCTGTCATCCAAAACACTGCATTAAGAACATTCCATATAGCCAGGCACTGAGGATACGCAGAATTTGCTCCGACGATGAAAGATTCCTAGAAAGGTCTGAAGAGCTGGCTAAACATTTAATTTACCGAGGCTACGACAAAGACCTGATTGCGGAGGCAATCCAAAGGGCCAAACAAACAAACCGTGATGACCTACTCAGATATGGACAGAAAGAAAAGGTTGATAGGATACCATTTATTCTGACCTATCACCCAGACAATCCCAAAGTAGGTAAAATCATCGCAAACCACTGGCCAACCGTGCAATCGTCAGACATACTAAACCTAATACTTCCGAACAAACCTGTAGTAGCTTACCGGAGACCAAAAAACCTAAAGGACATCCTAGTCAGGGCCAAGCTAACAACAATCGCTAGTCAAAACCAACCTAGTCAATCTGGACCCTGTGGCGATAAAAGATGCAAAACCTGTCAACATATGATAGAGACCAAGACATTCACTAGCACAGTGACTAAAGAAAAACTAAACATACATGGTCCAAACAAAACGTGCAAAACAGAGAATGTGATTTATCTCATCACATGTAAGATCTGTGGCCTTCAGTACGTGGGAGAAACTGAAAAGCTACACATAAGGATAAACCTTCATAGATCTGATTGGATGACAAAAAAGCTGTACAGAAGCCCGGTCGCAGAACACTTCTCCTCCCCTGGCCACACTTTCAGTGATATAATACTTATCGCTATTGCCAACAACCACAGCTGGAGTTCCGAAACCAGGAAGGAAAAGGAATCATACTGGATACGCCGCCTTAGAACATTGAAACCAAGCGGTCTAAACCAAGAAGACTAGAAAATGAAAACTATGCACTAGTAGAATTTAACATTTTCTAAATCTTCTTATCCTTCAATTTTTACTATAAGAATAACCGGTATAGAACCAAATATCCGGGATATAATCTGCGTTACATATGTACACAAAATAAAAATAGATGTCGCTTTGGCTTGTAGACTTTTAGGGAATTATACAACGTTTTCAGTTTCCGCAACTAGTCTATACAAGCTGGTTGTATTTATAGTTTTAGCACATGTGAAGATAGAAATGTAGAGGTTTACAAACGCAACGTTTTTGTGTTTATTTGTTTGTCGTAACTATGTTTTGTATTTGCCTTTGAAAAAGACTCATTAAGAGTCGAAAGCGCTTAGGCTAGTTAGTTACTAGTTTCGTACTGTTCGTCGTCAGTTTATTGCATCTATTTTAATTAATCCCTGACAAACGTGATCCCTTGGTGGATCCAGTACGCTTGAGAGGGTTGTTATTCGCCATATGATTTGTATTCTTTATATATATATATATATATATATATATATATATATATATATATATATATATATATATATATATATATATATATATATATATATATAATGGATAAATAGAGATAAACAGTTTTATTCATATCTTTATTCTTATTTACAAACACTTTAACTAAAATCATAAATATTAAGAAACAGTATATATATATATATATATATATATATATATATATATATATATATATATATATATATATATATATATATATATATATATATATATATATAATACAAAACATTTGACAATGTATGATCAATAGCTATTTAGAACTAAATAATCATAATATATATATATATATATATATATATATATATATATATATATATATATATATATATATATATATATATATATATATATATATATATATATATTATAATTGATTTCAGATACTCTGTCAGTTTTATAGAATTATTGGATATATTTTTGTGATATAAATAATGCTAACATTAATTAAATTTTCAATTAAAATATTATTAAATAATTTAGAAATATTATTTACTAATTGTAAACAAGGGACATGATTAAAAAAAAAATTTCTTTATGAATGTCGTACAAGGTTTTGGATTTAAGACCTTTTGGATATACCGTATTAAGACGGTAAATCCAATTCCTTTAAAAGACGTTCCATCTCAGAATTAAGTATATCAATAGATTGAAAGGAGAAATCTTGTAAAGTATGGGAACTTTTGTTAAAGTGTTTTACAACGTGAGAATTAAAATTATGATCGATTTAGTTTTTTTTTATCTGATCTATGTTGATTCATACGTTTAGAAATTTGTTGACACGTTTGTCCAATATATTGTATGCTACACTTTTTGCATGTGATCAAAAAAATGACATTTGATGTTGCACAATTAGTATCACAACGCATATTAAAAGTTTCTTTTATATTATTACTATTAAAAGAGGTATTTTCATTAATAAAAGAACAGTGCGAACATCTAGGTCTATTACATTTAGATGATGATCCATTTTTATATAATATATTTTTTTCTATTTTATATTTAATTAGATAATCTTTAAGAATTTTTGACCTTTTATAAGCAAGTGTAGGTTGGTTTGCTTTTGTGTAGCGATTTATCACTTGTTTTACTAGACAGTTTTAATAAATCCAAATACGTGTTGATGCTCATACCTATATTAGGCATTATATTAAATAACAACAAAAAACATAGCTTCATTATTATCTTTGATTCCAGATTGCAATGATTCAAGTTGAGTAGAAGATGATACTTTTTGGAAAGCAGTATTAATGATGTTAATAAAGTAATCCCTATTTAGAAAATGCTGACCTAACTCTGTCAAGGACGATTTATCAACATTGTCATCCGAAATAAATATTCTATAGCTTTGAGTTTGACTGTATGTTATCCCGTCTTTACATGATTTAGGATTACATTAGGACTGTTCAACATATTGATGAATATTCGTGTCTTTAACATTAACCATTGTGGCGATGTCATTATTTTCATTTTTCACGACTTCTACATCTAAAAAAATACTTTAGTGTTAGATACGTTGAAAGTAAATTTTGTTGTATGATGTATTTGTTTAGACAGTCAATAAAGTCATAGAGGTCTTCTAATGAATAATTCCAAATGATAAAAATGTCGTCTAAAAATCTGAACCATAAATATGGTTTTAAGAGTCTTTTATCAAGAAAGTCATTTTCTAATTTTCCCATAAATAAAGATGCATAAGAAGGTGCCATAGGACTGCCCATAGCTGTTCCCAATTTTTGGAGATAGTTTATCTTACCAAATTGAAAAAAGTTATTTTCAAGCACAGTTTTTAACAAGTTACAAATATCTTCTGTAGATAATTTACACGTATATTCGCTGTGTTCAAGATAATATGTATACGCTTCTATACTATCATTATGTGGTATATTGAGTAAAGTGAAACCACATCAAGTGTAACCAGGAATGAATTCTCAGGTAGTTTGGTATATTTTTAATTTTGTAATGAAATCAAAACTATCTTCAACATATGAAGGTAATATTTTATAAAATAGATGTCATAAATATTTTAAATGTTATTTTTTGTTATTTTTTTATTACAAATTTTATTAAAAATAAAAATAATTTAAATTTGCTATAAATTTTAATCTGCATATCTGGATTGGATTAAAGGGCTTCAATTCATACACACATACATACATACAGACATACATATATACATACATACATACATACATACATACATACATACATACATACATACATACATACATACATACATATGTGCGTCTGTGTATGTGTGTGTACGCGCTTTCAGAGAAAAGAAAGTTTAATGAATTGATTGCTTTGTAGGTTGTACTTTCTTTTTCCTCAACGATATTAATGACAGACACACAATATATTGATAAGAAGAAAATGAACTCAGATGCTTAGGCATTCTACAACGCAGACTTGAAAGTACATTTTCGTCGTCCATATGGATGGGATCCAGAGATAGAGGTGGACTGAGGGGCTTAGAGAGATGGCAAGGGCTTACAGCGCCTAGTTTCAGTGACTGTGAACTGGAATTCCTGTAGTCTCGTTCCTGTATGTCACAATAAGTGCAACCTTGATCTAGAAAAGGCCAGAACCATGATCTAATTTTCATCTTTTCTGGCTCACTTTGAAAACGAGAATAAAAACATGCACGTCAAGTTTGTCAAGAGCGACCGAAATCTGAAGGATATCCCTCAAGCAGTCCATTCATGTTAACGTTTATCGATACTATACTGAGGGCCTATGACCACGTCTTTTTCTTCTGGAATCCAGCTCTACTATGCAAAAATATGTCCATGAATCACGGCGCTGTACAATGACCTGGTGACTTCACAATTCTCTTTTTAAGGACGAAAATACACAACCTATATAGCAGCAAAAATACAACAATAGGAACCATCTTGAGTTGAAAAAGAGAGCGGGTTTGTCATAGAGGCTCGATCTTAAGTTTAACATGGAGAAGGTTTTCTATGCTACCAATGACAATACCACAGATTTGCAGTAGCAACCGAAGTGTAGTCGTAGTGTAGTTGAGGTAAACAAACACTCACGCTACCATCTGAATCTACGTATAAATTGAATAGGACGTGGTGTCGTACAAAGCAATGCTAATAGCTCTCTAGTCATGACAAGTTGGCTCTGAATGTCAAGGTCACCCTAGCCATCCAAAGAGACCCCATGCGTTTCTTCCAACAGATAATAGAGAAATGCATCATGTACAATTACAAATGTACAATATCTAAGAAAACATGTCAACACCATTACATCAAAGTTGCTTAGAGGTATGCCAACGTTTTCTCTCCAGTGCATTTTTAAATGCAAACAACTTCATCATAAATACGTCATTCTCTCAAAAGTCCATAATGACTCGTGAGCGCCCGCTTTACGCCAACGTTCGCCATTTATATTATGCACCCTATAACGCATTGGAACGGACAATCTCAAGCCAAAGCCAGTGGCATAGGGTTGTACTGTTTATAACACGGCTGTTTATGCTCTTTCTCGAAGCTGCTTGTATTTGCTCAGTACATTTAATATATCGGCATTTTCTCTGAAACAATGCAGTATGCCTTTCTTGATGTAAAGATTGGGCAAATGGGCATTAGTAAAATCTTGAATGTTGTTTTATACTACACAAAACATGAATCCCTTTAATCCCATCCAAACATGCAAATAAGAACAATATCTGTCGATAGGAGGATTGTTTGTTATGATACTTTTTGAAGATCTACATCACTCTCTGAAAACATCAGTTATCACAAAGTAGCATTAATCCTTTATTTACATACTATAAACTCACATTTTAATTATTTGAAATACCACAATTTTGTCATTTTATGAACACTATGAATGGACTAGTAACAATTTAATAGTATCTGTTCTTTTCAGTAGTACGTAATTTAAGAATTATATCAATCAAAATCTCATAGTAGGTAAGGCAGGCAGGTATGACTGTGCTTTATCTAGTTTTTTGTTTTGTTTTGCTTTTTTGGATGTAGTAGCTAATCACACTCCTACAGCTACTAATGTGCGTGTGGATCTTTTCGATGGAGCCATGTTCTAGAATATTTGGTGTGTATAAGCACCAGTATTAAAGGTTAATGAGTGCGAGAGTGTGTGCTCTAGAGTCGGGATCAAATGAGAGTTCTGGCATTTTAATTCTAATTGATGATTTTCATTTTGTTTGTTGTGCATGGACACAGCTCACGCGAAATCATGACCTCACTATTTTAAATTTAATTAAAGCTCTGGAACTCTCATTAATTACATATTAATGTAGACAGTTTTTGTTTGAATATCTCTGCTCTTGGTGCCCTTCGTAGCTCTTTAATGCGTACAGCAAATAATCATGTCTGTGCTAGCTGTATTAAAACATGTTATCAGCCTATTTTGCTCGGTTTTGTCTACCTCAAAATTCATGAAGTGCAGATTTTGTGGTATAAGTTGGTTGATTCTTTGGTGTTACCTATATAACATTTTCACCTTTAAGCCACTCATATTGATCAAAGAATAACTAATGATTGTAAAGTACCTAAATTAGTAAACCAAAATAGTATTATTACACCAACCTATCAATCTGAAACTCGTTTTGTAAACTTCCAAACAAACATTAATATAAAACTGTGTCGTTTAAATATGTAATGTTTTAATAAAAGTGTCAACATTATATGCTTTATGAAAAATAAGAATCGAATGTTTCTATTGAAATATCAATAATATGTTTGAGATAAACAAACTAGCAAACTAATATGTATTATACTGAAAATCAAACAAGTCTTTTGCAAATATTTATTATTAAACATCGTAACATGCTATCATGCTTTCTTTTCTACCCGTCAAAAAAATCATAATCGAACGGTCATTCTTAGCAATCAGATAAAAACGAATGTCTTATATCAGATAAGATATCAGATAAGTCGAATGTCTTATATCATCTTGGGTTTATAAATGAAAGCGTGTGCATTAGTATTGTTTAATATAAATGAAAATTTTGTTTCACTCTGATATTTTCAGATAATTCTGAGTTCATTAGTCAATCTATGAACATCTTGACGTGACGCTTTTAGAAGTTACTACGAAATAGGGAAGGTTGACTACATTACAAAGATGGCTACGACAGAACAACCAATCTCACAAAGGTAAATTGTGACTACCTGACACCACCAGATCATTCTCAAAATCTAACCCGGAATTTCTTTCATTTCTACGCCTGCTAATATTCATTCTCATTCCTATTCAAAAGCACACACGCATGAACACTCACACACATAAGCATATATTATCAACCAAATCTTAGACAACCATTCTCGTAAACACAACAGACAGATACAATATATATATATATATATATATATATATATATATATATATATATATATATATATATATATATATATATATATATATATATATATATATATATATATATGTATATATATATATATCACATTGTCGGTATTGTTTTCCTACAGTGCGTGCAGTTTTCCTACAGTGCGTGCAGGTTCATATTTTTGATATTATACGTGTGAACATATCACTTTATGTAATTCTGATTGGTCCAGATGAGATCATGAAATTATTGTGCATTAGTGTCTTTAATGATTGGCTGGGATCGTGGGAAAACGTTTTTAACCCCGCCTTCTGGAATGTTTTGATATGAATCAACTTTTATGGCGGCCATTTTTCAACTCGACTCGCAAATGGAAATTGAGGAACTATTATATCGGCTGTCTTAATATGGATATGCTACTCCCACAGGGATTCACTATGTCATGTTTAACAATATCATCATAAGAAAAATGGCCTAAAACTACAAGACAAGAACGACAATAACGAATAAAACTAAGGGATAACAAAATGGGTGGGTAGGGTGCGTATATCAGTAACATAGATATAGAATCCAGCGTATATACAAGCCTGATTTAAATGTTAAATTAACGAAGTAAACAAACTCACCTCTGTTCGGAGAATAATCTAGACATGAATGGGTCTCCTAGCTGACAGATCTTTATCCAACCACAGCATCTTTACGTAGCATATATGGGAAGTAATTCCGATACAAAAATAAATTTGCTGACGTCTTCTTTGCAGTCTATTTTTCAAATTAAAAACCACAAATATCAGGTCACAATTGGATTGCAGTAAATGTGGGACTTTTTGCATCCGGTAATCCATTTCACATGAAAATCGCAACAATGTAACGTTTTTAAACACACAATTTAGGGTCCACGTATATTCTACTGTCGGCCTGCTGTACTGTGACTGCTTACCGTAAAACAATGTGGCAGCATCACATCGCATTTATAATTGTATTTTGAAAAATGATTTTTTTTGGTTACAAAATGTTCTCTTTATTCAGATGGAAGCTTTTCCTTTGATTTATAGTTTGTAAAATAGTACAAACTAATTTTACTAGTTTAACTTTGTTTGGGACTATATTTTATGCACAACAAATGAAAGGTACACGGTCTGTCAGAATGAATCAAATTATTCATTCTTCTATCAATCTAAATCATTTCCACTGACATAAAACTGAACTATGTGATAAAAAGAATCTCAAATGGGTAACAATTTAATATTAAATTTATGAAAATCGTTGAATAATGTCCAGCTTTTGCTCGCCAAGGTTCGCAAAAGCTGCACATTATTCAACTTGTTTCATAAATTCAATATTAAATCGTTATCCTTATCTGCATTCTACAGATTTAGGTCTTTATGCTTTCAAGGAAACCGTTACCTATTATGTGGAACATGGCAGCCCAGTATTTGCATGCTTTGTAGTAAGGCATTTGATAGGATAAATCATTGGACACTCTTTAAAAAGTTGCTGGAAATTAAAATTCCTGTACGCATTGTTCATACTGTAGTCAACTGGTATGGCAAACAGTTGTATTACGTGCGATGGGGAAGTGTAATATCCAGCGCTTTCCATGAAACTAATGGGGTGAGACAGGGAGGTATTCTTTCCCCTATGTTATTCAATATTTACATTGACGACTTAAATCGTATATCGGGCCATTGTAACGTAGGGTTACGTCTGCCACCAAATGGGCTGTTTCTTAACAATTTTATCTTTGCTGATGATATGTCACTGATAAGTTCGTCTGTCGGTTTAAGAAAATTATTGAAGATATGAGAACAATATGCATTAGAGAAAGATATCATCTATAATATATAAAAATCAGTATGCATGGTATTTCAGCCACCTTCTTTTAAATTATCATCACCTCCCTCTGTACATCTTAAGGGCAATGCTCTTACATATGTCGACAGTTATATGTATTTGGGTCATATTTTGAAATCCAGTCAGTCAGATAATGAAGATATGATGAGATATTATCGATATTTGTGTACTCGAACAAACATGCCTCTACGCAAATCTAAGCCTTGTTCGTTGAGTATCAAAATTAGATTACTCAAATCTTATTGCTGCAATATGTATTGTGCTCCACTGTAGACAAACTTTAGTGAAAATGTGAAAAAAACTAGTAATTGGTTATAATAATAGTTTTCGCTTTCTATTAGGTGTTCCTAGATGGAACAGTGCATCCAACATGTTTGCAAATTATAATGTATTCAGTTTTGAGGAAGTAATGAGAAAGTGTATATATTCAATGATAACAAGACTATTTAATAGTGAGAACTGTATATTGAAATCACTTTGGAACTATGACATTCATTTAAATTCTCAACAATTCCTATTTAAATGTGTCACTTAACTTATTTAATATTGGTTTAACAATGCAGGGTGCAAATAATTGTTGTAAATGTATCTGAATACTTGTATATATATATATATATATATATATATATATATATATATATATATATATATATATATATATATATATATATATATATATATATATATATATATATATATATAATGGAGCGGTTTATATATAGAAAGGAAAATATAAGCTGCGACCAACCCATATTTAGAAAGAAAAGTAGCTGGACCCCACCAAAAGGTTCAATTCCGAATCTGGAAGCCTTTATCAGCTCGGTTGAAAACGATACTTCCAGACATATCAACCATACTAACAAATATTCTAATTTGATAAAAGAAGAAGCAGATGTCCTGCACTCACTGAAAAGAAGAACAGATATTATAATTAAGCCAGCAGATAAAGGTTCCGCTGTTATTGTTATGAATAGGGTAGACTACATTAGTGAAGCAAGTAGACAACTAAGTGACGCTAGGTTCTACCAAAAACTGGACCATGATCCAACGCTGGAATATGCAAAAGTCATCACTAATGTTATTGACGAGGCGTACCAAAGCGGACACATAAAACAGCAAACGAAAAACTACTTAAGCCCAGAAAACCCAAGAGCAAGTAGATTTTATCTTCTACCCAAAATCCACAAAGAAACCCTGGCAGACCTATACTCTCAGGTATCGGGCACCCCACAGAAAGGATATCAGAATATTTAGATCATTTTATGAGACCACATGTCCACAAATTACCATCATATCTTCAAGACACGACATATTATCTCAAAAAAGCAAAGCTAGTGAACCATTACTGCCAGATGCATTACTTACTTCATTAGACGTCACATCTTTGTACACCAACATACCGCACAACGAAGGGTTACAGGCATGTGGCGAAGCATGGAAGACAAGAACTGTAAACAATCCACACACACACTTCTTAGTCAAACTCCTGGAGCTTGTCCTAAAACTCAACAGCTTTGAATTTAATGAAGAAAACTACCTACAAATTAATGGAACGGCAATGGGTACTAAAATGGCCCCTTTGTATGCTAACATTTTCATGGGAAAACTCGAGGGACAGCTCTTAGCATCAGTTGAGCGTACACCATACCAGTGGGTACGCTTTATCGATGATATAGAAATGAAGTGGCAGTATGGAAGAGAAAGTCTGGATGACTTCATATCAAAGGCAAACAACTTCCATCCTTCAATAAAATTCACGGCAGAGATTTCCGGCTCGAACCATGTTTTCCTGGACACAACAACTAGACTTGTGGAAAACAAATTACACACAGACATCTACTCGAAACCAACCGACAAACACCAGTATCTCCTCCCAACCAGCTGTCATCCAAAACACTGCATTGGGAGCGTTCCATATAGCCAGGCACTGAGGAATCGCAGAATTTGCTCCGACGATGAAAGATTCCTAGAAAGGTCTGAAGAGCTGGCTAAACATTTAATTTACCGAGGCTACGATGGGGACCTGATTGCGGAGGCAATCCAAGGGCCAAACAAACAAACCGTGATGACCTACTCAGATATGGACAGAGAAAAGGTTGATAGGATACCATTTTTTCTGACCTATCACCCAGACAATCCCAAAGTAGGTGAAATCATCGCAAACCACTGGCCAACCGTGCAATCGTCAGACATACTAAACCTAATACTTCCGAACAAACCTGTAGTAGCTTACCGGAGACCAAGAGACCTAAATGACATCCTAGTCAGGGCAAGGCTAGCACCAATCGCTAGTCAAGGCCGACCTAGTCAATCTGGACCCTGTGGCGATAAAAGATGCAAGGCCTGTCAACATATGACAGAGACCAAAGACCAAAACATTCACTAGCACAGTGACTAAAGAAAAACTAAACATACATGGTCCAAACAAAACGTGCAAAACAGAGAATGTGACTTGTCTCGTCACATGTGGGATCTGTGGCCTTTGGTGCGTCGGAGAAACTGAAAAGCTACACAAAAGGATAAACCTTCATAGATCTGATTGGATGACAAAAAAGCTGTACAGAAGCCCGGTCGCAGAACACTTCTCCTCCCCTGGCCACACTTTCAGTGATATAATACTTATCGCTATTGCTAACAGCCACAGCTGGAGTTTCGAAACCAGGAAGGAAAAGGAATCATACTGGATGCGCCGCCTTAGAACATTGAAACCAAGCGGTCTAAACCAAGAATACTGGAAAATGAAAACTATTCACTAATAGAATTTAACATTTTCTCAGTCTTTTTATTATCCTTCAATTTTTACTATAAGAATAACTGGTATAGAATCAAATATCCGGGATATGATCTGCGTTACATAAATGTACAGAAAGTAAATATAGATGTCGCTTAGGCTTGTACACTTTTAGGAAATGAAACACCGTTTTCAGTTTCCGCAACTAGTCTATACAAGCTGGTTGTATTTATAGTTTTAACACGTGGAGACAGCCATGTAGAGGTTTACAAACACAACGTTTTTGTGTTTATTTGTTTGTCGTATTATGTTTTGTGTTTGCCTTTGAAAAGGACTCATTAAGAGCCGAAAGCGCTTAGGCTAGTTAGTTACTAGTTTCGTACTGTTCGTCGTCAGTATATTGCATCCATTTTAATTAATCCCTGACACACGTTATCCTTTGGTGGATCCAGTACGCTTGAAAGGGTTGTTATTTGCCATATGATTTGTATTCTTTATATATATATATATATATATATATATATATATATATATATATATATATATATATATATATATATATATATATATATATATATATAACCTCTACATGCAATCAGGGTATCACATGCGAAAGTGAGTTGGAGTGGTTAACATCTTAATATTTTATGAAATGGGTAAGCGTTTCAAAAAGGTACTCAGTAATTTGCAAAATGATTTTGATTCCAATCTAATCTGGTGCTGTTGTACTTCATATATAAGTTTAGGAAGTCGGAGGAGCGTATTTTTGACTTCAGGTTGTAGGTTTTCTGTGAAAATATAAATGACAATGCAGATGTGGAATTCCCGAATTTTCCTGGTGGGGTTCAAAAGATCGCAACTTTGGTTGAAACAATATTTATCCTTTTAAAAAGCATGAAATTTAATACGCAAAGAAGTAATCAAAATAGTTTACACAAACTAGTATATAAATAGCATATGAATATACCTATTATATATATATATATATATATATATATATATATATATATATATATATATATATATATATATATATATATATATATATATATATATATATATATATAAAACTAGCAGTCAGTACTATTAAGACACACGTGTCATGCAGTATGTGTTAGTGCAGTACGGGGAAATACATGATTCTGAAAATATAAAAGTAATAAATACAAAAATGAGTATAAAAACGAATCAAATACATCCTTCATTTAAATAATAAAAACGAATCTAAAGAAGTGCAACCCATACGCTGTGCTGTGTTCAGGGATGTAATTAACAATTTTGAGAGTATTACTGCAATGTTAGCCTGAAAATCCCGTTGTTGCTTTTTATTTAACATTTGTGCTTGTTGCTGCATCTAAACTATGAATCCGTTGCACCGTTGATACCAGAAATATTGTTGCAAATCAAAAGACAATCCGAAGAAGCAATAATTTAAGTTCTTGTTAAATCAGAGATGAACCATATAAAATTTTAGTTTATGTCGTTGATTAGTATAGTGAATACAGGATCAGTAGTAAGTAATTTTGCGCTTTCTACCTTAATAACCCAATCTTTTACAGGATAAATGCAAATATCCACAGCTAGCTTCTCTTTTTGAAATTCGAACCACCCCGACTTTTTGTTCGTTGGGGTTTCTGGTACAAAGTTTTGGTGATTTTATTTGGTAGGTCATCCATTTTGAAATTTTTTTGTCCGGGGAAAACTTCGGGTTATTACGTTAGAAGCGAACACTATTACTTTCTTCTATAAATTGTTTGATATTATTAAAGTTTAGATAATATTTCATACCTTTGTCAGGTAAACTTTACTAAAAGTGATACATTCTACTAGATATTGTTTTTATACCGATTTTCATATTTCCTAAAGCGCATTGGCAAGATATCTGTTAACAAGTTATCAATTATCCAAAAGTTTCTTATCAGATCGTTCACAGCATATTTGAGTAAGATCGTATTTGATCAAGCAATATTTTAAAGGTATAATTATTGTTTTACACGCGCTTTTTGTCTCGAATAGCGGTTTGAGTTTCTCATACGCTGCACTTAGTGAAACGCCAATACTAGATATTATTTAAAAAAAGGGTTTAACGATACTCCAATAGAAAGGATACCTAAATTTGTTAACACAACCGGATCATACAACATTACCCGTAAGATTCGATCGTAATATTTGTAACATTTTTACGTACCAAGATTTTTTGTGGTAGCATTTCAGATTTCCTTATATTTTCCGACAAATGATTAAAGTATATGATTTCCATTTTCATTTTATTGCTTATGCTGCAGTAAATGTAGTAGTTCCAACTACTGAATCAAGAAATTGACGAATTTGTTTTGCATTTAGAATCTGCCAGAAAATCTCTGTTCTTATCATTTACAGCTAAAGATGTATCCTACTATCTTTTATCCGTTGATACATCATCTTTTCTTAACCAAATTTACTAATTGAATTTGTCTTTTACAATTTTTGCATTATTTACCATATCCGCATAATCTTTTTCTGTTTCATCAATAAAACCAAATACTAAATGTATATTGTGTATAGTAAGATTTCCAAGTGTTAGATGTTTTCTAAAGACTGCGTATTCTGTTGCAAAAGTTTGCAACATTAATACATTAAAATTATATCTTGTTATAGTTTCTTCTTAAGGTTTTTAATTTTTTTATTCTTTTGTAACCTGCTGTATTTATATTATCAATTTCGTTGTAATAAGTTCTTTATAGCAAGTCTCTATAATGTTGTTGTGATGGTAATGGTCAATCTTCATCAATAATTATAATAAGACCAACTAAATGTATCACATCCTTCTAGCTCTTCGATTGCGCCGTAAAGTGCTCCTTTTATTATCAGTATAACACGCAATCATTAGATCAATTCTTCAACTACTTGCATTGTTTTGGGAATATAATGGGACAAAAATCAATAGCATGAGAGATCATTGGACTAATCGCGTTTGTATAGGCTTTTAATATTAGTTCAACAATAGCTCTATCATCTACAACTTCAAAAAATGTTTATTTTATTGGTCTAGTCCAAGCTAATTTCACGAAATATTCAGAGATTCTCAAAAAGTGTTTCTCATAACATGCGATACTTTGATAATTTGTTGTTTTTTTTTAGATAAATTATCACATTTATTATACATTATTGATACGATATTGCTCCTTTTTCCATCGTGAAACGTTGATTTTATTTAATTTGATCTGTTAATCATCAACGAATACTTTCTGTTAATATTAGAATAATATATTTTAAATTATCTTTTCATTTTTATGTTGCTCTTCACAACAATCATCTGCATGACAGTACTTGCTAACATCAAAATCTTTGATCGATCTTTTTAGTTGTGGACCGCGCATATGTAACACACGTACAATATTATCTTCATTTTCAGTTCCCGGTGAGTCGCTAGCTTTTAACGATGCTAATTTTAGAAGTTTCGTATTATTAATATTATCAATAGCTTTGTTTTCAACATTCAATGCACCAGAATCAGCAACATTGGTATAAACACATTTGTGTTAAAAATAGTTATAAAATTATTTTGCAAATTTTACACTGTGTGGGTCTGATGATAATTTTGTTATTGTTGTAGTTAAAGCCATTATTATTCTTTATTGTCTGACTAAATTAA
The DNA here is from genome assembly GCA_016746295.1 of Potamilus streckersoni. NCBI lineage: Eukaryota > Metazoa > Mollusca > Bivalvia > Unionida > Unionidae > Potamilus > Potamilus streckersoni. The sequence continues at coordinate 21,296 of JAEAOA010001962.1, forward strand.
GTCGTCGATGGTAAACAACTGAAAGACTTTCAAACCGGGATACGGATTTTCAGCGTTAAATGAAAAAGATTCTGAACTGGTTGTTCTTGTTAACTGTTGCCTCTTTAGCTAAAGTAAATTATTGAATAGCTAGAACTTAATGTTTTCTGCAGTGTAAAGCGTTGTCCAGTTTGTATTGACGGTTGATCCTTCCAATCGCCAATAGTATATTATTCCGATATTATAACTTTAATCTTCCACGCATCTGAAATTTCCAAACCGCGATTTTTACAGGCCATTTAATTTTTAACCAAGGTATAGACGTTTTTTCCTTTTATTGTCCATACCGGAACTCCTGCTACGATATTGTTTAACGCCAAAGCATAATTCTGAAATTGTTTAAGGTATTGCATTGACGCCGATGCAAAACTTCCTAATATATTATCAGTTGAGTCAATTAAACGGTGAATTTAACCAACGTTGTTTTTAACTCTGTGTATTGTGCCACTTGAAACAGAATCAACGTAAGCTTTATTTCTTAATTTTGTTGGAATAATTGATAGTGCACGTTGATGTTATATTGTTCGAGTTCATGTCAATCAAACCTAGTAAAACATCTATTTTTAACATACTCTGTTCTAATTTCAGCAGAGTCAGCTGTAATTGTACATGCTCTTGACTGGTCGACGTGTAACTTATTTGATAGATTAAATATATTTGTAGGAACAAAAGCTGCTGTTCCTTTTTATTGTTCATGTTTTGCACGTCGGACAATGCATCGCCATACAACTTTACAAAGTTGCTGTTATCAAATTTTACATTTACCAACAAAAAGTCATCGTTGTCTAAGCATTGTATTTTCAAGCTGCGTATTATAAATAAAAAAACCGTTCATGTCAATACTTCAGGTCATTCTTTCACTAGAAAATGTAAATATGAGTCTGTAGCATTAGTTAGAGGAAACTCCATTGGTAATTCGGTTACTTTTGGGTTGCTGTTTATTATTAAGTTGCCATTCATTGCATATCCGTGTTTGTTAACTTTGTAATTATAAACCGTCATTAGTTGATTTAAACTTGTTAATTGACCTAAATTTTCATTTGCTAGTGGAAATTCTTATCGAGTCTGATTATTTTTCTGCCGTTAATGTATATATTTATGGTCATCGTTTCACCGGTCAACGATAAATTGATATAGTCGATGTATTTCAATTACAAATAACTTACCGCATGATTCGTGTTCAAGTTTGTAGGGAAATCTGCGGTTTCAAGGTGTACGATCTTTTTGTCTGAGACGTAAATATTCTCGGCGATCATTCCGCATGACAACTACAATTTGTTATCCTGAATCAATTTCAGTTGTGCATGACATACCGCTCGAGTTAAATCAGATGGCGGATATTCTGTCTCAAGCAGTATGATTCGTTTACCGTACATATCCAAACTTCTTCTTTAAATCCCACCTGTTTACGGCAATTTGTTAATGTCAGTCATTTCAATCTGAGCATAACTTACGGTCTGCGTAACGTTTACTTTTCTGCAGGATAACCTGTTTCAAGACCTATTACTCGTTGACTAGACATGTTCAAGTTGCCGTAATTGTATCCCTTGAATTTTTAAGATGATCTGTTATTCGACTTTTCCAAATGCTGAAACTTAAGCATCTTCTTTTTCTTTGCCTAGCACAGCCGATTATATTAAGGGTGTCTGAATTTAATCTTGAAAACTCATTTTTATTAATACTGACTGATAAAATATACCAGGTTAAAAAAATTATAGTGAAGCTGTCAACGACGAAGTCGACAGCGACAACGTTGCTGTGGACATCAGGTTTTATAATCCAAGTATTTCAAGTAAGTCATCATCGATTACTTTGTCGCCAACGCTTTCTGCGTCGTCGTCAAGTAATACTAGAATGTTTTCGAACGAAATGTATCAGGAAATCTAGAACAAGATTGACGAATATACATCATCTGGATTTGATTGGAAGCGTGAGTCTATTTCAGAAGTATTGTTTCACACGATGAAACAAAAACAATCTTTACCCGGAAGTTCATCTATGGATCTTCCAACTAAAATAAAACGCACAAACTGCTGTATTAACGTTAGAAATACAGACGATAGATAGTTTCATTAGGCTTTACTTTCTGCACTATATCCTTCAAAAAGGTTTGATCAAGTTAACAAATATATTTCTCAAGTGTATAAGATAAACGTTAGCGAAATATATTTTCCAGTTGCTGACAATCAAATACCAAGTTCGAACTACAAAATAATATTTCTGTCAATGTTTACGTACGTGATGATTTAAATCATGTTTATCCTCGGTATATTTTAAAAAAGGCTTCACAAAAAAAACAATCAATATATTATTCTTTAGAAAGTCATTAAGTTTAGATTATAAACTTTAATTGACTTGTTGAGAAAGAGTACAAAATAACACAAGGAGATAAACCACCATTCTTACAGATGATTGCATAGTTTTAAAGACGAAAACATAGAAAAACATTTGCTCTATTGTCCAACGAAAAATAATGTCGGACGAAAGCAATAATATATTACAATTAACAAGTTAGAAACACAAGAGGAAAATACCGTTTTGTGATTTATGCTGATTTCGAGTATATTTTACAAAATGTATTAGGTGTAGAAAATGATCATGAACGATCAATGCAAGAAAACAAAACAATCATATTCCGTATGGCATTGCTTATAAAAATTTTGTTTGTGATGTAGATAAAAGTTTATCAAATCTGTTCAAATTTATCAAGGACAAGATCCTGCATTGTGATTATTTGGTTATTGACACAGTTTAGTGGCGAAGCAGATTATATTGCATATACATTAGAAAAATATTAAATTGAAACGGATAACAAAAGAACAAGAAGATAATTGAAAACAAAAAAATTATGCCATATCTGTGAAAACAAGCTAGGTCAAGATTCATATCTGTGGAAAGATGCTAGGCCAAGATCGAGTTAAAGATTGTTGTTATGTAACCGGAATTTACAAAGGTGCAACACATAATCAATGTGACTTGCATTATAAAACTCCCAAATTTATTCCTATTGTCCTTCATAATTTTTTCGCGGATATGATCTGCATATTATTGTTGACGCTTCGGTAAATCAGTAGTTAAAGAATGCCTAAACCTTAGCAATAAAGTTAAGTGTATACCAAACAACTTTGAAAAATATGAGTCAGTTACATTGGGCAAGTTGAGATTTATTGACAACTTACAATTGATGGCAGCTTCATTTGATGAACTTGTGAAAGTTTTCACTAGATTTGCTAACCTAGAAAATCATTTCGGTGAAAAGTATAATTTGTTAACGAGTAAATGATTTTGTCCTTATGAATTCTTAATGATTAGAGCAAGTTCAATAAACACCATCTCCTGATATAGACGCGTTTGATTCTCAACTGAAAATGGAAAGTGTTTCGGAAGAAGAATATTTAAAGTTAGAACTGTTGACTGACGTTGACATGTTTAACTTTATTGATAAAGTAATCCGCATTGGAATCACCCTAGTAACAAAAATAGGCAAATCAAACAGCAAGTATATGGTTGACTTTGACAAAGATCTTACGTCACAATATGTAATTTATCTTGATACAAAAAGTATCTATGATTACCCAATGTCCGAGCGGATGCCGATTAACAGATTTCATTGGATTAGTCCACATCAATTTCTATGAGAAACTGATTAACGAGTACCAAACAACGTAAGTTATTTCGTTGAAGTTGATCTTGATTATCCTATTGCACTTCACGATTTACACAATTATTATCCGTTTTGCCCAGAATCAATATTAATAGATTTTAATGTGTTTTCGGAACAACAACAATATGGAGCTTGAATCTCAACAAACCGTAACAAACAAAAGGTAAATTGTTATTTACAGATACCAATTGGCTAATGTATGTGATTTAAACAGAAGATTTTTGCTAAGAAATCTATGACATAAACAGTGGATTTCTAAGTAACGACACCAAGAAAACTATCGGACAAATCAAAGGCAAAAATTTTAATTTTATTTCAGAATGTATTAGTTTGATAAGCAATATTTACTGCGATAAGCTAGATAATGAAAGTAGTCAAAAAAAGCAAAAGGAGCACAGAAATGTTATCTAATACAATGAAACAAATTTGACGATTTTAGATTAGAACTTTCTGCAAATGTAAGTCATGTTCGAATAAAGGCCATAAAATCAAATCAGTATAACCTAGAGACTGACGTAATTATAATACTTGGTTTGAGTAACTTTAACGACAAATGGTATTGTGAAAACGGAATTGATACAGTTGCAATTGGTTATCAAACATAGGATGCTTTTCTAGCTCGGTAGTTAAAAGATTAAATTTTTCGTCTAAACTTAATTAATAATGCTTCAAACATTGACAATAACTGACAACATAAATAGTAAAATAAGTCAGAGTCTAGTTGACTGTCACAATTACTGATGAAATTTCTGGTATGTTTCAAATGATGACTTTTTAAGCTCAAACATTATTTGATTTGCAGTAATTCTAGCAAATATTTCAATATTCTAAATAAATTAAGTGTTTCTTTATCAGACAAGTTTACGAACTTTCATGATCCCATCAGTCAAGAAAAACATACAAAAATAACAGTAGATCTTGATCGATCAAAGTTTGATTCATCTAAAAGTAAGTTTGCGCTTAATAAAATTAAGGTGAAAGATTTGAATGCCGACGAAAAGCTAGAGGAAAATTAAGATCATGTTTGTGTCAGCCTGATGATGAGATATTTCAGATATTTTCTGTTGATACATTGACGATGTATTAAGAGGATTAAACAAAATCATAAATCTGAATGTGATGAACGTTGATGATATCAAACAACTTAAAGTAGTAACTCATAGTAGGTGGTTCTGGAGAATTAACCCTCTTTTTTCTAGGACAAATACAAAAAAGAAAAAGCAACGACCTAAACAAAAATATCACCGACACTTTGCGCCGGAAATCCCACCGAACAAAATGGCCTGGGGGAGTTAGGGGTTAAAACAGGTGATGACCGTGAATATGTGTATTTATCCTGGGGAAAAAAGGAGTATTGTGGTATAAACCCCAATAATTCTAACTAGTGAATCATTTTTCGATATCAAATATTTACTTTATTATTAACGATCTCTTTGATTGAATATAATATATATATATATATATATATATATATATATATATATATATATATATATATATATATATATATATATATATATATATATATCGAACCATAATGTCTTTCTTAAAGGTGTCTCATTATTTAGTTCCTTACCTTTCTCAGGTTTGGATATTTGAAATTTAATCTGCACAGTTACGAGCAGGTCTTCTATAGCGTCACATTAAGTTGTCATGCTGCATGTTTCTAAGACTTTTTAATACAAAGGTAACGAATGTTACTTCAATAAAAGAAACTTCTTTTCAACTTTTTACGTTCTACGAATGCCATCGTATATGAGCTCGTCATGCTCATGTTGTGCATTTCTAACCAACACTGAAAAACAAGCAGACATCAGCTATACAAATAATTGGTGTGTATTCTTTACAACTTTCTTTCATGCACTTGCAACAAAACCAAAAAACCTGATTATAGTCTGATTGTTTTGTTTGGGGTTTTTTTTTGGTTTTTTTTTTCGTTTTGTTTAATTCTATGTCCTTTTTACCCTCTAATAGCTATGTTTCAGCCTTCCAGCTTTCAGAAGATTCGTGGATTTCGTTGTTGGTTTTAACTGATATGCAATAAATGTCACAATAAATAACAAAGGGACTTTGATCTGTTAATCAATTTTAAAACTCAGTAACATGTGTCTCTGTGTTACCATAATCTTTTGTAATTTACGGATGTCCAGAAGTCGTTGAAACACAGTTCTTGCATGTGTATATTTTTGTTTCAATGTTTATCTGCGAGCATTTATGCAAGTCTATATAGATTTGCAGTGCCTACATACTGATAGTTTCCATCTTCAAAGTGTGCAAAACCATCATAAAGTATCAGCATATCATATTCTTTTCTCTATCATATTCCTCTAATATTTTCTACACATTGGACTGATATGATGAAATCATTTTCATTTGTATCTTCATCTTCAATCTTCATTGGAATTTTCGTCAGCCATATTAACATATTGATTTAATATACTAGTACATATTCAAACGAGTGAAATTTACCTTAAATTTTCCTCTATACAACATTCACATTGAACTTGGTTTTGTTTCTCTTGGGTTCCTACATGTATTGTGTCATACTAACCTGCGCTTGTTTGCCGATTCTGAAAATTTTTTTCATCAGCCATTTCTTTTTGCATTCATAAAGATATTTATGTTCTATGCGTGTTTTACATTGACGGTCTCACGGTGTTTTCTCTGAAAATAGCTTATCCTTATTATTTCTTTAAAACAAAGATTCTTGACTAACGGTTTCATCAACATCTTGCCTGAAAAATTGATTATACTATATATTATCGAAAATGCATTTTTATGCTAACAATTGCAATGAGAAGCAATACAATTTGGTTTTACTTTATTGTGAATGAGCACTACCATAAATGTACAACCTTGTTCGTACTGCCAGCTAGTGACCAAAAGAAACAATACGTCAAATCATATTTTACCTTAGTGCATATTTAGTTGTATTTAGATAGTCTCTATTAAAGACATTTTTTCACTTACTTTCTTTCTCTGCTAAATGGTTAATATTGCATAGAACAATTTGTAGATTTGTGCAGACTACCAGTATTAAGAACAATCATCCTGAAAAGTTTTGAAGAATGCAGTGTTTTTAGAGTTCCAAACAAGTTACCGGCATTTGCACGAATTCATCTAAGGTACATCATGTTTTCAAAAACAACTAAGAAAAGCAACAAGAAAATACTGTACGCGAAGTCTAGCCAAAGATGACCAAAAACTTAAATTGGCACTGTCTCGAATCGGACTTTTAATGACTGCAACATTTTGTATTATTTGATATAAAGTTTATTAAACGAATTATGTTCCCTTTGTGCTTTCATGATTTTGGCAATGTACATTATACTAATATCAATTATACTGAAGCAAAATCAAGGTGATGCAATTCCTGAAACCAGTTAGATTTACTTGATTCTTGCTATATTAGCTGAATTCTGATGGTATAGTATTATCCTTGAATGATAGAGCGGTGGACGAACATGAATTTAAATGTATTTAATTTTCAAAAATTCGACATCTTTACAAACTCACTTTCGAAGAGATAATGAAGCCAAATTTTAAGTAACGTATTTGCCGAGTAGACAAAGTATAACCTAATTAGTGGGTTGTTTCCAGATGATATTATCCCAAAGTCAATTAAACAATTAAGCCAACATAACAATAGACCACTCATAAAGAGTCCTTCATATTCTCACTGTAGGCACTGGCATTTCTAATTTGGCACAGCACGTAGGCATGGCAGCTCTATGAGGCAATCCCTATTGTTTTACAATCATTTTCCTTTCTTCGTTTTGAGTAGAACTTGCGTTAGTTGTATTTTTATTTTATGATGATAATATTTTATAACATCGATGGAGCTATTACAAATAGTCAATGAATTAAAGATGTTATTAGAATCAAATTTATTTAATACGTTTTCAAGACAAACTGGTGAAAAAATATCTACAAATTTCTGTACATAATTAGCATCCCTCATTAAATCGATGTTCATGAGCTTTTTAACTGATAACCTGGAAACGGGGGGCTCCCATACATTTATTGTTGCAATGGCTAGTATTATCGTTCTGTTGTTTTTTTGGAGGTAATAGACACAAATACCATATCTTGGTACACTCTTGGGGTGGGCTAGTTTTGAATTCTAACCAGTATAGTGTTGGTATCCAAGAAACGATGGTATTATTGGCATTATTTTGTATTTTGTACAGTGGGGTAGGTTGACCTATTCGACACCATGTAAAACATAGCAATTTCTGCTGCATAGAGAAACTATATCATGACACGAAAACTAGTTTACTCACTATGTCGAACGCTAATCAGTAATGATATAACCCTGTTGTAAACTCTCCCATGAAAGAACAAAATACTTTCAATAGCATCAGTATAATTATTTTATTCAGTGCAAGGAAAAGCTCAGCATGAGATCACAGCACTTTTTACACAGCATGAGATCACAGCACTTTAGAAAGTATACCTTCCTGATGATATGATTGAGTTATTGCTATGTTGTATCCAGGATCAGTGACCTGTGAGCTAATGAAGTTTGTATGAGAATGGGAAGGGTGCAACGTTTCTTGTAAGTTTCGAGTAAAGAAATAGTGGCTTCAGAATTACCCTACCTAACGACCAAAATATACAAATACTGAATAGATCCCCACTTTCTGTGACGGGGTTTATCTAAATTAATGAACAAGTCAGGAAAGCACCAATTAAAATTAACTAACTTCTTCAATATAAACGACAACGATCAGAATATCTGAAATTAAAGTGTGAACTGAAATTGACAGTTCAAAGTGTAGTAGGTCTAGACTAAATCCAAAACTTGTGTCCGTACAATTGGGACCCGATCATCTTAATTTCAAAACACGATCGGTTACATGGTGGTCAGTTCTATAGTTCAATTTTATAAAAATAAAAAAAAGATTATTGCAGAGGACTACTTCCCCTGCTACACTGTCCCTATCTCGGGTTCTTTAGCATAGGTCTTGTATTTTGAGTGATACCCCGCTGAATCTATCTGAGGATGGGCATTCCAGAGTTTGACATATTTCTACCTCAGAGTGATACCGTCTTATTATTGGCTTCTTGTGTGTTGCCAGTAGTAAAGGAAAATGAGGGTTTTGGCCCACCACCCCCTCCCACACCTCCTCCCCCACCCCCGCCAAACCCCTCCTTTTCCTATACTACTACTATGTAGACAGATATTTTGTAACCAGACAAAACAACAGGTGTTGGAATGTGATAAGCTCTGTCAACAGAAGTGACGAATTTGTTATAACAGCGTATGTGTGGAATATGATTATTCTAAAGACGGCAAATGGGTTTTACCACAAATTTTTTTATCAGATAACAGGATGAAAATTAAACTGTGCATTAGAACGTTTCAGTTAACAAGGCGGAAATTAAACTAGCATTAGAATGAAAATGATATTATTTTATATCTCATTACCAATGATTAATGTTTCAACTGTTGATATTAAAAATACTTCACTATCACGACTATAGATACTAAATTTTACTTTACCGCTCACACAGCGATGGGACTCAAATAAATCTTTCATTTCTGGTTTGTTTAGAGGATTTTTTTTGTCGATAAAATATAGCTTTAACCGATCGAGATCAATTGTGAGTTTAGTATAGTTTTGTTGGCTAATGGGGCTGTGAAAGTTTCTAAATTCCGCTAGCAACTTTTGATACAATTGTTCGAGATAATTGAAATACACGCTGTTATCAGATCTGATGAGCGAAAGTTTTAACTTGTCACGTGTTCCATTAAAACATATACCTGATGTTTCATTATTAAATTCAATTGTCAATTGTTTACCATCCATCATTAGATATTTGATGTTACTATTGTAGCTATTTGTCATTGTCAAATTTTCAAACATTATTTTATAAGTTTAGATAAAATTTCAGTTGGAAAAGATAATGTTGAGTATAGATCTATCATCATGACAATACCCAAGGGCAAATGTATCTACCCCATTTTACAATAGCGTTTGTCATCAAAATTATACAATCCACGTTTGATAATGACATCTGTTTCGAGTTTGTGATGATTAGTTCGAATTGCCATAGCTCTCATAAAACTAACACCGCCATCAAGCGCATACCTGTAGTCATCAAATTTCATCAAATTTTTAACAAAATTGAGGCAGACCTTTTGCTTTTTTCGTTATTTTATTATTGTCCAATAATACAGCATACATTTTACTACGTAATCCGATAAAGTATTTGATAGCGCATGAGTTCATTTCATCTTTAAACTTACCAATAACCTTTTTATTTGTGTCGTCATGAAATTTACTGTCACATGGATAATCGGAAAGATCAAACAGGTGTCGATTATTGTACATGTCCTGATAGATGTCCTCACATTCGATTTCATATACGAGCGAATTAGTATCAGTAAACAATAATCTACTAGCCGGCCACTGATTTTTAACAAAAGTGTAATGAAAATCGTACATCAGCCACTTTGATAAATCTAACACTGCAGCTCCAACATAGATCGGCTTGTTTAGTTTTAGATTTACTTTTCTTCTTTGTATCGCAACAAGATTTTCATTAAATATTTTCATGCTCAAAAAATCATCGTCTGACACAAGTTTGTTTCGGCGATTGACATCATTAACTATTTCAATATTTACTCGTTTTCTAATATTATCCATCGTCTTACCAAAAACGGAATTGTTCATCAGTTTAAAGAAGTTTTTTTCAAACTCTGTTTTCGCTGCAGCTCTTCTTGAAGTGTTTGAGTTAATATAACCTCTCATCCACGGTGACTGATTAAATTTTAGTACACGATGAACTTTTCTCAACACAAGACCAGCATCGACTGCTTGTTTTAAAACTTTGTAATGCAAAACGTAATTTTTCTTATCAAGTAAATTTGGTACTAGTTTCTTGACCATGGAATGTTGCCTTGGTGATGCTAACGCTTGTTGTTCTTTTGATAACAAACTATAATCTATGACCATCGATTCCGCACAGAAAGGGTAATCGTTATGTAATTTGTGTAGCGAATTTGGATAATCAAGGTCAATTTCAACGAAATAGGAAACATCTTCGGGTATCTTTTTTTCTGTCTCCGATAGAAATCGATCAGCCGTGATCCAATGAAATCCACCAAGAGGCATTGGTTCTGCCATCGAATACCCGTACAAGTTATTACAATCTAGATAAACTATATACTTCGAAGGAAGGTTAGGGTTATACTGTTTCAAATATTTGTTGTTTGCTTCAGCATATTTTTTGTTATTACACTAATACCGCCTCGGATACCTTTTTCAATAAAATTGAACATATCCACGTCTGTCAGTAATTCTAACCTTACCTTACTAAACTTTAGCAAAGCATCCCATGACAGTGCAGGGGCAGAATAATACCAGCAAGGATCTAGTCCATAATTATTATAACTCACTTCTCGAAAACTTTCAAAAACATCTGCTAATAAAAACACGTCAGTTTTCAAATACAAATCATGATAATCACCAAAAGTCTCACAAACTCTTTCCAGATATCTTGTACATACCTGTGCTCATCATCAGTTATATTTTCATTTTTAAGTTTTGAGTAAAATTTATCTTTGCCAGGTAAAGATGTTTCATCAAATTTACTCCAGTCGTCGAGGTATTCGTATGGAAAAACTCCTTTTTTAGCTAGTAGATTAAATTTATCTCCAAAACAGTCTCTTAGGTTATCAAATTTACTACAACCTTTTACTAGCTCATCTAACGAGTCTGCCATAAACTGCAGGCTGTCAATAAAACGCAATTTACCTAGCGTAACTGACATGTACTTTTCAAAATTATTTGGGATGCATTTGATGACGTTATCGAGTTTTAGACGAGATTTTATATTAGGATCACCAAAAGCTTCTACTATAATATGGCTATCATATCCTCGAAAATTGTGAAGAATAACTGGAATAAAATCTGGAGCATGAAATTTAAAATTACACTGATTATGAGCCGCTCCACGATACTGTCCAGTCAAATGACAATGGTCATGTACTTTTTTGTTGTCAGTATCAAAAGCTTTTTCACAAATATGACAAATTTCTGGTTGCTCGTGATCGGATTCTTGTTGAGGTGTTAATTTTAACATTGGCGTTACTTTTTTCAAACGAGTAAATATATTATCAACTTCGTTAATCAACTGCTTGAGAAGCCAAACAGCTGGATTTTTACCACGATATAATTTAATTGGTTTAGATAATCTAGAATCAGTACAACAAACTACCTTATACGCTACTCCACACGGAACATGATTTTGAACTTTTCTTGTACTCGATTGATTAGGATTATTTTTTACGCCAAGTACAGGTTGAAGTAAACACTCAAAATCAGCGTATATGACGAAAGGAATTTTTAGTTTGTGATTATGATGGACAAACTGTTACACACTATCTTCTTTAGATGGCATTGTTATTCTTTGCACATCATTACAGTACTGCAAATGCTTTTGTAATGTTTCATTGTTAGCACAACCATGCAAGCAGAGGTAACAAAAGAACTTTTTGTTCCTATTTTTATTGTACTGTTTACCAACTAGTCCGTTAAAGTTTTTAATCCAAACGTAATGATTTTTGTAAAACAGTAAATTTATAGTCGATTGTGAAGCATTTCTGAAATATATCTCGGGTATACATCCTCTTTTTCATCTAGTCCGAAAACGTTAATTAAAACATTATTTTGCTTTTCAAATTTTGCTATTTGATTTTCTGCCACAGGAAAGTTAATATCTTTAAAATTTAATCTAGACACGTGACTGATATATTTGTCAACGCGATTAGCGTGTTTTTCTGCTGGAAATAGTGCGGAAAGAACAGCCCATTGGAAACACTTGTTATCTACGTTTTTGATGTTTATACAACATCTTTTACTTTTTATTTTTGGTGGCAGGTCGATGTATGAACTACCTCGTAATGCGTTATATTTTATCGTGTGAAACAATATTTCTTTGATCATTTCAAACTTCCAACCCGAAACTAATTGAGTGAATTCCTCTATTTTTTCCAGATTTCTTGGTGTATTTCATCAGATAGTGATAACAGATCAGTCCCAAGCAAAACACGTCTTGATTTTGCGTTCATATAAGGTTCTGCAATTTCCTTGTTAGTTAATTCTTCCGTTATAACTGACTTTGAAAATATAACATGATATTGCACAAATAATCTGCTACTTTTTTTTTTTCGAGCTCACGATTTACAGTTGTCTGTAGTAGGTGGTAAAGATTTGCTGCATTAAAATTTACTAAAACAATTTGATTATCAAACTGATAACTATCATCAAAACCTGCAAAAGCAGTCGCTATTTTATCAGGTTCTCCCATAAGGCTTCTCTTAGCTATATCACGCAATTTTAACATTATTATACTATAATGTAATATCTAATTGATAATTTAGTCACACTGCGCATGCGCTAAAAATTAATTGAAGATAAAAAAATCGTCTATAGTATAATGACAGCAAATCTAACAAACACATGTGAGCAAGAAGCATATCAAATACACCCAAAGTATAACTTTATCTCACACTGCGCATGCGCTAAAAATCAATTAGAGGTAAAAAAAAATCGCCTATAGTATAATGACAGTAAATCTGACAAGCGCACGTGAGCAAGAGATTTATCATGTTCACCCAAAATACAACTTATACGCTGGAAATACATTAGGTTCAGTTATTAACATCAAAACTAGAATATCTGTTGGCAAATTAACGTCAGCGGTTTATACGATTAGTGTAAAGGGAGATAATGCCGAGAGGATTGCAATGATTAGAAAAGATTTTATTTACACGTTGTTTTGCGATGATATTCCAGAGGGACAGCGTGTATATCACGTGAACGATAAAGTCACTGATGACAACATTGAAAACTTATCCTTACAAGATGAGTTTCAGCTGCATCCGGTCTTTGATTTATACGAGGCTAACGATTGCAGTATTATTAGAAACAGAGAAACTAAAAAAGTTCTTGGTACTATGAACAATAAGGGATATATCAGGGTAACTGTTAGATGAACATCGACAGATCAAGTTTGTTATACTGTTCATAGGTTTGTTTACGAGGTGTTCAACGGATCTATACCCAATGATCTGGTTATTAATCATATTAATAACGTAAAAACTGATTATCCATTGAGAAATCTAGAGCTAGTAACGCAACAGGAAAATGTGAGAAAAGGACGAGGTGGTGGTATTAATTTTAGATGTCCAGCAAAACCTGTTATTTCAAAAAAAACTTGAAACGGATGAGGAGATCGAATTAAAATCGATTTCAGCTGCGGCAAAGCATTATAAGATAAATCCCGCAGTCGTAAAATTTGTAGCTGATGGAGTAATAAAATCATCTTTTTCAAGCGAATACGATGCTAGGATTCGTTTTAGATATGATGATCAATAATATTTTGTAATTCAGTTTTAGTCAAGCAATGATGAGCAAATGCTATGATATCATCGTGATTAAATTTTAGCGTCGTTACTGCACTTTCATTAATTTTATTCTTTTCTGCTTCTGTTAGCAATATTTTATGAGAATCACCTTGCATTATAATAACGTCAACACTATAACCCAACAAACATTTTCTTACCGCTTCGGCTAGTTCGTTGTAATTTACTATATAAACTTTTTGGTGATATTTTATCTCATCAGTCATCTTATAATAATAAATTAGATAAAAATGTATTATAATAATGGACTTGATGAAACGACTTGCTGAACTCTACAAACAAGATACTAGCGAAGAAGTCGCCAGCGATAAGGTCGTCAGTGATGAGGTCACATTTTCCAAAGATTTCATAGACAAATCTATTGGTTATAATGAAGATGATATTTTATATAACAGCGAATCTGATGATGATGATGGAATAGTCACTGTTGCTGACAGATCAAATTACAGCAGGCCAACAACTAAACGATATAATGTCAAGTATCACATTGCAAAAAAAAATAATGAAATTTAATTTTACCGTTGCCGAACAACAACTGTTTTGGCAGTTAATCAAACCTTCCTTAAACATCAGGATTCCAGGCCGACAGAAAAATATCAAATTCGATTTCATATTTGTCAAGATTTTTAATCTAATGACGATCTCTGACGATCGTAAGCAGTATCTAATATCGTTATGTAAACCAGTAAAATGTAAATCTGTCAAACAAAAGTATGAGAAAATTTATAATAACATTATATCATAATCTGCTTAGTTGGGATCCAACTGTTAAATTTATCGCTATACCCACGCCATTTGACTAAACTTTTATCTCCTTTTTTTCTAATCACTTTCTCGATAACAAAAATATACTGCTCAGTTTTCTGTAGTTCTTGTTCATAAAAACTACCTACGATCGGTTCCCCTGCCAGATCTTTTAAAACGTACGTTACAGGTATTGTGAAAAGTACCTTATCAACTACAAATACTTCTTCACTCCAGTTCGGAGTAAATCCTTTTGCAAATACCTTTTTTGTCAAAGAAATTCTAACTTTATCACCAACCTTAAATTTATGTCTGCGGTACATGTTTTCATTTGCTAATATCGGATTTTTAATAGCTTTTTTAGGTGTCATTTTGATGGTTCGATGTTTCGTGTTACTATATTCACCTACGAATTGAGAAAGGTCATCGATATACCTGTTGGTGTTTTTAGCTGTCATATGTTTGTGTAATTTCTCGTTTAGCGTGCGATTAAATCTCAACAACAACGCTTTTACCTTCGTTTCCTGTAACATATTTTTTTATATTATTTTGTTCTAGAAACTGCTCAAACTTTTTGTTAAAAAATTCGGATCCGTGATCAGTCCAGATTTTATTCGGTTTTCTTTCTGTACTTGTTATTATTTGTCTTAGCGCATCAGTCATTGAAGTTCCTGTCTTATCCGAAACAGGTACACTGAAAGCATATTTACTAAAAACATCTATAACATTAAACAAATACCTTTTTGGAGCACCATCAGCGCCAACGTTAAACTGAGCTAGATTGGATACATCCAACAAATCTATTGCCCAGATATCATCTACACCATTAGCGACAACTTTACGTCGTGGGAACTTTTTCTTTTAGGTCTGTGCAGCTCGACTGCAAGATCATCGTATACTTTTTTACCGAGTCCGAGTTTATATTTTGCTCCTATCATTCCCTGAACAAATTTTCTATCAAAACGTTCTCGTAGATTTGTTGGCTCCATATCACGTAATTCGTCTAACATTACCTTATCATAATCTGATTTTGAGTTTTCATGATCACGATAACAGATATCATGACGCATTGCTATTGCATCAACTTGATTATAAGGCTCTTGGCCTGGCAACGGATTGTCGTTTTCATCTAGTTGTTGATCTAGCGGATTCCACGGACCAGTATACCGATGACCTGGCAATGCCCAACCGCCTTTTGGTTTTGGTAATTTTCCAATAATTTTATGTATATCTATACCTGACCCTATTATTTCTCTGTTGTTACAACATTGACAGTATGCGACAATTTTATTTTGCTCAAGACACAAATCTCTGTCAGATTCACAGTTGCATATCATTCTATATTTTTAGTCGTCGACTAAAATAATATCAGGATAACCAGATCCTAGCGATCTCTGAGGATACTGTCGCTGGGGACACTTTCTTTAAAAACATATTTTTTCTTTTTCTGCAGACTGCACAAAAACTTTTTAATATTATCCTGTTGTTTTTTGTTTTTTCTGTTGTTTCATTAATATTTTCTGTTTTAGTTCTACACTTGAGACAGTATGTTGACATTATTCTATTTTTAAGTTTAGATAAAATTTATTGCGATCTCATCATTAGCGTGAGAAGGATGCTTTTTCAACTGTAAAATAAATTTAAAAAAGTTAAGATTTCTGCTCATCTGTTGGATAAACATAATACAATAATATCCGCAAGCAGACGTTCCAACAGGTTGGAGTTGATTTGATGAATAATATATCTTGTTAAATTTTTTATTCATATACTTTTTTATTACATCGCATGGAGGAAGTCCAAACGAGTCAAAATAATTATTATTATAAACTGCTACCCAATGCGTGCCGGATCCGTCATTGAAATCTTGTATATTAATAACACACGAACTTACAGCTGATGGTGATTTTATTGCTGTGAGTTCATCTTTAGAATAAACTCCGTGAAATCCAGGAACCGCTTTTAACTTATCAATGATATCAAAATTACTCAAGTTCCCGGTAATGTTAGACCACGTCCGATTCCTAAAAGATTTGGCAGCAGACTTCCCGCTAGTCACGCCAAACGTGGAGCGAACGGAATAATTCCTCCTTGTTTTGGTTGATTGCATATGCATTTGCATTTTGGTGTTGGTGATTTTGTTTTTGTTGTTTTCTTTTTTTTTGTTGTTGGCGATTTCTTTTTCTTTTGTGGCATTACAATATATCATTTACATAAAATTTACAATTTTTTATTCCACTTCCACGAATGATACTATTACCTGCGACTGCTTTCTTCGTTGCGCCAGATATTGCTCCAGACGCTGCTGCTATTCCTAATGTGCCTAAGACTGGTAAAAGTTTAGGTATTATTGTACTAGTTAATACTGATAATGCTGGACCAAGAAAACCACCTTCTTTTACCATCGCTGTCATTTGTGCAGCACTCAAATTTAAAACAAAAGTTTTTTTTACGATCATACTTCTTTACTTGATTTTTTTAGCATTAATTTTGTTAAAACACCATCAGAAATATTAGGATTGATTTTTAATGATACCTGTTCTCGCTTTGCAATAGCAGCTACTAATTTTTTAACTTGGCCATCAGTCAAATACACTTCTTTTACAATATACTTTGTCATTTTATATAACAACTGTAGATTAAACTTGAACTGTCATTTTACCTCCAATAGAATCTACCGTGATAAATCTATCACTAATCACTAATGCGTATACGTACAACAGTGCTATTGGAACCACCCCAAGTGTCCAGGTAATTTCAATATCCGCTGTGCTGTCTACAGCCCGCTCGTTATGTTTACTAACATCAAAATGAAATATAGGATAAAGCGTACAAAATTCCTCTGCTAATATTTGAGTTCCATCTTCAACATCTTGATATTTTTGTATTGCGTCACGCAGGTACATGTACGGTCGAGAAATATTTTTATTAACGTCATCAGCAAAATTACACTCGATAGCTCGTTCTGGATATTGCTTTGAATTTAATCTAGCGTATATTCGTCTGACATCAGAGTGATCAAATATTGCATTATTTTGTTGTTGGTTACCTCGTCGGGCTTGCTGTTGAAACACGACAAAGATATTTCTCGGCAGTTGTTCGCTTGATGTTGTTGTGACCCTCCATGTGTAGTCAGTAGTATTTAGAACCGCTGTCAGATATATCTTATGCTGCTTAAAGTAAATTCTGTTTGTATGTTTATCAAGCATGTTATTTAGTTCTGATATTTTAGTGATCGACGGTGTTATACGTGGCATCCACAAAGCAAGTTTGTTTATGATAAACTGTACATCAGCCCCTCCAGATCTAAACAAGCAATCGTTTTGGTCTGCTCGATCTAAAATAAGAGTATGTTTTACTCCGCGAAATACTTTATCATGATCGCGACAAAAGCCGAAAATTGTGCTTAGTGGAAGCATCATTGTAATTTGACGTGATCCTGCTGCAAGTTTTCTTCGCCTAGCAAAACCATTGTTATAGCGTGGATTTCTCACGTCAAGTGTGTTAAGAAGTAAATTTAACATCGCAGTACCGTTTGCATCTGCGGCTGGTGGTGTTATATTTAGATTATTAAAAGCTGCTCTAAGAGAAACTCTTATAGCGTCTGCATTAGCAGCTGCACCTGGTGCGACAATAGCTAGCGCGTCTGCATTAGCAATGAGAAAATTTCTCACAATTACAGCATTTGCATCAGCATCAGCTCCATGTACTATAGCGCCTCTCTTTAAAAATTCTGTTGATTCAGCTATACCTCGTCCAGTATCTTTAAACCACATCATGTTAGTTGCAGTTGATCTTGAGTAATCGTCGGAAAACGAAATAATATTCAAAATTGTACTTGCAACTTGTAGATGACTTGAAATATCTTCTATATTTTGATTGGCCAGTTGATATCTAGCACTTTTGAATAAACAACAGCCGTTATTTATAAGAGCTACTTCTGTTCCAACTGCAATTGCAGCAGGTGGATTGGCTACTGTCATAATCTGACCACGAACTTCTAACATAGCCTTATGTGGCAGTAGAAATACATCTTTGTCTCTGGTGTTAAAGGTTCTAATAATTCTAATAATTGTTAATAATTCACTCGATCTTAGATGATCAAGTATGTCAATGATTTCATTATCAAGTTCAACACTAACATTTCCAGCTTTCTTTGATGATATTAATAACATTAATCTACCTATCATTTCAGTAGTTGATGTAAATACCTTTACACCAGTTCCTGTTCTTACTCTACTTTTTTGTATACGAGATTTATCAAAAGTAAAAAATTTCCTTCTAAAACTCCACCCACTACCAAAAGGTTTTGCTCTACTATTTTCTGATGTTTTTTTTTAACGTGAGAGCAATGACACCGTTTCTCATGCTATCATAAAGTGGAAGCATATCATCAATTTCTGTAACCGTGTTCATTTCATCTTTAGCAGCAGCTCCGTCTCTTAATATTACATCTAATCTATCGAGTAATGTTTGATATTCTGCATCAGTCCACCTGCTTGTATTTTCAATATCACTTATATTTTCTTTGTTTAAAAAAAATCATCATATTCACTACCTTTTATCTCATCATTTGCTCTTTTTTGTAAAATAAAATCTTTGATCTCTAACTTCCATCAACTTTACAGTAAGATCACCGACTCTTTGTTGCTCCTCTCTGATATATTTTATGTCTCCTGATAAATTTGTTATAATATTTGTTATTCCTTGCGTTGTTAACTCTGCTAATCTTCGCTCAAGTTCCAGCGGATTGTTTATCAATCGATCTGTTTCAGCTTGTCTAGCCGCAGGATCAGCTATATTTGCTGTAAGTGCCTCAATTAGTTTTCTTTTTTCTTCTTCAGATCTAGTAACAAGTTTTGCAGCAGCTGCTTCTTGTTGTTCTCTAACAATTCCAACCAAACCTTTTTCCTGCAGTTGTTTAAGTTCTTCTTCTGATAGTGGTTTAGTTTCAGGTTGTTTACCTAATAGTGCTTCAGTAACCGGCTTGAAAATTGTAGCTGTTGCTTCTGTAGCAGTTACTTGCCCACGTCGTGCTTCTTGTACTTTTTGCTTAAGTGATGCCTGAGATTGAGCAAGTTTTTTTTAGATCTTCTATGTGATGTCTGTATCTTGCTCGTTTGTCCATTATTATAATTATAAATTTTATAAAATTGAAACGCTTTACTGTAACTGTTAATACAACAGCGAAACATTTTAGTTGGATCATTTGTAAGTTTATCAAACAAGAAAAGTTAAATTTATCTTTTGTAGCATTACGATAAAGTTCAATAAACTTATCTTTTGTCACGCCACCGCATTGCTCGCTTGCAATATTTCTAACGTCAACATTATCCAGTCCTGGAAATAAAATAAAACAACCCGTATTTCGCCTAATAAACCTGTCAACATTATAAAATCCTTGAGCGAGATAAACAGAATTACACTGTTTGTTACGTGACAGTGAGAAATATGATCTTATTTTGTTCATCTCCATGTTATTTAGAGGAATATCGTCAAAAACTACTATCTTATGTTCATCTGCATCAAGTTGATTAACTGGAATAAGATCTTCTGGCTGCCTAATTATAAAAAAATCTTCACCAGCTTTAAGATCATCACGAAGCTTGTTATTATATTCGCTTAATAACTCATACTTATCTTGCTGTGGATTGATTGTGTAAATATAAACTCTGTCGTAGTTAAAATTATCACCAAGAAGTAAATTTATAAGCAAATTTGTTTTCCCCGATCCAGTTCGCCCAACAATAAGATAATGACAATCAGGAAGTTCATTATTATGTTTATGCTTCACTAGTCTCTCTGTAGCAAAGTTTAATATCGACAATTTTGCCATTTTATATAATATTAAACTAGTGTTGATAATTTTATCTAGGACAGTAAATAATGAGTTACTATACAAAATTTGGAACACTATCAGATTTATCCACAAAAGGTTACCAAGGTGACTTATCCAAATATGCAACAACTCTTGGTCAGCTCAAAAATGAAATCAATAATTTACTAAATCTTACCAGTGTAGAACCAGATGAAGTCGTCATTTTCCAGGACAAAGAAGGACGATTAAAAACGAGTGATGTAAAACTGCCAGATATAGTTGTACGAAATCCAAGTGGGAATATTGTTATGAAACAAAACAAGATTACAGATCTTAGAAACCCAACTGAGGATGGGGATGCTGTCACTAAAAAATACGACAATGATTGGGACGCTTCAATTAATATTGAAATCACAGCGCTCAAAACTGATTTTACCAGTCACGTGAACACATTTTTAAGTTTTCGCAGAAACATAAACAAAAGTAGAGATGAATTTTTTGGAAATCCATCAAATGTTAGCATTACACTCGCTAATATTAACACAAATCTCAATGACATTAACACAAAACTCAATGATATTATTAGTGGAATTCCTAATATTGTTGAGAAAACGAATATGATTAAAATTCCTCACAAACAGATTAAAAATATTGTGTATACTGTTGCAACTGGGTCTGGTACATGGACGAAGGAAAATAATTCTTTAAAATACACTGTAGAAGTTACTGGTGTGTATAGATTGTCAGTGTTTAGCAGTGCAAAGTTTAAAATAATGTTTACCACAATTCCATGGCATTATTTAGATAATAACTTATTTGGAATATTATATGTAATATTAAACAAAAATTCTGAGGGGAAATTTACACTTGAACCAAATGATAAAAATTTTGTAGGTCCTTATCGGTGGTGTTTGGAATTTGTAGCTGATTTATCATAACTATGTAAACAAATATTATAATGAAAAGAAGTATAGTTGATTTTAATCACATTTCAAAAGATATTCCAGAACAGGATGTGGACGCACTAATACAATACTATAAATATTATCATAAAAAAAACTTTGGTGTGTAAAAAATGTTACAAATACTACAACAAGATCCTTCGAGTAATATCATATCTACCCTTGTTAATGACCAGTTCTGGTATAATTTCAAGTGGGGTATCATTAAATCCATTTTTGTTAATTATATCCGGTATTGGTGTTTCACTTACAGCGGCGTGTAAAAAAGTAGAACCAAGACTTTTGATAAAGAAGCACGGTTGTTTAACATCAATTAAAACTTACAAGAAACTACTTGATCAGATCCGGTCTTACCTACGAGGAGTTAAATATAATATGGAAGATTTATTACGTGAATTTCGTATTATTGACAATATGTTAACAGATATTCTACCAATGAGGGTTAGCAAGTATGAAAAAAAATATCACAAAAAAATATGAGTAACATAAAATTTTATCTAAACTTAAGATATAATATAACTAAAATAATATCATTTTCATTCTAATGCTAGTTTAATTTCTGCCTTGTTAACTGAAACGTTCTAATGCACAGTTTAATTTTCATCCTGTTATCTGATAAAAAATTTGTGGTAAAACCTAACAAATTCGTCACTTCTGTTGACAGAGCTTATCACATTCCAACACCTGTTGTTTTGTCTGGTTATAAAATATCTGTCTACATAGTAGTAGTATAAGGAAATGAGGGGTTTGGCGGGGGTGGGGAGGAGGTGTGGGAGGGGTGGGTGGGCCAAAATCCTCATTTTCCTATACTACTTTGCCGACATTGTTGCAGGTGCTGACTGTGTCGCAGGGTCGCCGACTGGTCGTAGTCTTAGTCGCCAACTGGTTCGCAGACTTGTTTCAGGGTCGCCGACTGGTCGCAGACTTGTCCCAGCGTCGGCGACTGGTCGCAGTCTTGGTCACCGGCTGAGTCGCAAACTTACAGACTGTCTTCCTCTGGTCGCCGAATTGGTCGCAAAATCGTGTCGTTATCCGAACTAGAGAGAGAAAAAACGAGAGAGAGAGAGAGAGAGAGAGAGAGAGAGAGAGAGAGAGAGAGAGAGAGAGAGAGAGAGAGAGAGAGACGACAGTGCGAAATGATGAATGATGAGTTATACTCAGTCAAAAACGTATGTTAACGCAAGACCTCTGCCTTTCTTGGATGAGCTCGTAGCGCCAGGCGTTTAGTTGACGAAAGAACTTGTCCCTATTCTTTTCCGATTCCCTGGCCTGGCTCTCTCCTGTCCACTGAAATACGACCAAATGTGCTTACTGTTGCGTGGTGGTTATACTTCTACACTACAGGGCCCGTCTCCACACTAATCAACTTCTTAATACACGACCGTAGTATCCACAGTTGGTCCTTAAACGTATAATGGAGGAATCACGTGACCCGAAACTAAGACGTTAGATAGCACTTCAAAGCCCGCCAAAACATTTAAAATCACAACATAAACTTTAACAAATAGAAATATTACATAACAACAAATTTGATGACCTTGGGGTATGCGCGTTACATTGTTATTAGTAAACGTTCCTATTAATATAGGTTTATAAAGCAAGAAATTACTACATATTATACAATTCTCATTTTAGCACATTTTAAATTACTTCCACGTTTAAAATTCCTTTTTTAATACAGAATTCCGGAAGATGTTTACTTGTGTGTAAAACGAATGTATCAACGATTTAACGACCGAAAATATAAAGGTCACGAGAACGAAATACTCCTGAGGACAGTCCAAACTGCAAAGGATATATGGAATAAATATCAAGCGTTTGAGGTAGGAAAACCATATTTATTAAAAACAAAATTACTGGATAAGTTACGATTTGGAAATTATATTTGCGTGCCATTTAATTGTACTGTGCACTTCTAGAATGCATTACAAATCATTTATCCATCGGTACATTATATCAGTCAATTAATCTAAAAGTACTTTTCTGTATATCCCTGTCTTGAAACCATCAGCTTCTTTCATGTATATATATATATATATATATATATATATATATATATATATATATATATATATATATATATATATATATATATATATATATATATATATATATATATTTATGTAGGTAGGTATTTACACTCGTCTATGTATTGATGTTTGACTGTATGTATATAATTGCAAGCACAGTCTCAACATTGATTTGTGAAAGTTTATCTTCGATAGTTACTGGGTACAGCTTAGCAATTTTATTGATGCCGATTTCCGATGCAGCGAGAATTTCCGAATAAGCATTATTCGTTTGTATAGCCGCAATAATATCATTTTGCCACACCATTTGCGACACCGGTCACTATTAACTTAGCCCCACACCAAACCAAAAAGGATATGCCTGTAATAGTCGCCGCAGTCGTGATTTTCATGACGCCAAAGCGAAATTTGATGCCGGTAGTGAGTGCACAATCTGCATCAGCTATCACGACGCGAGTTCATTTTGTAAGCAGGTTGTTACTCTTGGATTTTGCATCTCGCAGCTGCTGTTTTTTTTTTTTGCACTTCGATTATTTTTTTTATGTTGACTGCTTTGAGGGTCCATCATTGTTTTTCTCAATTCTAACGTTACAACTACGATTAACAAGCTGACCTTGTCCATCAACTAATGTGCATCACATAAATATCTCCCAGGGTAATAGTTTTATTTCATATAATTTAAAACCACGTTTACATAAATCTACATTGATTAAGTCCGTATTTCGCACATTTAATATCGTTTCCACCCAAGAACAATTACTTGGACAAGCGCGTCCGTGATGAATATCAGGCAAGACTTTTCTCTTCCCGGTCGAATCAGTGTTGGTTCTGTGTAAATGATAGAGAATTCAATAGAAGTGGATGTGTTGGTGAATTCTACTTTATCGTTGTAGATAAATCTCTGGGTGATTCCACGCATGACAAATTCTGCAACCAAGCATTTTCGATTGATGAAGTGATGATTCCAAGTTAGCGCCATGTTAGCATTGCACATTTTCACGGAATTGTGTAAACCCCTTTGTCATATATTAAATACGTGTACTCGGATTTCGTTTGTTTTTTGTGTACAACGATACCTAATGGTGAGTTATGTATATTGTACAATATTTTCAAAATGTGAGTTCAGTTCATCGTATGGGAATTGCTTTCGATGGAAAATTCCAATATTCTTCAGTCGTACAGATGATGTATGGCTACATCGTCTGTGTATAAATACCTCCCCGTAGATGAAAACATTATAGTACGGAAAAGTCTTGTCAGTGAGCAGTACAATTAAGGACTTGCATATTTCCAGCTGTAGAGTTGATCAGACTTGTCGGGATACCAGCTGTAGAGTCGACCATAAAGCTGACCATAGCAGGTGCACAGCTTACTATAGTGTTTGGAGTTGACGGGGTAGCATCTGTAGGGCTGGCCCTATAATTGATCGTAGCAGCTGTAAAGCTGACCATAGCAGCCATAGACCTGAATATAGAGTTGACAGCAGAGCTTATTGAATAGCAGCAATCGTGCTGATTGGACAGTGCTTGGCTGGTTGAGTAGCAGGTGATCAGGTGTTGCTAACCGATTGATGGAAGCGGATTACCGGATTGACCAAGTGATTGAATAGTTGATCACCAGCAAATCTGACTGCTTAATTTACCAGTGTGACTGGTAGCCCAATAGTCTAGTAACAGAATGTTTTGTTTCACACCATACATGCATTCTTTTAGCCGTTGGCTAATTTTGGGGTTTGAGTATAAACTCAGTGTTTTGGGACTGTAAAGATATAGCGTATAATATATGTCCTTATTTTCGCATCATTTTACTATATGAGCAAAGTTCATAATTTTACTATTTGATTAATACACGTCATTCTTTTCGAATTGTTAAATTACTGTGAGTCGTCAACCTTTGTCCTTGTACTAGGTATGGTCATTTACTTGTATTTAAAAGCATTGATTTTGCAACGATATGCGACTCAGAATTCATTACCAGTGTTTTGAGAACGATATTTTGTCATATACGTTACCAATGCCTTCATTGAGTCGATGCGTTAGTCCGTGAAATGTTTTCGCATTGAAGAATTTGTTGGTATCAACCATTGATGAATCGATATGACCCCAGTGCTCCCTTTTCGTGCTTTTTCTCCAGGTCCAAACCGACCTCACGAGTGTTTGCAGTTGGCCTACAAACATATTTTGTTTCTTTTCCGACGGAAGCTCCAATGTTTATCCTGAGTTTGAGCGAAATTGAAAGAGAATACCTTTTAGAGGGTCTTTACAGATACTGTTCATCGCTAAATTTATTTCATATTTGAATGACACTAACATTATCTACAGCATTATATTTTTCAACGGTATGATTAAAAACTCATCATTCTCTTCTTTGCATACCCGTATTCTCCCTAAATACCGTTTTGGGGCCATTCATCATCGATGACTTTTGTGTTTCTTTTTCGAGATCGGGTTTAGCAACATAGTTTCCGATTTTAAGTGTCTGATAATAGCGATATTTATGGGGTCCTTAAAAACCGCCTTTGGAACCATTTTTTAAAATAACTAAGTCTCATCCTATTGTATTGTTTCGTACTACTTCAAGTCTTTCATGATCAATTAGTTAATGTCCTTCTTTCAACAAAGGTATTGTTCGGGTTTTAGTTGACAGCAAATAATCTAGCTACAACTCAAGCGACACATGGGAGTGGTTTACCTTTCATTTCTTGCACTTTTTTTAACTATCCTGACTATTGGACTTGGTTTCTGATCTGTCGCAGATGTTACTCGCAACTTTCTTTACCTGTTCAGCGGTTTCTGCAGTCTTGTTCGTACTTTATTTTCTTGGTTTGATCAACTGTGCAAACGTAAGTTTGAAGCCCGCTGCGAGATCTTCCACTGATGAATGCTTCGACTGAAAAGTATTTCAGTGTTGTTCCCGAAAGTCGATGTAATCGCGAAGATGGTTCAGTCGATGCTGAGCAGCTTTCTGTGTCTTCAATATACTCTACTTTTATGTCTCAGGTGGTATTTGTGTTGTGTGATCATGAACTTTTTTTGTCCAAATAAGCGCTTTACTTGTTTGGGAGACTGAAGATCTTCTGGTAAGGTCGATAGTGAGGAAACTGTATGGAACCTGATGGACTCTGAGAATACATATCGGAATTCATATCACGACGAATCGGCGACACATCAGGTCCAATTAATATTGCCAAAGCCATGCGGTCTAGCTTCACGAAATTACATCAACATCTTACAGTCGTATCAGATCACTTTAGGCAGTTATCCGTATGGTTGTGTAAGACTTATCAAATCTGCGTTCTTATTTTGGAACCTGGAAAATATACCCGTGGGATTGTTGTGGTAGTCACACACAATATCATGATGAACGACAAGATTATTCGCGTCAGGGTCAAATTCTTTAAGAGCAGTGGCTTCAATGACTGTGCAAATGAACTTGATGTCAGCTTCGCGGTTCGTGGACATTTCATTGGATGCTTGACACACAAGCGAACCAACCCCCAACCCTGAATACATTATAACACGGCTGATCATCCGTGGATGGTATAATCACATACAGTCGATCCCACTTTAATTATCGCATGATTACATTCAACAACGTTTGAGTTTTCCTTGAACCAATGATCAGCATACCGACTTCGGAAAAAGGAAACTGATTTTATCGCTGTGATAAGGCGACTGAGACTTCGATGACGCAAATAAATCATTTACATTAAATCTTTTATTGATTTTGTTTCTTTCATGTTGATGTCATTTTAAATGCCAAATGTTGTACACTCATTATCATGCCTTCATAACATATGTAATTCCGCAGAAAAACGCATGCGTACTGCAAACCAGTCTGGAGTTATAACACGTAATAACAGAACTTCAACAGCTGGATCTTGTTTCCTGTATAAAGCACAAAGGTTTACGTTTGTGCAAAAGAAAATCACGGGCAGTGATATCGCTGCAGCGCTTTGGAAATTGCCCGAAACACCGTGTATAGAATTACTGCATACCATAAACACAGCTATGGTTATAACTGGGTTACAACAGTCGACCAAAGACAATATAATAATATGCAAATCGAGTGATGCCGCATGTTACTGGCACGATATTGTGTATACAATATCTGGTTATTTTTGTGACATAAACGCGCTGACGTGGACCTCGATAAAACTTCAATGCGATTGTATAAAAAGACTTTCTGAAAAATATTCGTCTGATGGGTTGTAACAGGAGGCATTTGAGCTAATATTTCAATTGAAAGCAAAACGTCAATGCAGTAAACATGCGAAACTCTCCGACAGATATTATAGTCCGAACGTATATTGAGAGAGCGAAGCAAACATTGCAAAGTTTGCGAGTGCGAAAAGATTCACGCGGCGTCGCCAGAGCGTGGCCAGCAACAACCGCTTCGTTGGTTTCATGCGAGGACGTTGAGCTGAGATCCTGCTTCTTCAGTATGATCATGTAGGTGTACATGTAAGTGATCGTGGACACACAATCAAATAATACTCTATACATTTCGTAGATTTTGTCAGCAGACACAAAGAGGTTTAGATTGTAAGATTGCACAAGTGTTCCTGACGAATTCAACGTATTTTAGACAAGTAGACCATTGATATGACGCGTCTTCTACAGATGGATCCAGATCAAAAGATTCTCGGAGTCGTTACAGTATTGCTTTTTTAACATCACATGCGTTTTCCTCGCACACTCTCAAGGAATGATTATTCAGGCATCAGTACCCACCAACATGTTCAATTTACGATCGATATCGATAGTGGAAAGAACTTTTTCAGTCAGAGCATCATTCAAAAATGAGGCTACACGTATGACAGGGTCAAAACCTACTGAAGATATTGAATAGAAAACCGTAACTGCTCTAAAAGGTGTTTTCGCGATGCTGCCGTCAGTATTAGACTTGGTTCAGAAAAATTTATTTCGGTACCTTTATGACTTGACGGAGTCTGAAATTTGACAATATCTTCATACTGACCCAATGTGGTCCGCTGATTGATATCCCAAGATAACCAAGTCGTTGTCATTTTGCACCAGCGGGGACAAAGTAGATTTGGACGCTAGGCAGTAGCGAATCCTTTAGGACAAATCACTATTGTTTGGTGTCCATCGTGTCCAAATGCACCATGGTGCTACTATATACCCCGTGCGACATTTTCGAGACCGGAAAAGATTTTCCTCGTGCAAGAAGTCATGTATATGTCGTGCGTGAAATCCTTTTGCACAGTCATAGATTTCTTGAGATTTCTTGATATTTTTGTTGGCAGTCGATATCATACGAATTCTTTTTCGTGCTTGGAAGCGCATTCATCCTTGAATTTCTGCACGACTTTCATGTTGACGATAATGAACAAAACAAGACCCTTCTCGAACTCGCTGTTATTAAACTTGCACGTAAGCGATGGCGCACACATATAGATGGTAATGTACATCAGCAACAATTGTCTGTCAGTGTAGAGTATCTTGTCATAACGCCATGGTTTATTACCGTTATAATAACAATAATGTAAAGACAATTTATACAAGGGGAATAATGACGCGCCAACACTGATTGTCTTCGTCTGTTTAAGTTTTCACATTTTGATATGTACATGCATGAGTTCATCATTGATGAATTTGCGAGACTCAAACGCTTTGTTCGCTCTGAGTCTTATAAATACATGCTGCTGTTAAAATTTAGCTTAAGTCCGCGAAAAGATTTTCACGGGGAAACTCTTATTTGAACTTCCACTTATTTCGAGATAGTCCATCCTGAACATTCTCAGGTGCAATCACCAAACCTCGTAATGATCCTTGCAATTAGCTTTCATCTTTGATGATCTATGTGTCTTACGTTTCGAGATTACTGATGAATTACCAAAGCAGACTTTATAGTTTGTGTTCAACAACATCAAACGCGTGGAATCTCAGCAGTCGCTTTTACTTCATTTGACTCATCTGCGGCGTTGTACATCATATTTTATAGACTATAAGGGATAATGAGTGCGATGCTATTGATGTCTTTCTAGGCATTTTATGATTGCTTTTCACTATATTAATTGCTGTATTAATTGAATATTTCGATATATGTATCGTTAATATGTATTTCGTTAGCTATGTCGTTACTGCGTAACTGGCTAAAATCAGCTACTTGAAAGTTCCTTACTCAAGAGCACAACATTGTTGTCAGTGTTTTTGGTTGTATTCTGTTATGATTTTTCCAATGCGATTCCTGACCAAAGTTAAATTTTCGATGTGCTCAGAAAAAATGATTGAAAACTCACACGTTATTCGTGGGCCTCTTTGAGACACAAATACGATGTATTCAAGCTAAACAGCGCGATGATCTTTTCTGTAGCGTTATGAATATACCTCTCCGTAATATATCTAATTCCCGCATTAGCTTCAGGCATATTATTCACGTCAAATAATGCTACTTTTGAACAAAAAGTAATACTCACAGTGATTGTTTCGTATAACATTCTCACACAATAAAACGGTCACCGGTCGGGTTGCTCTTGTCGATAATATTTTTTTGAAACTTGCATGCCTTTGCACGCTAATATCGTACATTCTTGTATCAATAGTATAAACACAATAACAGACCAGGCCACTAATGAACGAAAAGAAAAGAGTCATACATACTCATAGCATTAATATTGTAAACAGATGTAATTCAGATCCCCTTATTAATCATCTATCCCTGCTTTTCTAAGGAAATAATCCCTTCAAGATAATGACTCTTGCTTTAATCACCCCTTAATGACAATTGTAGTGCGCAAGTCTCTGTTATTAAAGGTTATAAATCGTACACGTGTCAGCGCACATATTTGTATCAATCAAAAAGGTTGAAATCCTGTATGGAATTTTACAAGCTTCAAATTATTAAATTAGCATTCTCACCAATAACATGATTTGAATTGGTTTCACATCAGCAATGCTAAATATGACTTTTATGGACCTTAATCTGAGAAGATTCGTCCTATCTTTGAGAAATAAAGGCACACAAAATAAACGTGTTTTCGGTTAATTCATCCATAAAATACGATGAACGTAATGCCGTTCATAGCTTACAAATATTACAGAGAAGCTCTTGCGTTGCAGTTTAGGTTTGCACACGGAAGAAAAGCACTCTCAGACCTTTGTCACACACTCGGGATTGCACTCGCTGTAGGGACAAAGAAGACATTGACGCTAGAAGGCTCAAGCTCAAAACAGTATAGAATGCATAGATAAGAACTGAATCATCTGCCTAGATGACTATTTATGACTCTGCTTCTGGGTCTTTTGCAAATGATGATAGCAATCCATTTATCCATTTGCAACAACAATAACAAACCATAATATATATATATATATATATATATATATATATATATATATATATATATATATATATATATATATATATATGTGTGTGTGTGTGTGTGTGTGTGTGTGTTTGTGTGTGTGGGTGTGACTGAAGGCCGCTGATAATATAACCGGCTAAGAGGGGTGAAATGGATATATATTAATATTACCTGGCGAGAAACTTGTGAGGAGGAACTATTTCGTATTGTCACGAAGGAACTATTTCCATATATGGACTTTTAAAGAAGTAGATATCACAGAAGAACTCTTTAATCTCATACTCCTTTGGTCAAATTAACTTGAGCATCAAAAGAATATATAACACGTGTTAAAGAATTGGAATTTGTGTCAACATGCATTAATGGGATCGCTAAAAAAAACCAACTCCATATATTAGGATTTTATATTTTACCTCTTAACATACGCACACCTCAAATCTACATAATAGCCAAACTCATAAAATCCTGATTATAATTTACCTTTAGATTATCCAGAACGACACAGTATATTAGCTTGGAATTCATATACTGAAAACCTATCCAAATTTATTGATAGTGTACTACAACCTTTGATGAAAACACCTCCTTCAGACACTAAAGATACTACTGATTTTATTAAAAAGTTGAAGTCTATTTCACAACTATCTGAAAACTCATTCTCGGTATCATTAGATGTAACATCACTATGTACCTACATTCCCCAAACAGATGGTATTGGAATCATTAGATGTAACATCACTATTTACCTACATTCCCCATACATATGGCATTGGTATCATTACATGTAACATCACTATGTACCTACATTCCCCATACAGATGGTATTGGTACAATTAGATGTAACATCACTGTATACCTACATTCCCCATACAGATGGCATTAGCATCATTAGATGTAACATCACTGTATACCTACATTCCCCATACAGATGGCATTAGCATCATTAGATGTAACATCACTATTTACCTACATTCCCCATACAGATGGCATTGGTATCATTAGATGTAACATCACTATGTACCTACATTCCCCATACAGATGGCATTGGTATCATTAGATGTAACATCACTATGTACCTACATATCCCATACAGATGGCATTGGTATCATTACATGTAACACCACTGTATACCTACATTCCCCATACAGATGGTATTAGCATCATTAGATGTAACATCACTGTATACCTACATTCCCCATATAGATGGCATTAGCATCATTAGATGTAACATCACTATTTACCTACATTCCCCATACATATGGCATTGGTATCATTAGATGTAACATCACTATGTACCTACATTCCCCATACAGATGGCATTGGTATCATTAGATGTAACATCACTGTATACCTAAATTCCCCATACATATAGCATTGGTATCATTAGATGTAACATCACTATGTACCTACATTCCCCAAACAGATGGTATTGGTATCATTAGATGTAACATAACTATTTACCTACATTCCCCATACATATGGCATTGGTATCATTAGATGTAACATCACTATGTACCTACATTCCCCATACAGACGGCATTGGTATCATTAGATGTAACATCACTATGTACCTAAATTCCCCATACAGATGGCATTAGCATCATTAGATGTAACATCACTATTTACCTACATTCCCCATACAGATGGCATTAGCATCATTAGATGTAACATCACTGTATACCTACATTCCCCATACAGATGGCATTGGTATCATTAGATGTAACATCACTGTATACCTAAATTCCCCATACAGATGGCATTGGTATCATTAGATGTAACATCACTGTATACCTACATTCCCCATACAGATGGCATTGGTATCATTAGATGTAACATCACTGTATACCTAAATTCCCCATACAGATGTCATTGGTATCATTAGATGTAACATCACTGTATACCTAAATTCCCCATACAGATGGCATTGGTATCATTAGATGTAACATCACTGTATACCTAAATTCCCCATACAGATGGCATTAGCATCATTAGATGTAACATCACTGTATACCTAAATTCCCCATACAGATGGCATTGGTATCATTAGATGTAACATCACTGTATACCTAAATTCCCCATACAGATGGCATTGGTATCATTAGATGTAACATCACTGTATACCTAAATTCCCCATACAGATGGCAAGGGTATCATTAAATGTAACATCACTATTTACCTAAATTCCCCATACAGATGCCATTGGTATCATTAGATGTAATATCACTGTCTACCTAAATTCCCCATACAGATGGCATTGGCATCATTAGATGTAACATCACTGTATACCTAAATTCCCCAAACAGATAGCATTAGCATCATTAGATGTAACATCACTATGTACCTACATTCCCCATACAGATGGCATTAGCATCATTAGATGGAACATCACTGTATACCTAAATTCCCCATACAGATGGCATTTGTATCATTAGATGTAACATCACTGTATACCTACATTCCCCATACATATAGCATTAGCATCATTAGATGTAACATCCCTGTATACCTACATTCCTCATACAGATGGCATTGGTACCATTAGATGTAACATCACTGTATACCTACATTCTCCATACAGATGGCATTGGTATCATTAGATGTAACATCACTATGTACCTACATTCCCCATACAGATGGCATTGGTATCATTAGATGTAACATCACTGTATACCTAAATTCCCCATACAGATGGCATTAGCATCATTAGATGTAACATCACTGTATACCTAAATTCCCCATACAGATGGTATTGGTATCATTAGATGTAACATCACTATGTACCTACATTCCCCATACAGATGGCATTGGTAGCATTAGATGTAACATCACTGTATACCTAAATTCCCCATACAGATGGCATTGGTATCATTAGATGTAACATCACTATTTACCTACATTCCCCATACAGATGGCATTGGCATCATTAGGTGTAACATCACTGTATACCTAAACTCCCCCATACAGATGGCATTAGCATCATTAGATGTAACATCACTGTATACCTACATTCCCCATACAGATGGCATTGGTACCATTAGATGTAACAT
Source organism: Potamilus streckersoni (assembly GCA_016746295.1). Taxonomy (NCBI): domain Eukaryota; kingdom Metazoa; phylum Mollusca; class Bivalvia; order Unionida; family Unionidae; genus Potamilus; species Potamilus streckersoni. Next base: position 55,362 of record JAEAOA010001962.1, read on the forward strand.
CACTGTATACCTACATTCCCCGTACAGATGGCATTGGTATCATTAGATGTAACATTACTATGTACCTACATTCCCAATACAGATGGCATTGGTATCATTAGATGTAACATCACTGTATACCTACATTCCCCATACAGATGGCATTGGTACCATTAGATGTAACATCACTGTATACCTAAATTCCCCATACAGATGGTATTGGTATCATTAGATGTAACATCACTGTATACCTAAATTCCCCATACAGATGGCATTGGTATCATTAGATGTAACATCACTATGTACCTACATTCCCCATACAGATGGCATTGGTATCATTAGATGTAACATCACTATTTACCTACATTCCCCATACAGATGGCATTGTTATCATTAAATGTAACATCACTATGTACCTGCATTCCCCATACAGATGGCAGTAGCATCATTAGATGTAACATCACTGTATACCTACATTCCCCATACATATGGCATTGGTATCATTAGATGTAACATCACTATGTACCTACATTCCCCATACAGATGGCATTGGTATCATTAGATGTAACTTCACTGTATACCTACATTCCCCATACATATGGCATTGGTATCATTAGATTTAACTTCACTATGTACCTACATTCCCCATACAGATGGCATTGGTATCATTAGATGTAACATCACTGTATAACTAAATTCCCCATACAGATGGCATTGGTATCATTAGATGTAACATCACTGTATACCTACATTCCCCATACAGATGGCATTGGCATCATTAGATGTAACATCACTGTATACCTACATTCCCCATACATATGGCATTGGTATCATTAGATGTAACATCACTATGTACCTACATTCCCCATACAGATGGCATTGGTATCATTAGATGTAACATCACTGTATACCTAAATTCCCCATACAGATGGCATTGGTATCATTAGATGTAACATCACTGTATACCTACATTCCCCATACAGATGGCATTGGTATCATTAGATGTAACATCACTGTATACCTACATTCCCCATACAGATGGCATTGGTATCATTAGATGTAACATCACTATGTACCTACATTCCCCATACAGATGGCATTAGCATCATTAGATGTAACATCACTGTATACCTACATTCCCCATACAGATGGCATTGGTATCATGAGATGTAACATCACTGTATACCTAAATTCCCCATACAGATGGCATTGGTATCATTAGATGTAACATCACTGTATATCTATATTCCCCATACAGATGGCATTGGTATCATTAGATGTAACATCACTGTATACCTACATTCCCCATACAGATGGCATTGGTATCATTAGATGTAACATCACTGTATACCTACATTCCCCATACATATGGCATTGGTATTAATTGATGTAACATCACTATGTACCTAAATTCCCCATACAGATGGCATCGGTATCATTAGATGTAACACCACTGTATACCTACATTCCCCATACAGATGGCATTAGCATCATTAGATGTAACATCACTGTATACCTACATTCCCCATATAGATAGCATTAGAATCATTAGATGTAACATCACTATTTACCTACATTCCCCATACATATGGCATTGGTATCATTAGATGTAACATCACTATGTACCTACATTCCCCATACAGATGGCATTGGTATCATTAGATGTAACATCACTGTATACCTAAATTCCCCATACATATAGCATTGGTATCATTAGATGTAACATCACTATGTACCTACATTCCCCAAACAGATGGTATTGGTATCATTAGATGTAACATCACTATTTACCTACATTCCCCATACATATGGCATTGGTATCATTAGATGTAACATCACTATGTACCTACATTCCCCATACAGATGGCATTGGTATCACTAGATGTAACATCACTATGTACCTACATTCCCCATACAGATGGCATTGGTATCATTAAATGTAACATCACTATGTACCTAAATTCCCCATACAGATGGCATTAGCATCATTAGATGTAACACCACTATGTACCTACATTCCCCATACAGATGGCATTAGCATCATTATATGTAACATCACTGTATACCTACATTCCCCATAAAGATGGCATTGGTATCATTAGATGTAACATCACTGTATACCTAAATTCCCCATACAGATGGCATTGGTATCATTAGATGTAACATCACTGTATACCTACATTCCCCATACAGATGGCATTGGTATCATTAGATGTAACATCACTGTATACCTAAATTCCCCATACAGATGGCATTGGTATCATTAGATGTAACATCACTGTATACCTAAATTCCCCATACAGATGGCATTAGCATCATTAGATGTAACATCACTGTATACCTAAATTCCCCATACAGATGGCATTAGCATCATTAGATGTAACATCACTGTATACCTAAATTCCCCATACAGATGGCATTGGTATCATTAGATGTAACATCACTGGATACCTAAATCACCCATACAGATGGCATTGGTATCATTAGATGTAACATCACTGTATAGCTAAATTCCCCATACAGATGGCATTGGTATCATTAAATGTATCATCACTATTTACCTAAATTCCCCATACAGATGCCATTGGTATCATTAGATGTAATATCACTGTCTACCTAAATTCCCCATACAGATGGCATTGGCATCATTAGATGTAACATCACTGTATACCTAAATTCCCCAAACAGATGGCATTAGCATTATTAGATGTAACATCACTATGTACCTACATTCCCCATACAGATGGCATTAGCATCATTAGATGGAACATCACTGTATACCTAAATTCCCCATACAGATGGCATTGGTATCATTAGATGTAACATCACTGTATACCTACATTCCCCATACATATAGCATTAGCATCATTAGATGTAACATCCCTGTATACCTACATTCCTCATACAGATGGCATTGGTACCATTAGATGTAACATCACTGTATACCTACATTCCCCATACAGATGGCATTGGTATCATTAGATGTAACATCACTATGTACCTACATTCCCCATACAGATGGCATTGGTATCATTAGATGTAACATCACTGTATACCTAAATTCCCCATACAGATGGCATTGGCATCATTAGATGTAACATCACTGTATACCTAAATTTCCCATACATATGGCATTGGTATCATTAGATGTAATATCACTATTTACCTACATTCCCCATACAGATGGCATTGGCATCATTAGGTGTAACATCACTGTATACCTAAACTCCCCCATACAGATGGCATTAGCATCATTAGATGTAACATCACTGTATACCTACATTCCCCATGCAGATGGCATTGGTACCATTAGATGTAACATCTCTGTATACCTACATTCCCCATACAGATGGCATTGGTATCATTAGATGTAACATTACTATGTACCTACATTCCCCATACAGATATCATTGGTATCATTAGATGTAACATCACTGTATACCTACATTCCCCATACAGATGGCATTGGTACAATTAGATGTAACATCACTGTATACCTAAATTCCCCATACAGATGGCATTGGTATCATTAGATGTAACATTACTATGTACCTACATTCCCAATACAGATGGCATTGGTATCAATAGATGTAACATCACTGTATATCTCAATTCCCCATACAGATGGCATTAGCATCATTAGATGTAACATCACTGTAGACCTACATTCCCCATACAGATGGCATTGGTATCATTAGATGTAACATCACTGTTTACCTACATTCCCCATACATATGGTATTGGTATCATTAGATGTAACATCACTGTGTACCTAAATTCCCCATACAGATGGCATTGGTATCATTAGATGTAACATCACTATGTACCTACATTCCCCATACAGATGGCATTGGTATCATTAGATGTAACATCACTATTTACCTACATTCCCCATACATATGGCATTGGTATCATTAGATGTAACATCACTATGTACCTAAATTCCCCATACAGATGGCATTAGCATCATTAGATGTAACACCACTATGTACCTACATTCCCCATACAGATGGCATTAGCATCATTATATGTAACATCACTGTATACCTACATTCCCCATAAAGATGGCATTGGTATCATTAGATGTAACATCACTGTATACCTAAATTCCCCATGCAGATGGCATTGGTATCATTAGATGTAATATCACTGTATACCTACATTCCCCATACAGATGGCATTGGTATCATTAGATGTAACATCACTGTATACCTAAATTCCCCAAACAGATGTCATTGGTATCATTAGATGTAACATCACTGTATACCTAAATTCCCCATACAGATGGCATTAGCATCATTAGATGTAACATCACTGTATACCTAAATTCCCCATACAGATGGCATTAGCATCATTAGATGTAACATCACTGTATACCTAAATTCCCCATACAGATGGCATTGGTATCATTAGATGTAACATCACTGGATACCTAAATCACCCATACAGATGGCATTGGTATCATTAGATGTAACATCACTGTATAGCTAAATTCCCCATACAGATGGCATTGGTATCATTAAATGTATCATCACTATTTACCTAAATTCCCCATACAGATGCCATTGGTATCATTAGATGTAATATCACTGTCTACCTAAATTCCCCATACAGATGGCATTGGCATCATTAGATGTAACATCACTGTATACCTAAATTCCCCAAACAGATGGCATTAGCATTATTAGATGTAACATCACTATGTACCTACATTCCCCATACAGATGGCATTAGCATCATTAGATGGAACATCACTGTATACCTAAATTCCCCATACAGATGGCATTGGTATCATTAGATGTAACATCACTGTATACCTACATTCCCCATACATATAGCATTAGCATCATTAGATGTAACATCCCTGTATACCTACATTCCTCATACAGATGGCATTGGTACCATTAGATGTAACATCACTGTATACCTACATTCCCCATACAGATGGCATTGGTATCATTAGATGTAACATCACTATGTACCTACATTCCCCATACAGATGGCATTGGTATCATTAGATGTAACATCACTGTATACCTAAATTCCCCATACAGATGGCATTGGCATCATTAGATGTAACATCACTGTATACCTAAATTTCCCATACATATGGCATTGGTATCATTAGATGTAATATCACTATTTACCTACATTCCCCATACAGATGGCATTGGCATCATTAGGTGTAACATCACTGTATACCTAAACTCCCCCATACAGATGGCATTAGCATCATTAGATGTAACATCACTGTATACCTACATTCCCCATACAGATGGCATTGGTACCATTAGATGTAACATCACTGTATACCTACATTCCCCATACAGATGGCATTGGTATCATTAGATGTAACATTACTATGTACCTACATTCCCCATACAGATATCATTGGTATCATTAGATGTAACATCACTGTATACCTACATTCCCCATACAGATGGCATTGGTACAATTAGATGTAACATCACTGTATACCTAAATTCCCCATACAGATGTCATTGGTATCATTAGATGTAACATTACTATGTACCTACATTCCCAATACAGATGGCATTGGTATCAATAGATGTAACATCACTGTATATCTCAATTCCCCATACAGATGGCATTAGCATCATTAGATGTAACATCACTGTAGACCTACATTCCCCATACAGATGGCATTGGTATCATTAGATGTAACATCACTGTTTACCTACATTCCCCATACATATGGTATTGGTATCATTAGATGTAACATCACTGTGTACCTAAATTCCCCATACAGATGGCATTGGTATCATTAGATGTAACATCACTATGTACCTACATTCCCCATACAGATGGCATTGGTATCATTAGATGTAACATCACTATTTACCTACATTCCCCATACAGATGGCATTGGTATCATTAGATGTAACATCACTGTATACCTAAATTCCCCATACAGATGGCATTGGTATCATTAGATGTAACATCACTATTTACCTACATTCCCCATACAGATGGCATTGGTATCATTAGATGTAACATCACTGTATACCTAAATTCCCCATACAGATGGCATTGTTATCATTAGATGTAACATCACTATGTACCTACATTCCCCATACAGATGGCAGTAGCATCATTAGATGTAACATCACTGTATACCTACATTCCCCATACATATGGCATTGGTATCATTAAATGTAACATCACTATGTACCTACATTCCCCATACAGATGGCATTGGTATTATTAGATGTAACTTCACTGTATACCTACATTCCCCATACATATGGCATTGGCATCATTAGATTTAACTTCACTATGTACCTACATTCCCCATACAGATGGCATTGGTATCATTAGATGTAACATCACTGTATAACTAAATTCCCCATACAGATGGCATTGGTATCATTAGATGTAACATCACTGTATACCTACATTCCCCATACAGATGGCATTGGTATCATTAGATGTAACAATACTGTATACCTACATTCCCCATACATATGGCATTGGTATCATTAGATGTAACATCACTATGTACCTACATTCCCCATACAGATGGCATTGGTATCATTAGATTTAACATCACTGTATACCTAAATTCCCCATACAGATGGCATTGGTATCATTAGATGTAACATCACTGTATACCTACATTCCCCATACAGATGGCATTGGTATCATTAGATGTAACATCACTGTATACCTAAATTCCCCATACATATGGCATTGGTATCATTAGATGTAACATCACTATGTACCTACATTCCCCATACAGATGGCATTAGCATCATTAGATGTAACATCACTGTATACCTACATTCCCCATACAGATGGCATTGGTATCATTAGATGTAACATCACTGTTTACCTAAATTCCCCATACAGATGGCATTGGTATCATTAGATGTAACATCACTGTATATCTAAATTCCCCATACAGATGGCATTGGTATCATTAGATGTAACATCACTGTATACCTACATTCCCCATACAGATGGCATTGGTATCATTAGATGTAACAATACTGTATACCTACATTCCCCATACATATGGCATTGGTATCATTAGATGTAACATCACTATGTACCTACATTCCCCATACAGATGGCATTGGTATCATTAGATTTAACATCACTGTATACCTAAATTCCCCATACAGATGGCATTGGTATCATTAGATGTAACATCACTGTATACCTACATTCCCCATACAGATGGCATTGGTATCATTAGATGTAACATCACTGTATACCTAAATTCCCCATACATATGGCATTGGTATCATTAGATGTAACATCACTATGTACCTACATTCCCCATACAGATGGCATTAGCATCATTAGATGTAACATCACTGTATACCTACATTCCCCATACAGATGGCATTGGTATCATTAGATGTAACATCACTGTATACCTAAATTCCCCATACAGATGGCATTGGTATCATTAGATGTAACATCACTGTATATCTAAATTCCCCATACAGATGGCATTGGTATCATTAGATGTAACATCACTGTATACCTACATTCCCCATACAGATGGCAATGGTATCATTAGATGTAACATCACTGTATACCTACATTCCCAATACATATGGCATTGGTATCATTAGATGTAACATCACTATGTACCTAAATTCCCCATACAGATGGCATTGGTATCATCAGATGTAACATCACTATGTACCTACATTCCCCATACAGATGGCATTAGCATCATTAGATGTAACATCACTGTATACCTACATTCCCCATACAGATGGCATTGGTTTCATTAGATGTAACATCACTGTATACCTAAATTCCCCATATAGATGGCATTGGTATCATTAGATGTAACATCACTGTATACCTAAATTCCCCATACAGATGGCATTGAAGCGTATAAATGTTTTCTTGATGACAATCTTGATAATAGCACACTGTCTAGGTAAGATATTTATAAAAAAAATATAACGTAGCCTGGAAAATAATTATTTTCCATTCAATAATAAAAAATATTTTCATTAATGGGTATAGAAATGGGCAATCCCATGGCTCCGTCATATTTTTCTTTTCATGAGCAAATTAGAAAAAGATTTCCTTCAAAAAGAAAAGTTTAATCCATCTGCTTAGTTTAGATTGTTAGATAACATATTTATGATCTGTAATCATTCAACTAAAGAACTGGAGAAATTCATTGATCGCCTAAATTATTTTCATCCAACAATTGAATTTACTTTTACTGCATCGAGTACACATGTTTCATTTTTAGATGTAAATGCAATTAAAAATATTGATAACTATGTTCATTTCAAGGAAACTAATATCCACCAGGATGTGGAGCATTCTTCATGGCATCCCCTGTCATGTAAAAACGGTACACCATATAGCCAGGCTAAAATATACCGACATATTATTTCAGATGATTGTCAATTACAAATTATTTGCATGATTTAAAAACATATTTCCAAAACGGATATTATCCTACACAAGTCATTGATTCTGCACTGAACAAAACATGTATTATTACTCAACATGAGGCTTTAAGCACAGCGAATTGTAAAAATGGAGAAAAATATAGTTCCTATTACAAACCTATTCTTGCTTATAGAAGACCCACGAATTTCAAAATTTTCTAATTTGAACAAAACAGACAGAAAAAATAGACGATTCTCGTCATCTAAATGTATTAGACACTGGTGCTCTCAATGTGCAACATTAGAGAAAGTACTTCTTTCAGTAATGCTAATACAAAGGAGACATTTTTTTCTACGTTATAACACTAACTGCGTATCATTTATTTGATAACCTGTAAAAAATGTAATATGCAATATGTTGGACAAACACTTCAACAAGTTTCTTAGGGAATGAATAATCATCGCTTTCATATTAAAAATTATAAAGATCATCAGTTTTCCTCTAACATATCTACACATTTTAATACGAATAATCACTGTCTACTCGATTTGTATTTCTTGCCAATAGATGTTGTGCATGGATACATAAATAGACACATAAAACAAACTTATTGGATTCATAAATTAGACTTTTTAAACCTAATGGCCTTGATACCAATGCACTATATAAAATTTTATAATTTTCGTTTTAATTATTAAATTGTATAACCTTTATAAAAATATAATTATATGTATGACTGTTTGTTTCTATTTTATTTTTTATTATTTTACCACGTCTTTATAGATTTAAAAAAGTCCTTTTATAGGGTATGGATGCAGCATTATGGGCAAATATGAGGAAGTACAACATCGGCTCACACCTGTTGCAGGTTGTTGAGCACCTCTATGATACAGTCACAAGTGTTGTCATAATCAATGGCAGCAGAAGAATTTGGATTCGAAAAAGTGTGGAAGTCAGAGAAGGATGATGATGATGATGATGATGATGATGATGATGATGATGATGATGATGATGATGATGATGATATATCCTCTATATATCACAATTATTGAACATTTGCATTACAAATCTTTATATATAAATTAAAACTGAGGAACAAGATTCCTAATTACATTTTTTAGAACCAAAAAGGATATAGTTAGCAGATCCAGAATTATAGAATTTGAATCCAAATCATCAATGGTACATGGGCAAATTATCCGAATGTCTGCATCAAATTTTTTTGTGGATTAATTGTATAAGGAATTGGTATTGGAAGGCCATATGAATATATATATATATATATATATATATATATATATATATATATATATATATATATATATATATATATATATATATATATATGTGTCTACATATATATTATATATTTATACATATATATTATATATTTATATATATATATATATATATATATATATATATATATATATATATATATATATATATATATATATATATATATATATATATATATATATATATATATATATATATATATACATACATATACAGACCGGCCGACCGACAGACAGACAGACAAACCGAAAGACCGACAGACAGGCAGACAGATATATATATATATATATATATATATATATATATATATATATATATATATATATATATATATATATATATATATATATATATATATATAATATGAGCTTATCAATAACACAAGGTAAAGTGAAAACATAAGCTTGTCAAGAACTTTATAAACAGGACAGGCAATCTTCGAAAACTTTTTTCTCTGTAGGGAATTTTTTAACATTTTTAAAACATGATTTGAACATGAAAGCCACATATTACTTTTACCTAGAAATGCATATTTAGCATTTTGTTTAGACATGGTATTGCATTAATTGTTGTCAATGGGTTCAAATTCTCACAACGTAGAATAAGTTCTTCAAATAGAATCGATCCGAAAGTTACATTGATAGAGCTAGTACATTAATGCGATTTCATATATTTATTTGCAAACATGCATGATTCAGTGCAAATATGTGTGAGAGATAAATACCTTAATTATAGTAGAAGAAACTGGACAAGAGTAAATACACTAAAATATGAATAAAGCAGCTATAAATAAACAAAGGTATGTCTTTATTTATCAAACTCTAAGTACTTAATTTAGCAGAGAATATTTTATACTCTTTGATTACGTAAATTGTGTTATGCTTTTAATATATCAGAAAGAGAGGGGTATCTCAGAGTCCTGCGTTGATCTAACTAATAAATAATTTGCACTTCATACATAGTTAATGCTTCTATTACAGCAAATATCCCCTTCTGAAACGAATATGTTCCTGCTGAACTATGTGAAAATGAACTTTGAAGAGAAAGATTTGAACAAAGAACGTCTTGGAGACATAATATTCAAGCTGCATGCCTTAGTTAAAATATTTGTTCCTGACGAGGTAAGGTTTTCATAAATATATACACTTGTTGATCAAAATAAATTTATTTCGGGTAAAACTTCTTATTCATGCGTCAGAATGTCTTTACTAGTAAGTTTCTACTTTGCATTCAAGTCCAATAGATGTTCTTAAGGCAGCTGTGGAAACTATCAAGATAAGCATTATGCTACTACCTTATTGACATGCGGCAGATGTAAATAGCCTACTAGATAAATACACATTGACTGTAGATCAGAGAGACAGTCAGACAGACAGAGAAGCAACATGTCTACATCTTCATTTCAACTATTATGTTCCGGGAAGGTGTTGTTTTCAAATAACAAAATAGACAACTACAAGAAATTATACCCACATGATCTGAATATATATATAATAGTTTATATTTTCTATGGTATTTTTGTCTCTTTGCATAAAGAAGAACGCTTTGGGGGGTAACAAAGAGCTAGAAATGTTGCAAAAGAAGATAGATAAGTTGCAAAAACAGAAGGCAGACTTAGAGAAGAATCTTCATGAAGAACGGAAAGCCAAAGAAGATTTATTTCAAAGGTAAAGATCCAAGTTGAGTAGTTCATAATTATTGACTCGCTAATGACATTTTCCTTTCGTTCTTAATGATTGTTCCTCCTAAAATCCTAAGCTAGTAAATTTTATTAATTTTTGCATGACCTATTCCTTGTTTGTCGTGTATCGCGTGCCTATCGTCCGCAAACAGCAGAGTTGTTCGTTATTAAACAAGAGTCCTTCTCGATGTAAATTGGTTAATAAGCTTATTATCATAGCTCTCCTGGATGAGCTTTATTGTATACTGCTTCAAGGAATTAGAGTGATGTGATATAGCATCTGATAAGAGAAACATCCCAATATTTTAATTCTTTATTACTGACAAAAATGTATTAAAACTTTGCATGTCTGCTAACATCAGTATTTAGTCCGATGTGTTTCATCATTAGCAATATATAAGGATATTAAAGTTTATTATTCGGCAATCAGATTGGCTAACCTTTTCTCAAAACTGAAAAAGTCATTTAAAGAATTTCATCGAAAATCGCATGCAAGCTTTTACCATAAAGCCTCAGATATGTTCCATTTTCCACGATATCAATTACGTGATTTGGTTATAATAATGGAGACATCGATGTACGCTTCAAGAACCGAACGAATGCTAATAATTTTTTAACCCATCCGTACATTCTTGAATGCGTACAATGTAGCTGAAAAGGCTATAAAAATGACATAAGAAGTTTATCTAACTCTTTTATGTTGTTGCGTTGCTTACCATCTCTGATTATATTTCGAAGTGTTTCTCAGTCTGCAGTGTTGCAATGTATGTAAAGGGTCTCTACATTACGTGTGCGTGTACATGTCTTCCGTCTAAGTTAAATGTGTGTGTGTATGTCTGTACATTTATGTATATTGTATCATAGATTGAGTATGGTAGCAGCAGACAGAATTAAAATGGGAAATCCTGAAATAGCGGACTTATCTGATCCCAATCGACCCATGAAACTTGCAGAAGAATTCAACAATCTATATTCCAACGCATGGTCGGATGCATTTGAGCGGCTACAACAAAACATGAACAGCGGCAGTTCTCACAGTAGATCAGAGAATTCTTTTCAACAGTCATCAAGGAAACCTGATTCAAAGAATGAAGAGGAAGAGATAACGCGAATGCTTTACAAGGTCCTAAAGGTTTGTGTGCTAATTTTCTGGTCCCTCTTCTTCATTGATAATTGAATTATAAATACAGTAATGTTATTATTTCTGATATGACCTAATAATGACTGCAAAATGAGGTTATTCTTGACAATTAGAAGCAAATACACCTATTTTTTAAGTGTTTGTCGTTAGAAAACAGAGAGGCGTTCAAGGTTTGACGGAGATATTTTGGCCAATGAAAAGTTTTATAAATAAATAAGCAAATAAACCCACTTCTGTACACTACAGAACGTGGAGATCAACTGGTTTCCAAACTTTTTATATTATAACATGTGAATATATCATTTTAAGAGATTCTGGATCGTCCAAAAAAGCCCAATAAATTATTGTGCAGTATTATCTTTAGTGATTGCCAGAGATCGTGGGAAATCTTTTGTAACCCCACCTTCTGGAATGTGTTTATGTCAATGAACATTTCTTGCTGTCATTTTTTATTCTATTCGCGAAAGAAATTGGGGCACAAATTGTATCGTCTGTCTAAATATAACCAATTTACCACCGTATGGACTTGTTATGTCACGTATATTATATCATTACATGAAAAATGGGTAAAACCCAAAGAAAAGAACAAGACGTAAAACTAGCATATGTGTAAATTTGGGGACGAGCAGTTTGGTAAATTTGAAGCAAGGGTTCGACCCTATATCGCTGTTTAAATTTAACTTACAGAAGCAAATAAACCCACTTCTGTACATTAAAGAACGTGGAGATCCACTGGTTTCCAAACTAACAGAAATTGATCCAAAAGATAAAAAATACACATTAATCGGCTCCTTTCATAAATTCAACATTAATCATATTACCTATTTGATATCTTCTCTGTATATTATACCTATGAAAAAGATGGAATTACCTTACGGTGCAGTACTTGAAAAACTTATCAAAGTGGAAAATAATAAATAACAATAACAACTAAAAGTTCATTGCTACTCTTCTAGACGTTCTGTAATATTTTATTCTTTTGTATTGAAAAATATATTAGATTTCTTAAGACTATATATCCATTTTGTTCATATTTTTACGTAAACGAGGACTTCATGAATTACAGAGTTCAGATATAAACATCAGTTTTTATATTCTATACATTTTTCTTTCAGTCCTGTTATGAGTGGAGTCAAAAAGTCGCTGATTACCAGAAGGGAGCAATAATTAAAGCAGGGATGGGAAACATTGATTTCGACAACAATCAAATGGTTATTTTTCATCTTACTAAATGAAACAGATAATTACCAATTGAGCGTTACGCATTTTTCTATAAAGAATAATTTATTCGATTCGATATTTCAGCTTTCGCAGTATTTAAGGCTGTCATATTCTGATGATATGTTCCTGTTTATTAGGAAGATGCTATCCACAGATACATATATTACATTTTATATAAGCGATGTTTTTTTACGTTCTATTTAAAATGGAATTCAGTCTTTTTACAAACAATACTTTCTGACTACATAAAGTACATGTTGAACACTTTTGAAAGTGTATAATCTAAGTCACGCTTATGTACTTGAAACGTGAAGACGTAAGTTCTGCGTTCTCTGAAACGTATATATATTCGAATAACTGCGGTTATTACTGTAAAAATTGATACTGTGATTGTGATGGCCGCAAATACGTACATCCAGAAGAAAAGATATATAATAGAAACAGTACAACAGATAACATGGAACTATTCAATTCCAATCTATATAGAAAATGGCTGAAAGAATTCATTTTAGAGAATGATTGGTATATCAAACTTATTCTGCAAGAGCTGGAATGTTATTAAGCAAGTATTTGGCACCATACTTTCCACTCGTGCTTCATCAGGTTTATACTCCATCATAATTCACATTAATGAAGAAGGAATGAATATAAATTCAAAAAATGGTTAAAGTTATTGATTCCGATAGAATAAAATGGACAGTGACGATGTAAATATATACTCTTATCATTTTGATCTTTCTATCTCAGCATTACCACAGTGTCTGCCATATACATAAACAAAAGCCTGTGTATTTGGATTAATATTACTTAATTGAAAGAAATGTGGCAGTTGAACCACAATTCAGTTACTTTATCGGACGTTATCTTTCGAATTGTATGAAATTCAGATGCATTCAGCATGACATCATACTTCACGAAACTTTAAATTAATATTACTTACTCAATATATCTTTTAGGTATCAATGCAAGTAAAGAACGTTTAAAACCGTTCTTTTGTAAAATTATTCAAATGAGATTATCAGAGGCACGGCAGTGATTCTTCTATATTAAGATAAAAACCATATTCTCTGTTCAGAATCATTATGAATTTAGCTTACATTGACATAACTGATATGGTGAAGGATTATATGTAAAATGTTTTCCATCATCAGATCTAAACTTTACCTAGTAGTGCTTCCATGGAATGTATTTCGTTTTTGTGTTTACAAAATATATTTGAATTTGTTTTCTCAGTAATAGAAAAGTGATGTGTTTTATAAATATTTGCATTTCAAACAGTGTTGGTCCTCAATGCTATAATATAGATAAATATTTTATTTATAAATAGATTTACACACCAGCAGATAGTTTGAGACAAATGCCATGAAATCGCCTATTTGAAGCTTTAAAAAAGCAATGTTTAAGAGCGTTTCTTCCAATTATAACATTGGAGGTAATAACAATACTATTAAACTGCAGTGTGCATATGTTGTTATTTGCGGTTTTCATTTTCTCATTCACTATTTATCTTACAACCTTTTTTCTACAGTCATGACATTTGAATGGAAAAGTTACATTTTATGAAAATTGCTCACACATGAAACATCATATTAATAAGGTATATGGGAAAAAATGCTTTAGCGAGTGTATTTGTTAAACGTTGTTGTATAGTATTATTACTATTACTCATATAGAAATGTTTACTTTTTAATTATATCATTATTTTCAAACATACGTGAATTTGTTTAGTGTTTCTCATTTCACGAAACGTTGTTTCCAAAAATGTGTACTTTGTCAACCAATCAAAAATCTCTCTTAAACCTATTATAATGCTTGAAATATTGTCATAATTATTACAGAGTCATGACAATTAAGTAAAACCACAATGATGTTTATCCCCATGCAGTTATTCATACGTGGTAAATTATATCTTCCTACACTACATTATTAAAAGAAACAGACTTCAGACTTTGATTTTGGGTGGCCTGAGATCCCCAGTAAATAACTATGGGTTTAGAATATATATATATATATATATATATATATATATATATATATATATATATATATATATATATATATATATATATATATAATTAATGGAAAAATTGACCATGGGTAAAGGCCATAATTTTATCTGTATAGATTTGAAGCTTAGTGAAAAGCGGCAAGTTGCTATTTACCCAAGTCTGGATTTTTTCCAGAATATCATTTTGGATTATACTGCCTGCAATGCTTACACAATCAATCATTCCGCGTGAAAGCTGTACAAGTGACAATGTCCATATGCTTCTGTAAGAAATTTTGGAATTAGAGAGCATGAGAAAAGTCTTCCAAAGTCATTATGCATGCTGGCTGGATGTTTCGTAAATGTACACCTAAGAACTAAATAGTTTTGTCATTCTTTTCTTGAAAGGTATGGTCGCAAATGAAGGTTATATTTAACTGTATGCTTTAACTCTGTATGAACATTCCTAAACGTTTATGATGTAAGACAAAGATTAAAATGTACCGCTTCATGATTCTAAATTGAATGTCATATGTTGACATTCCTGTATTTGGTTGGAGCATGAACCTTTTAAAGACATTTTGATATAGACATTTTGATATAGACATTTTGAGGTGATCAATATGTTCCAATTACACAACAAAAATGCTTTCTTTATCAAATGTTGCATATAAAACTGCTTTACTTCAAATAGCGTACTTTACTGAGAACTGAAGCTTCATTTCATCGAAGACAGCAGTATCTTGTTTTTATTTTACCACATCACCCAATGAGAAAGCATCAACAACCGCTCTCGCACCGTTTAATATAATTTTGATTTGTTTATCATATTATGAACATGTACGCGGATCTCAGCCTTACTGTTTTAAACACAAACATAATTTCAAAATTCTCTGACATTTTGAATCACACAGATAAAACTAAACTAATATAAACGTTTACAAAAGGTATGCATTAGTGCTCCTTTTACTTCATAAACTCCCTTTACCACACTGTTAATGTCTTTGTTAAGTCAAAGTATCTATACAATACACTTTATTACCCTCCATATTGAGACAAAACACTCACTCTCACTAGCCTTGCACATCAACAGCCGGTTATCTACTATCTAACACCTGGTTGTCAAATATCTAGCACCCATTTATATACAATCCACTAAAAAGGTATATTTTACCACAACCCAGTTAACAGCTTTCCACAAACCAAATACCTAATGTCAACACCCAAAAACTATCCATCAACCAGATTTGTACTTACTACACCCAGTTATCTACTATCCAAAACCAAGTTATCTAATATAAGAACGCATTTATCTACTTTCCAACACTCATTGGTCTCCTATCCACTCTCTTTTATGTACTATCCAACGACCAATTATCTAAAATCAAAACCCGTTTATAAATGATTTATCACACATTATTTACTACCAAAACCAGTTATGTACTATCAAAACTAGTAATTTATGTACTTCAGGTACTTTAAAATCTCATAATAAATAAAATTAAATTTCTAATTCCATCTCTAATATTTCTACAATCCCCATCGTAACTATTCTAAACAAATTTTCGATCACATTCACACAAGTTATG
The DNA here is from genome assembly GCA_016746295.1 of Potamilus streckersoni. Lineage (NCBI taxonomy): Eukaryota > Metazoa > Mollusca > Bivalvia > Unionida > Unionidae > Potamilus > Potamilus streckersoni. Next base: position 72,650 of record JAEAOA010001962.1, read on the forward strand.
ATGTTCAAGAACCTTTATAAAATATAATAGAAATCATTTTTAGTAGGAATAACTTCCTCTACTAATATGACCCGTATATAGCTAAAATTTCTTCCCCTGTTTATATTCAACCATCCTTCCAATCCCTCCTTTTATTACGTCAAACTATCATCCACATAATTCCTCCAGTACATAAAGAGAGATAGAGATTTAATATATGACAAATATTAAGCTTATTTAATATCGAATAGTAACATGCGCATTGCACAAATACCATAAACGTTATTATTATTATTTTTATTATTATTATTATTATTATTATTATTATTATTATTATTATTATTATTATTATTATTATTATTATTATTATTACAGACATAGTAATAGTTTTTTATGGGGTTTTGAGGATAACTGTAATATATTAACAGAGATCAACTGGCCCATTTTCTCAATAATTAATTTCTAAATTTCGATGTTATATGTATTTTCAAATGTAAAAAAGTAATATTTTGGTGTGTGCCGGATCTTAAGTCTACAATTATATCGGCTGCATTCTTGTGGTAAACTTCTGTATCACATAATCATTTCTTAATTTCGTTTTTCTTTGCTACATATTGTGGGGTACACTCTGTTAGCATCAACCGCAAGCCTTAGTTTTATTTAATATTAATGTACTTTTGTAGACCTGCTTTTAAAAATTTACTTAGATTATAAAGTCAGTGAAATGCAGCATAAGCTAGATATTATGATTTAACTCAGAGGCATTTACCAGGATATCCAAAAGTGTATATATGTCTATGTGGACGTGTGTGCGAGTAAGTGGGGGTTGTTAAACGGAGAGAGAACAGTTATTTTAAAGTTGGAAATATAAGATAATGATTTAAATCTATCTTATCCGATTGGAATATCTCGTGTATGTCGGTGAATAAATGTTCATGTAAAACGGAGATTGCGAGATATGGAGTAAGATATGTATAAAGAATCAAAAGTTACGAATCAAATATAAATCTTCTCACAGGAATAGTCTGTTCGAAAATGTAACTAGGAAGCATATTACGTAAAAAGTAAGAGAAACAAAAACGAGTATTATACTTGTGATTATGTGGCCACATTTTATATAGCCAGTCAAGAAGCGTAATTTAATTTTATTCTTCCGTCTGTCACTAAAAATGCAAATTTTGAGCAAAAGTTGGAAAACAAAGGTCAAACTAAATTATAACGAATGATGCAGTCTAATTCTTAATGTATTTTTGACAGAGAAATGAGATTTAAATGATACAGGAGGGAGAGTATCGTAACTCTACTTTAAATAAATTAAACCAAATTTCCTTTTCTATTTCTACATTATGAACTTTCAAGAACAAACATTCAAATAAACATTCACATCAATATGAACTTTCAATCTTTTTCAAATTTTCACAAGATTAAATTACACCCACACATTATAATATATCTTCTTCCAAAGCTTGGATCTACTGCTCAGACAGACAAAAATAGAAATCAACACTCCTTGTAATTTGTTGTTCTTTCTTTTTATTGTTCTTATATTACGAAAACTTTACCATATTTGCCATTGATCTTAAATTCAATTATTGCATTACCTTAATAAAAGGGATTCCTCAATATGCATTATGAACTCACCTCTGTTACTCTGAGCCAGAGAATGAAGCGATAAAGAATAGAATTGTTAGGCAATAAAATCGCTCTAGTGTGATTATATGTTTTGCTCTTGATTTTTGAACACATGCAAGCTAATCAATTTTGGAGTCACGATAAAGATATACTCTAACATTTATCTCGCCAAGCTAAATGTTCAATTGTAAAATGTTTTTGTTTCCGAGTTTCAAAACTGCATTTCTTCTTTTTTCACTCATATATTTTGATTTAATCAAATTTCAAGTACAGCTAGACATTGACGAAGAGTAAAGCATAGCCAGGTCATAGTCAGAGCGAACGATACTCTAGTATGATGAAGAGTATTTTCACGTACGCATAACAAAAATCAACAAACTTAAAAGGTGACACATTTATTTACTTAAACTAAACTAGACCTCCAAGGATTTAGTACAGTGTTACTTTAAATGAATCAAAGATTGTGTGTGTTTGTGTGTGTGTGTGTGTGTGTGTGTTTATGTGTGTGTGTATGATTTCAATTTTTAACGAAACATTAACAATTCTCAGTTAGAACGCTACGATAACTGCACTGTTTATAGCGGTCTCTAGCACTGGGGAATCATGTAAATTTGCTATATGGAATGGGCGTTTGTTCCTTGGTCATGATCTGTATTAATATGTTTCATTAACGTCGTTTAACATAAGTGCATGTATAGAGTTCTTGAACAGTTTCAGATAAGATGATTTCAGCTAAATTCGCTCCTACTATTGCACTAACACGCCCATTCCTTGTAATGTTTTACATGATTTGAATATCTGCGGAATGATTAATTTTCGACATAATCTGACCACATAACTAACATAGAGTTTTCAGTTATGAAACCCTACGCGAAGCTAAAGAAATACGGTCATAAAGAATTAATCCACATTATAAACGACGATTACATGTCTATAGAACGTATTTTGCACTTCTACTGTAATATAACCTTGAAAGATGCCTCATTATTAAAAATAACAACTATATATGTTTTTATATTTATAGAACTATTGTGAAAAGAGACGTGACCTTAATGATGTGAACAACAAAATAAGCGCCGAGATTTATCATTCACAAAAGTTATTTTACAATCGGTTGTCTAAAATGTGCTTTTAATAAAGTAGCTATGCTGCTGAGATAACATTCTGTTATACACAAAGTCGGATAAATGTCCCACATACACATTTTCGATAAAACCAAAGAGGATTTATATATATATATATATATATATATATATATATATATATATATATATATATATATTGTCACGATCTACCGAGGTGGACGGATGTTTATCCAACTGACACTAATCCGGTGTTTGATCTGTGGACAAACGCCGCAAGCAAGAAGCCAGCGAGACGTAGTCGCCAAAAAGTTCTTTGTGCAGAACAGGGCTTGGTAAATTACACCTGCGTGCTAGTCCTTTAGTAGTACATCAAAAGAGCCATTTGTAATAAAATGATAGGCAACTTATATTGACAGTTCCGCTGATTTACATCTTGGGAATGGTTAGTCCAATCAGAATTAAGCTAGTGGGTGGGCATACCTCAAAGTTTCGAGGATATTAAACTGACTCCATCCCAAAATTATTTAGTAGACCGAGGAAGATTACTAGGTGATTGCACGATTAAAGGCTACTCCGAGATAAGCACATGTAAATTTGGCGTGAATCGCAAGGAAAAAATTGGAACAAAGAAAGCTTCAGAAGGTAGATATTCGTTTGATTTTTGACTCACACATTGCAATGCCGTAGCTGTAGATACTAATATTATGTTTACACAATGACTAAAAGTATTGTTAGAATGGAGAATTACTTTGTAGAGTTTCATTTGTGTACTTATTTGAGATTTGTATTGGAGTTAGGAAATGATTTATGTAAGCAAGATTTTGAATATATGTTTGAATATGTTCAGAGCATAGATAGTTACATATTTATATATTTGTATGATTTGTGATGCAAAATAGGTGTGTTGGTTATTATGTATTGATGTGAATCAATTATCGTTGCCTGTATACAAGTAATTGATATCGTGCTTAATGATGTGTTATTATGTTATGATTTTACATTGTGTTTACCATTCATGAATGTATGAGTATTTCGGTGGGAATGGATGCGTAACCCATGAAAATTGATAGCCTTATCTGATGATAGGTTATCTGGGATTAGTGTGAGTTTATATGCCAAGAAAAATAGTACACCCTCCTTGTGTGTTACATGAAGCTTTCCGGGTGGGATAACTTCAGTTAGAAGGAGAGTCCCGAGAGTCTGAGAGAGAAGACTGAAGTAAGACTGTCGGTACAATCAGGGTCGACGGATTGGAGTCGACGGTTTGACGAGGAAGTCGACGGAAAGGGAAGTGGAGGTGGAGAGGAAATTCAAAGGAGCAAAGGAGGAGTAGAAGTGGAGAGGAAAGTTGAAGGAGTAAAGGAGGAGTGCAGGAGAAATTTAGGTAGACAGATGAGTAGAACCAAGGACAGGGCGAAATTCTCTCACTGATTCAGATGATGAAATAGGCACAAAAGGGTTGAGCGATTGGGAAGCTCGCATGTTGAAATTTTATTATTAATTAAATTGTTTTATTTAATTCCACCCCTTTGTACTTTTGTTGATTGATTGATTGATTGAATTAATTTTAACGGCGCACCAGCACTTTTAGGCTATTTAGCGCCATACAGTAGGTCATATGTGTAAAAAGAAAGGTTCAATATCGACCAGCGATATAGTAAAAAATCCATGGTAGTTTAATATAAAATGGTAAATGTTGATAACTGTTAAAAGATGTTGGTTCTCGATCAACGGGAAATGTAAATGATGTATCTTGATGAAAAGATGTAAAAAAATTAGTTTGGGTAAGGTCATACAAGTTACAGTTTAAAATAAAGATTTACTTCCTTTAGGAAATCTAAAATACTAGTGATTTGAATAGTATCAAAAAGTTCCTGCATGTCGTGTACATTATAGTATTTATCACGAGTAGGTTGCAGGTCGGAACACCTAGTCATAAAGTGTTTAACAGTAAATGGTACATTGCAAGGAACGCACTCTGGTGGATCTTCTCCTTTTAGTATGTGTGAGTGGGTAATGTATGTATGACTGATTCTGATTCTTGCAATGACAACCTACTCCCTACGAATAGTTCTGTAGGAAGGAGTCCATTATCCCATGATTGGTTTGATGGCATGAAGTTTGTTATTGATTGCATCATCCAATAATACCTGCCACTTTTGACGTAGATACTTTTTGATACAAGGTTTAAAATCAGAATATGGTAATTTAAAATCCGATGGTTCTAAAGATAGGGCCATCTTAGCAGCCCGGTCTGCTTCTTCATTACCTCTAATGCCAATATGGCTAGGTAGCCAACAGTATACTATATTGCATGAGGCACTAAGCTCAGAGTTTTTGACCAGAACATTCATCAATAGTGGATTATCTAGTTTGATATTGTGTAGCGCCTGAAGCACTGGTAATGAGTCACAGAAGATAATACTAATTAGAATATGTTTAAATTCGATAAATGTCAGAGCAAGGTCTATTGCTCTGATTTTTGCTGAAAATATGGATGCATCATTTGGCAAACCCTCTTTGGTTATGTGTTTGCCACTGACAAAGGCTGCAGCAGCCTTATCAGCAACCTTTTGTATTTTGTACTTTTGTATTTAACTGTTTAATTTCACCCTTTAGTCCTTTTGGATTTAACTGTCGGCATTGCTGACTGGGGACTCAGAACCATATTCACCTACTTAACTTCTGAACCATAATCGAGCCTGGGTGGGTGCCATATCTAAATAAATATTGGAAACACCCCATCCCATTTTCATATAACTAAAACCATACACGGGTATAAAAATAATTAAACCCCATAACACTCTAGGGTATAACTAAAAAACCCTACCGTAACATATATATATATATATATATATATATATATATATATATATATATATATATATATATATATATATATATATATATATATATATATATATATATGTGTGTGTGTGTGTGTGTGTGTGTGTGTGTGTGTGTGTGTGTGTGTGTGTAATCATTTTAATGACAGCAAAAACGCCTGAATAGGATATAAACTATAATTAATGTCGCAAGTTTCAATATATAAATAATTGTGTACTGGATATTTCGAAGGCATTCTCTGTTCTCAAGTTGACCATGCCTCTTCCAGATGCCAAACTATAGGTATCTATCACGTTATAGATCCCTGGGGTATGTTAAAGGAGTATTTTGTATGGTAGATGAACTCGTCATTTATTCCGTTTACTGGGTATTGCCCCAAGAGGATAACAGCATTTCAGTTCAGAAAGAAATTCTTTTCCATGTAGGTTGAGCTATTATCTCCTACAATCTTCAATAAATATTATGGCATTCTCATAAAGTCAAATTATATGGTCTTTCTTCAGCGTTAAATGCAATAATACTACTGTTTGTAAAAATAAAGTGAGATGTGAAAAGTCAACAAATGAATATATTTAGGATATAACTACACAATCAGTCTTTTTTATTTGATGGGCAAATGTTAGTAAGTATAAATTATATTACGAGCAGGTAATTTTCTCCGTGTACACTATCTCTATTGAACTGAATAACCATATGACGGTATAAGATCATTTGTTGATCCAAAATTGCAACCAATTTCCTTGACCGGCGAAACAATTTACAAAGTTGAACTATCTCTATAAAAGTGGTGAAATATTTTTATTACCTGAAGACATATTACATCTGATGTAGTTTGTAAACTTGCTAATCTTTTACAAATTATTATTATCATTATTATTATTATTATCATTATTATTATTATTATTATTATTATTATTATTATTATTATTATTATTATTATTATTATTATTATTATTATTATTATTATTCAGAGATCAAACGAAAGCAATAAAGATTTTCCTCCAATGATGACATCGCCATCACAAGGGAAAGCACAGAGACAACAAGAGGTAGATATTACAAATTAACTATATATCTTTATCTATCTATCTATCTATCTAACTGTCTGTCTGTCCGTCCATCCATCCATCCATCCATCCATCCATCCATCCATCCATCCATCCATCCATCCATCCATCCATCCATCCATCCATCTATCTATCTATCTATCTATCTATCTATCTATCTATCTATCTATCTATCTAACTATCGCCAATCATAAACGTGCTATTCAAATATAAATTTTTACAAAACTTAATACGTGTTTATCTAATAAGCAAAACCTCTATATTCTTCTTTCCCTATATTGTTTCATCGTAATCTTTCAGTTCATTCCAAAGATAAATCTAGCAATAAAATAATTGTAGGAGAGAATCTAGCGTTTCTATTGCCCTAAATAACATATATCTCTTTTAATTTGTGGTTGTAAATATGGCTAAATCTTACTAACAAAATCAGGACAACTTAAAGTATTGATAATAATCCAATGGCGATGCACCTGTTGCTCTGAAATGGTTAAGATTATCTCAAAAAGTATATTGTCTTTTCCTCTGTTTTCGCAAACCCCATTCACATATAATGCGTAGACAACATCTTAATTGTATATTTGGTGAGCTTTTGATATTCCTTTAGTGGTGAAGACAATCGTTTAAACGTACTAATTTCCTAATTTCTGTTAATGTGTACGAAATATTAAATTAGTAATATACAGATACATTTTTAAAAGGGATGGAACAAATACGTCCAACATACAGATTGCTGAAGCCACGGTCCTTTTTCTGAATTTATTGTTAGACAGAAATAAAGGGAGTACACAGTATTAGACTTATGCCACCATTTTAAAGAAACGGTATAGATCGTGACAGATCCAAATATCCTTTACTCAAAAATTGTGTTTCTTTCCCAGATCTTACGGACATTTTCTTGGAACAACACACAAGTTAGAACGATGCATTAAAGCATAATATTTATCATGTGTGGAGTTTATTTCATTTGATTTATACCAATTTTTAAACTCACTATACCCTGATTGATTGTTTTCATTGTTTCATATGCGAGTAATATCTCTAATTCTGAATCACGTTCCATATCGTTTCACTAATATGTCTGGTAAGGACACACACGGACCAAGCACATCATTCATTCATTCCTGTGATGAGACGTCTAATGGTCTTCAAATCTTTGATATAGGAATAAATCTGAACAAATACCATAAATTTATTATCTGAAATGTCATGTGTTCCTTTGTTATGACTTTTATCAAAATGTTTCATTTACGTCGTTTAGCATAACTGCATGTATAGACTTCTTGACAATTTGAGATATGGCGATTTCATTTAAAATCGCTAGTAATATTACACTAACACATTCATTGGTTGTAGTGTTGAGAATGATTTTAGTGTCTGTGGAGTGACTGATCTTTTTGCCCCTTTCCGGTAAAATATTCCAACAATATAATTTAGATGGAGTCTCAATGATGAAACCCTACACGAAGCAAAAGCAATACGGTCATAGAGAATTAATCCACATTAGAAACAAAGATTACTAATCTATAGAACGCATTTTGCACTTATACAGAAACATATTTTCAAATGTTGCCTGATTATAAAATTAAAAATAATAGTTGTTCTTGTTTTTATGGAGCGTATTGTTGTAAGAGACTTTCCCTTAAAGTGGAAAACAACAAAATCATCACAGATGTTTGTCGTTTACAAAACTGTTCTTAAAATCGGTGTCTAAAATAAATGTTTATTGTTATAAACTTCTAATATTTCTAGAAGATTGACCTTCATCCGGGGATCTGTTTTGCATCTTAAATTGGTGTATTACTGTTGTCTTGATAGAAGATAGTCAATCGGGCTTAAAACACTTGAGATCCAAAGATCAATCGTTTAAATAAATGCGTTTCTTTGCCAGATCTTATAGACATTTTTTGTAATTTAAGTGATTAAATATAGTTTGAATAATACACAGTGCATCCTTCTATAGCCCCTTTATTTTGGACCCCTTTTTGTCTACGAGGGTTTCACTACCATAAGTGATGTTGTTGTAGTCAGTATTATGTCAATAAGCTAGTAACTAAATTGAGGTATGTCGTCATGTTGAACCAATCAGATTACTGAGTCTGGAGCATTAAGTTGTCCCAGGAATTCATAGAGCAGCTGGGAATGTGTGTGAAGGGTGCGCCTTCCAGTGCGAATTATCAACGCCATAATTAACTTTAGCAATTTATCGGTGGAAAGAGCCACCCGCCTCCCCACCTTCAACCATGTCATTTATTTGGGGCATTTCTTGCATGGTATACTGTTCCAGTTTTGGTACCATTGCCAAGTTTTCATTCATTCAAAACTTTGCTTTTGAACCCCAGTTTATGTCAGTGCTTAAATATAAACGACTATATTTTCTCATATACTTAGAACAACACAAGTTAGAAGTTAAAACAATACATGAAAGTATAATATCTATCATGTGTGGAGCTTATTTCATTTGATTTACACTTAAATTATTTCAATATACCATGATGGAATTTTGTCTTTATTTCATCTGCGTGTAATAACCCTAATTCGGAATTACGTTCCATATCTTGTGACGCATGTGTCTGGTTGGGTTACACACGGGCCATCTCCACGACATATCCAATTAAATCCTCTTAAGAATTTCTCTTTTCAAGCACATCATCATTTGATGCCTGTCGTCAGGCATCTAAATAATCTTTGACTTTTTTGCATAGCGATAAATCTCAACAATTATCAAATATAAATTTGTTATATGGAATGGGCATGTGTTCCTAAACTATGATGTGTATTAAAATGATTCATTAACGTCGTTTAGCATAATTGAATGTACAGCCTTCATAATAAACTTGGGATACGGAGATTTCATCTAAATAAGCTACTACTAATACGCCCATTCTTTGTAATGTTTTACATGATTTAAATGTCTGCGGAATGATTGATCTTTGAAACAACCGACGAAATAACTATCATGGAGTTTTCAATGATGAAAGGCTACACTCAGATAACGAAATGCAGTCATAAAGAATTAATCCACATTATAAACAAAGATTACAAGTCTAATGCAGGGTATGTTAAAGAAGCATTTTGTATGGTAGATGAACTCGTCATAGGTTAAGCTTACCAGGTGTTGCCCCAAGAGGATAACAAGAATAAAGTCAGTTTCAGTTAAGAAACAAATATCTACCAATACAGTAATTCGTATGAATAGCTAGCGTTACTATTGCTCCAAACAGTATATATGTCTCTTCAATAGTTGCTTTTAAATATCTCCCCATCTCGCTCACAAACAAATGGTTAGGACAAGTTAAAGTGTTGATAGTAATTCATTGGCGATGCACCTGTTACTTTGGATTGGTTGAGTTTCTTTTTCAGATAGTAAGTATGTTGACATTTCTTCTGTCTTCTTAAACCCCATTCACATAACATACTTAGGCAACATCTTAATTGTATATTTGGACAACTTTTAATATTCCTTTAGTGGTGAAAACAATCAGTCAAACGCACTAATTTTCTGAGGATTTATGTTAATGTGTACGAAATATTTACTTAGCAATATACATATACTTTTATTAAAATCGATGGAACAAATAAGTTTAATACAGATTGCTGAAGCCACTGTCCTTATTCTGAAGTTAATGATAGACGGATCACAAACAAAGGAGTACACGTTGCTAGATTTATGCCACCATTTAAAAGGAAATGTATAAATCATGACAGATCCTTATAGTCATTGTTCATATAAATTTATTTCTTTACCTGATCTTACATAAATATTCATATACTTAGAACTACACACAAGTTATAACGATAAATGGGACCATAATATATATTTTGTGGGAGGAGATTTGCGTGAACTGTATAGTGCACATCCTTAACTTATGTCATATACCCTGACAAACTTTTGTCATTATTTCATCTGCATAAAACAGTCCTAATTCTAAATCATTTTCCATATCTTGTCACTCAGAAGATTGCTTGGGATGCAAAAAGACCATCTCCGCTAGATTCCCAGGTAAAACCGCTAAATTAATTTCTCTTTTCAAGCATATCATCCTTTGATTTCCTCACTATTTCTTATATTGTTGTTTTAACATAAATATGCACAGACAAAGCAGCAGACAGTGTTCTGTCCGCATTATAGAGGAAATCTCGAATTTTGACAGGGCACACTATCATTCATTCATATTTATCTGATTCGTTACAAGATCTTTGACACGTAAGTAGCTACTTAAAACAAAACAAAGGTTTAAGCAGTAAGAGATAACAGAAAAACAGACTGTGTTTTCCTCTTTTCATGCCATACAAACACATACATATATACATACGTACAAATGCCCTGTTAATTTTGCTTGTTTTATATGCGTGGCTCGTTCGATATATATCTGTTGGGGATGTAAACAGACATTGACAACTACACCTCCATGATAATCCTATCAATTCTTTTATTCAGCCCAGTTTCCCATACAGTAAAGAGCAATCTATTTAGAACACTTAAAAATTACAAAATTTTTACGTCATTTGCTAAGTACATAAACTTATAAATAACAGCCTGACATATGTATCATGACTCCGAATTAGAGTTTGTCTGTACGATTGAAATCGTTTACCACCCTTTTTGGTATAATATTTAGCATCATAACAACCATAATTCACAGATAGTTTCCTTTACGATAAAGAGCTCCTCTATTAATGCCATATGACGTTCCAATAATGGTATATTGAATCTTTAACATAGAAAACAATCTGTACAATTGGCATAAAAATGTGAATTTATGATCTTCAATGGGGTGTGTTTCTTCGTAATGACATTTATCAAACAGTTTAATTAACGTCGTTTAGCATATTTGCATGTGCAGACTTCTTGGTCAATTTGATATACTTTGATTTCATCTAAATTTGCTCCTAATATTACACTAAGGTCCCCATTCTTGACAATGTTGCACTAGCTTTTAGTGCCATCTGAATGATTGATCTTTGACTTCTTTACGGTAAATTGTTCCAATAACATAACTAAGAGTTTTCTACGATGAAGAGCTACACGAAGCTAGAGAAAAACGGTCATAAAGAATTAATCCACATTACAAACAAAGGTTGCAATTCAATTGAACGTATTTGCACTTTTGTTACAATATATTTTCGAATGATGCCTAATGTTTTTGTTTTTATTGAACGTATTGTGGTAAAATTCTTGACCTTAACTATGAAAACTACAAAAAGTGCCAAAAATTTGTCGTTCAGAAAAGTTATCTTTAAATCGGTTGTCTAACGTGTTTTTTCAATAGATTAATTATGCTGATAAGATAACATTCTGTCCTACACAAAGTCGGGTAAATGAACAGCATATTCATTTATTGTTAAGATCAACGACGATTGATGCATATGTAAAATAATTATGATGAAAAAAATGTGTGAATTGGATATAAACTATAATTAATGTCGACGCTTTCAATATATAACTAATTATGTACAGCGATTGTAAATGCGGGTTATTTAGAAGGCATTCCCTATTTCTAAGTTGACCACTCGACGCTTTCAATATATGACTAATTATGTACAGCGATTGTAAATGCGGGTTATTTAGAAGGCATTCCCTATTTCTAAGTTGACCACTCGACGCTTTCAATATATAACTAATTATGTACAGCGATTGTGAATGCGGGTTATTTAGAAGGCATTCCCTATTTCTAAGTTGACCACTCCACTTCCAGATGCCAAGCTAAAGGCCTTTCTATCGCGTTTAAGGTTCATGAGGTATGTCAAAGGAACATTTTTATGCAAGAGGATAACTGGAATAATGTCCATTTCAGATGAGAAAGGAATTCGTTTCGAAGAAGGTCGATCTTTTGTTTTATATACACTTCAATAAATATTTATTGCATAGTCCAACAAATGAATTATACGTTTTTCCTTCAGATTACAAATAAACTACGACTCCAGTTTGTACAAAATGAGATGTCGTAACACGGCAAATGAATGTATGCGGTATCTACCTACACATTGAACCTTTTTATTATTTGATGAACAAATTTTCAATAATATAAATTTTATAACAGGCAGGCATAGTCATTTGTGCCTAATTTCTCTATTAAATTAAAAAACTAGATGGAGCTATAAGGCCATTTGTTGATCCAAAACATAACCATTTACCCTAACCGGCGAAACAGTTTACAATGCTGTATAATATTATTAAAGAGATTAAATATTGCTATTCTAGGAAGAAATCTTAATTGCCTTGTCATTTGTAAACATGTTAGTATTACTGTCTTTTACTAATTTTATTATTATTATTATTATTATTATTATTATTATTATTATTATTATTATTATTATTATTATTATTATTATCCAGAGATCAACTAACGGAATTCAAGGTTCTATTTTACCGATGACATCGCCGCCACAAGAGCAAATGCAAGGAGAACTAGCGCAAGAGGTTGATGTTACAAATTAGCTACCACCTGTTTACATGTCAACCCAACTGGCTTATATTCATCTAACTATATATATATATATATATATATATATATATATATATATATATATATATATATATATATATATATATATATATATATATATATATACTGTAATTGAAATTATGAGTTTTTGTTCTAAATACTATGATATGCTTTGTTAGTAAGGTACGAGGTTATTATAATAGGATGATACCAGCAAATTTTTCTAGCATTCATGTTGGGCATGAGTGATCCAGTGTACTGCATACAGGCATGGATTATAACTTTCAAATTCCAATTTTAATGCCAACTTTTTGCTTCTTTAACATCAAACTCAGTCTGAGACTTTTGAAGCTCATGTCTGTCCGCTGATTAATGACTAATTGAATTAGTAAAAATTTAAGCAAGTGCCTTATGCAAAATTCAATCATTCTGAGTTAATTATCGTAGTCGTACAACACGGAAATCAAATGGTTGCAAGTCTTAAAATATTATGAGTTTTGAATAAAAGAAAACATTAAGATCAAAATGAAAAAAATAAGATAATTTATTGTTCTGCAAAATGCATATAAATAAGACAAAGATAAGTTATATCCTTGAAAATATAATCCAAATTCCCTCGAATCCCCAAATTGTCTAGAATGGCACTCAAAAAGCGGTTGTTTCATGTAATCTTTAACAGCACATACTCGACTGTATTAGGTACACAACATTTTTACCTCATGATCACCGGTAATAAGTATGAATAAAAAATAAAGTGACACAACGTTCTTTCTATATTAATACGCTAATAGTTTATTATAACATTCAATTTATATATTTGTACACTTGTTTTTCCATCTAAATTAAGGCTGATGATCAGACTAATAGTTTCAAGCATGATGTCAAAGAGAAAGGGATAAGATTGTTATAGTACTTTAGACGCAAGAAGAACAGAATAATTTTTTAAAAGTATCTGACAAACATTAAATTAAAATATTTGTACGAGTCTCTAAACGAACGGAAGTCTGATCTATGTAAGCATAGATTAAATAATCAAATTACGGAACTAATAACCTCTTATAATACGCCTTCCAGATCATCAATACATGCTTTATATCAATCTTTGGCTAAAACTATTCAAACAATAATTAAACCACTTTGTATCCGTTTACAGACTGCTTCAGATTTGTAGATAATGGCTTACTGCATCGTAAGCATGACAAGGTTAGTATTTTGCATTATTAAAAGCAAGAATAGCAAGTTCAAGAACGGACACTGACAGCTCTGGCATCTCATTGTTATCCAATAATACCATTTTCATTGCATATACAGATGGAATGTTCGGTCCTGGATTACCCTGCTAAAGAGTTCATGAGATGCTCTGGAGTGGAGTCGGCAAAGATATTGCCAGAGGTAAAACATTGAAGGTTGCAAGTGTTTTAACAGAACGTCAATGACGAGTAAATCAGGCAATTACCTGCATGAGGCTGGCTTGAGGTTGACATTTTCCCTATTTACAAGACCTCAAAGCATCATTCGTTGTTGTCAGTTCAATAGATCTTAAAGGCGCTAATGCAACAAAATATTATTTTAATAAAATAGCAACATTTCACATTTTAATTTCCCACTTTCTTCGGCATTTATGTTTTGTCACATTTACGTAACTTATATAAACGATTTCTAGGCCGTAGGTCTGTATTATATGACTATACAGCAACACATGGCTCCAACGCTTAACACAGAGAACAACTATTGATTTCTCGTATGACCAAACATTTGGACGTGAAAATATCCCGAGAATTTCTTTGTCTAAGAAACAAGTGAGCTCTAATACCATGTTGCCATAAAGTTTAATGTGTATTGTACATTATGATGTCTGTTCCTAATACTTAATAGTTATGAGAAATATATTTACAGTGCCGACCTTCTATAATCAACCAATTAATCACTTAAATCTAAGAACGGCATAAATGGAGAGGTAAATGCAAACAGAATATACTCTAGGTTTGTTACAATAAAAACAGCGTCGTTAATTCAAACAACAGTCTATGGATGTTCTGCATTACTGAAATAGGTTACACAATCCTGGTCAAGACTTCTGATGACCGCGTGACCGCGACCTCTAAATCATAAAAACCACTGTGAACTCGAACGATATAGTTTGAACCGACAGCACTTCTAATTAAGGAAATTAAATTGTATAGGAATTTTTATTCGTATCAAAAATAATCAATGCGCATATAAACAGTAACCATTGTTTAAAAATTCTACTTGTACCAAACTTTCACATACCAGCCACTTATTCTATTAATCATAATGTGCAATAATAACATTAAAATTATACATGGACATAAGTAACGACAATCGGTGAATGTATAATAATTCACGAATGACGATATCGTGCAAACAATGAAAAGAATAAATTAAAAACACTTTACAGAATTTGCTTCTGTATTTTCATTTAGCTCAGGATTATTATTATTATTATTATTATTATTATTATTTTTATTATTATTATTATTATTATTATTATTATTATTATTATTATTATTATTATTATTATTATTATTATAAGTTTTTATTCTTGTATGTATGATTCGAGTTGCTTAAATTTGTCTTTGCTACAATACTTTCCTTTTACAAAATTTACTACTTTTGCATTTGTCATTTAATTCACTTCAATGGACGGATGCCATGACATTTTCGCATTTTTATCTCCCTTTGCTTCGATTTACTTCTAGTTCGCTTCTGAAAAATGAAAATGACATCATTGGATAAAGAAATGTAGGCAATACTTCTCCAATCCTACTTGGGAATCTAGCATATCTACTAGCAGTATCATTTCTAATGTTTCCTTTATATATTGTTTTCAAACTGTTGTTTTGAGTACGTGTAATTGTGTTAACCTTACTGTTTTCTCACCATAAGTTGGCATCGGTGAAAGCATCATAATATTTACATCAATACTGATTTCAGTTCTAGTATATGTAACTATAGTCTCTCTATCTGATTCTAATTCCACTTAGAAATTGAAATAGTATTGATCTGAGAGAGCTTATGTATACAACAGATTAGATTGATGATATATTTCCTTACCTAATTAGCACGACGTCGTTCCTGAAGTGCATATAATCTCACATGTCGTAAATTAAAACTTACCATTCATATTAGTATTGTTTACAATATTAGCATCAACATCATCATTATCTATTTCTTTTATAATTGAATATCTACTAATCAATATTTATTATTTGCATTATCATTACTGATGATGATGACCACGACGACGACGATGATGATGATGATGATGATTCCACAGCTTTGGTGTAATTGGCAATATGTGTTCCTCTGTAAATATCGAATTACAATTTGAGATTGTGCAGGTGCTTGTTTAAAGGGTAGGCTTAGACCTGAATCAATATGTGACCGACCGAAGATGACTGCCAAAAAATATAATATCTACTCACTTTTATCTATTTTGTAAACATGGCTAGATATTGCGGTCTCATATATGTCTTGCCGTGTTGTTTCTCACTTCTGTATTTACACTCTGTATTTGTGGAACTCCAATTCATGATCTGAGACCAGGTGCGGCTAATCGTGAGGGAAATTTGGTATTAACTAGAGACCAGTTTTTGCATTAGCTTTTCAAATGGTTTTCTATCTCCTTTCGCTTTTGCATCCGCTATACTTATGTGACGCGTTTGCATTATAATTACTGCCTTTAGTTGTTCGTTATAAACTTCTGGTCTTTCTCAGCAGTCATTGTTGTATCCATTGATGTACTTGCCTATCACACGTAGCACACGTAGACCCGTTTTTGCATTAGCTTTTCAAATGGTTCTCTATCTCCTTTCGCTTTTGCATCCGCTATAGTTTTTTGACGCGTCTGCCTTAGAATTACTGCCTTTTGTTTGTTCGTTATGAACTTCTTGTCTTTCTCAGCAGTCATTGTTGTCATATCCATTGATGTACTTGCCTATCATACGTATCACACGGGATTTAGTATCTTGATTCTAATGTTCTGCCCATTCTCTGTATTTTTCTGGTGTTAAATTCCAGTTATGCTAGCAATTATTAATCGATTTTTCATGTATATTATACTAGGTTTTTTCAAATCATTAGTCTAAATTTATACCCCAGCTCTCCAGCAGTCTTTTCGGAAACTTTTACTCATTGACTGTCAGTTCAGTGATGTTGTTCAGCACAAGCGAATAGCAACAATCTTGTCTCAAAGGTTATTCGTTGTCAAAGCAAGGATATCAGCTGATCGTGGTATGATTTAGATTGTCCAGATTGATAATGAATTAACGTAACAACCTTGAAGAATTAAGCTTAGAACTCTTATTAACCTCTTAGCTGTTACTTTATTATTAATATTATAGAGATATTATTATTCAGAAAATTTGCCAAAAGGTCATGGAAGACAGGAAGTATCAGGACATTGAGGCGTACGTACAGAAATGTGCCCAGTTGTGTTGGCTGATGAGAATCCAGCTCCCGCCCATTGAACTTCTCTTCGATATCGAACCGGATGGAAAATTTGACCACACATATTATAAGCCTTACACTACGTCGGGAGAGAAGATTGCCTATCCAGTCTGGCCGGCTATGTTACTTCACAAAGATGGTCCTATTTTGTCACTGGGTGTGGTGCAATGCAAGAAAAGATAGAATGCTTGTCAAGCTATTTTTATGTGAATATATACATTATCTGTGAAGATGGTAGAGGAATAGATCATGTAGCCAATTTCCAACTTCAAGCAGGATCAAATACCGTGAATTCAATTTGTTATGTATACCATTTGTCGTGTTAAATCTGTTCATAGGAAGGAATGTCATTTTCTGTGCAGATGCACTTTCTATAATAGCGCTTCATTTTCTTTACTCGCATCAACGGCAATATTATCTATAAATAGCGCCTTACAAACTAAATTGAATTAATTCACAGTAAGCCGCTTACTAGAATTCACCACACGTTCAGTACAATATCAACGATGCATACAAGGCGTGTCACATTAAATGGCATGAAAGATTTTATTCAAGTATAGGCTGGTGATAAAGACCTCAAGTTTCAATAATGCTTATGACTACTGAAGAAGACTGCCATTTTATGGTGTTAATTGTGTATATATTCAAGCCTTTTAAGTGCATGTCTAAATGTTCAAAGATATATTTCAGTTATATTTATTTCCCGTCCGACGAACGATGAATTTAATTATCTTTTATGCATTGATTAAAAGTAGATGTGATCCGCTTTTATATCTCTTACATTAGAATTACATTTTTATAATACATTATTGTACACAAATTCATGAGTATAATATCGTGAGATGAAACAGGAAAATTGTTGAAGCCGCCTTAAAAATCCATCCAACACACACGCACACAAACACACACGCGCGCGCGTTTGATAAGAGTCAATGATCTAGTTTCTAGTTAACTAGTATTATATGCCTAGGTACCTTTTCACTTATTATTTGCATCAAAATATTGTTTAGAAAATGCAGTGACGTTAGTTTATTTCCGCTGATGTCAATAATTAGCATTACTCACTTTCGACCCATGTGAACTTGCAAATATCTGAAGGCATTAGGAAGCTTTATATTTTCCTTCTCCTATTCATCCTATATCAAATATTGTAACACTGTTTATTTGTTACTTTTCTTTTCTTTTACAAATAAAATCTTTCTTCAAATTTCCATTTATTAATGCTGTTTTGTTCACTACCCAATATAATAGTTCCAGTACCTTACTTTACTGATTTGATCTTCACTCCTAATGTCTGTAACACTCTACAGTAACTTTGGTATTGCAAAATGATCTATAAATCAGAATTTACCAAGAGAGCGAAAGAAGAAAGAATCATCTAAGAAGTATCAGACAGTAGAAATAAAGGATCGTTCACATTAGTTCTAACTCAAAATATTACTATTCTTGTCCAAGTAGGTTTTACAAACATGGAAAACTCTCTCTCTCTCTCTCTCTCTCTCTCTCTCTCTCTCTCTCTCTCTCTCTCTCTCTCTCTCTCTCTCTCTCTCTCTATATATATATATATATATATATATATATATATATATATATATATATATATATATATATATATATATATATATATATATATATATATATATATATATATATATATATTCTTTCTTTAGTAAAACAGACCAAGCAAAAAGGTCCGTAAAGGTCACTCCACCAATAGACACTGCCACTGCATGTGTAGTCGAGTGAGACATCATCTCCTCTGGCTAATAATGGAATGTCGTCTACTAATCATTTAGGGGTAAACACGAAACATTTTTTTTAAAAGAGCGCTGGACCATACGGGAATTGATTTCCACTGTATTTTTCTTTTGGTCTTATAGGCTTCAACCACCTGCAATAAAATTTCAACACTGTCTATATAGACAACTCAATCTCAACCCTCTTCTTCCTCCTATTGAAATCGACCGACTACAATACATTGATTTATTTAAGTGCATGAATATAACAACATTGATATTGTTAAAATAATAGTATTACAGTACACATGCACAACACCAAAACTATTGTATCATTAGTATAAAGTTTGATCTGTTGATTAAATGAATTTGATTCGCGCTGACCGATAGATAAATGATCGTACCTACATGATTTGGAGAACACAAGAAATCGATTATTTGAAATTATTAGTTTTTTCTTAAATCTTGGTATTCTTCCTCTTGTCCCCCGTACCCGGACATCCCCCCCCCCAATAAACGATGGATCTATTTCTCTCAAACGCGTAAGAGCTATAAATAGCATTCATTCATTCGCTGGTATACTGATGACTCTTCCTCGGCCTTTAGAGAAACATAAACTGGTTCTTTATATTTGTCCAGTTTGATTATCCACATTTTGCTACTGATGTTGAAGAAACGATGATTTGGATTGCAACGTTCTCTGATCCTGAAATAAGAGTGCCATATCAAATAAAGAAGAGCATATTTAAGGTTTGGAAATGACATATACAGATGTTCTCTTTACGCTAAATTTAATAATTTAATATTTTCGCGTTTAATTCCATGCTCACTTAAATTTCATGTAAAACACTGCCAAGCATCGAATGCAAAAAAGGAATAACAAGTGAGCAAAGTAGAACACAGAGAAAGATATAATTGGGAGTGAGGGTAGCTAGCTCTGCAGCGAAATAACCTCAATGTGGATGATAGGTAACGCGTACAATCTGCAGAAGAAAAATATGTGAAGGGAGCGTAATGTGTCAAACGTTATTCTAAAGGTAACTGATTGAGTTCACAAAAGGACTTAAAGCTATTTTATGTAATTAAGATTATATTTTATTAAAGCTTTTATGGGTATTTTGTTATCTAACATTTTACAATTGTTATGCTGGATAATGTGATGGTTGTGGTCTAGAACACAAATGTCAGTTTTTAAGTTTTTGAATGACTAATTTTTTTTAAGAATTGTGATCTGGAAAATTATTAATAATGCTGTGTTTTTCAGACTGAAATAAATTTGTTGGGAGGGCATCATTGCAGAAGGAATGTGTATTATTATTTTCAGTGAAATAAAAGGAAAATCGAATGGTCTTACGATATAGAACTGAACTCGGAATTTTGTAACAAAAGGGAAATGTAAAATTTGTTACTGGGTCGTCTGTTTGAACAAACAATTTTTCCTTTTTAATTTAGCAATCATCTACGAGATTGACAATAATGAGATGATGGTACAATTGTTGCTTTATATCTGGATTTATTTTGTCATTTTTAGATTGTGAATTGAGAGGCATTTAATAGTGTGATTATGTAATTGTATTTTGGACTTGATCTTGTCCAAAACCAATTTCACTGTGTACCTGACTAGCGACAATAACGTTGGTTTCATTTTTATATAAAATAATATACAGTTAATATTTTTCTAGTGGTGTGTGTTAAATATTAGGATCATTATCGACAGACAAAATGCTTATTTGGCTCTGGAGCTAGACCTATAGTATTCCACCACGAAGAACGCGTTGTACCTTATGTTTACCACACTCTTAAAATAATTTTAATAACATATTTTATGTATTTACAACTTAAAATGTTATAGAAATGAACATCATGACGCTTCTTTAGCGTCTTATTGTTTCACACAACATTGTTTACTTGAAAAATTATTCATTCTTTCATTTAACATCTTTAGCGAAATCAAATGTATTGTTATGTTCAGTATTTCATTTGGATGGAATAATTCATTCAAATTAATATTCTCTGGAAATACAAAGCAT
The DNA here is from genome assembly GCA_016746295.1 of Potamilus streckersoni. NCBI lineage: Eukaryota > Metazoa > Mollusca > Bivalvia > Unionida > Unionidae > Potamilus > Potamilus streckersoni. The sequence goes on from JAEAOA010001962.1 coordinate 93,942, forward strand.
TCTTCGATAAGGTTCTTGGACAGAAACATCGACATGGAATTATAGCAAATTCAGACCAGGACATCATGGATTGTATTTTTGTAATTAGTCAAAAGACTGTTGGCACATCTCCACGTCAAAAACTAATAAAGTCTCATCAACATATTTAGTATTGGATCTTATTTCAGACATATCTTGAATAGAATTGGAATTTTTTTTCATTAGGACCGGTGATATAACATTTTGGACTATAAGGGATTTTTCGGTAAATTGTTAGATACTTTTAAATTGTCAATTTTTGATTTTGGGGAAATAACTTATTTGTTGAAGTTTACAAAATGTTTTGTTTTTTTATATTTGTTTACTTTCTTTTAGCTCGTAGAGTCTTAATAATATGTGCATATTTGACTTTTCTATATAATATTTGATATATTGATATCGAATGTCATGACTTTAGGATGAAAGAAAGTGACTTGAAAATGTAAAATGAAAATGCAAAGTGTGGCCCTATTTTCTAGCTAGAAGTATTTTGAGACATGCGTAATGAAATATTATTTATTCTGAAGAGAGGGACAATTTTGATGCATGATCCAATCAATGATGATGTTAGATGGTTTGACATTTTTAGCCAGGCAGTAGATGATTATATTGAATAAGCAAAACAAGAAAGTTGACTAAAAGAAGAAGAAATGAAGCAGCAACTTGAAGAAAAGAAAACAAAAGCAGAATGGAACTCAAACTTCAAGCAGGTAAGAATAAATGAGATAAAAACAACAAGTAAGGAAAACGAAAATAGTATGATGCAAAACCTGGAAGTGGTATAACCAATCAAGGAAGTGGTCTCATTACCTCATGTCCCAATAATGTCCTTGCTAATGTTGATCGACTAGAAATCTTAATCGGTAAAAGACGAGCCGTTACTAATTCCCTATAAACCATTAATGAAGCAGCAGCTATTTGTCAGAGATTACGTACAGGCGGTATCATGGACGTTAATGTTTATCAGTCCTTCATGGATAAGATTTTTGATGATTACCGCAGTGATTGATGCAGTTAGATCAATGACAAGAAAAAAAGATGATCATAAATAATGCTCAACGTGGACCTGTTATGGTCATGGTGCTAAATTTGCTTTTACCATCATATAAATTACTTACGGAGATGGACTCGGTGATGTTATTCAGGGTCTATTAAGAAGGATAGCCCCAAAAGCAATACCGATTGCAAAGCAACTGGGAATGAAAGCTGTTGACGTTGTTCGTGATAAAGATATTATTGTTGGTGGTGACGATGCTAGTAACGCATTTTCAGCAATCAAGGATACACTAGCAGAATTGATACACTCAGCCAGCAATCTGACCTCAGCCAGTAAAATTACCCAGCACCGACGTTATGCCTGCAAATGTCAGTAAAATAATAAATGAAGATGCAAACGAACAGTTGAGAGAATTAACTGATGAAAAAGTTTGAAACATAACTGCAAGTCTAATAACGGGAAGTGGTCTTCGAGTTCGACCCCACACTACCCAACCCCACCCCACCCACCCCACCCACCCCACCCCACCCCACCACACCCACCCACTCCACCACACCTTTCCCAACATATATACATAGCAAGAAGGTTTAAAAAATATATGGGTTACCAGATCAGAGTTGGGTATCTTTTCCTTACTTACTATCCCAGATCAATGCATATTTTTCATGCAGTGATCATAAAGACCTCTGCTAACCTGATTGCTTCCAATGTACTTGAGGAAAAATGTAATATGATGTAGGGCCGACTAGAAAAGCTCTTTAAAAAAAAACCTTCCCGTCAGGCTCTGTATAAGAGTCAGCTTTAAATAACATAAATCTCCGTTGATTTCAACACTAAATGTAGAGTATTTTTGCAGAATTAAATTAGCTGGGAAAGAAATTATTATAATTCATATATATATAAAAGTATTATGGGATAGTCTCAACAGATCCAAAACTGAACACTGGAATATGCTTTTGGCCGTAATAGTGTATGTCTGTTTTGTGACAGAAATGATTATGAAAAGGGAAGCAAGTTGAAAATGATCACAGGGTTTCGTTACAAAGAAAATTTAGTTTAAACTGTAACATTATAACAAAAGGGAAGGACCGGTCCACACCCCTCGGTGTTCCAGCCATGCTACGTTATCCTAACTGAGTCTACTAATTTCCAACTTAAGCAATCAAGACTAGTTCAATTTTCAAAACAACTCTATATACGTTGTTCAGTTTGTGTGATATTGGAGAAAATGCAAAACTTGTTAGCAAATTTTGACATTTGCAAAAATGATGACCCGAGAGTGCCGTTCGGATACTCTTGGATTTCGCCACTAACAGAAAGGTAAGATCCGAACAACACGAGTCCGCAGTATATATGGTTAATGTACATTGCGATGCGTTTCAATTTTAGTGGCGAAAACATTAATTGCTCAAAAAAAAATATTGTGACATTGGTGGCAAAAACATTAATTGCTTTAAAATAGCATATTGCAACATTGACTCAAACAAAAATAGTCAGGCCAAATACTAATATTAATTATATTCAGAACATTCTCAATCGTATATAAAATATTGAACATATTTTAAAATTTTGATAATAGCATTATCTACGCTACTAAGCTTATTTTACTATGGCACAATAAAATTGTCCATTTTTTTCTTGATGTCGTCTGATTGAATTTAGCGCTGAACTGCGGACTCGGGGTTGTTCGAATCTTGCCTTACTGTCAATGGTAAAATCCAATAGTATCCGAATGAAAACGTCACTTTCCGGCTATCATTTATCCAGACGTCAAAATCGGCGAACAGTTTTTGTATTTTCTCCAAAATGACAAAAACTGAACAATGTGTGTAGAGTTGTTTTGAAAATTGAACTATTCTTGATTATGACTTGCTTATGTTGGAAATTAGTAGACGCAGTTAGGTAAAGTAGCATGGCTGAAACTACCAAGGGGTGCAGAACGGTGTCTTTGTTATAATGTTACAGGTTAGACTAAACAAAAATTGTTTTGACTGCTAGCGAAATCTTATGCTAACCAGGGAATCCTGCCACAAGGACAGACAACTTGAGACATCCTAAGAACGTCAGGACAAGGAAACATCAGTCACATGAACCGTTTTCTTAGGACTAATATGAGATAAAGCTACAGGGAGGAGTTGTACTGGCCAAGTATTCCTGCCACAAGGTCAGACAAACCCGGGACGTCCTAAGAACGTCGGGACATGGCAGCCCCAGTCAAAAGTACCCTATAATTAATTTTATTGGGTAAGGCATTGGAAGGCGCACCTACACAATGAAGGATACTTTTGAGGAGGTACCAACTGAATGGCTAATATTCATTAAATAATTGTTCAGTGCGAAAGTATCAGTGATCATTGTTACGTATCGGCTCATTTAAAGTAACACACAAAGAAAGTGTGAGGACAACAAGCTTTGTACATTTTAACAAATATAATTTATTTTCCTAGAAAACATGAAATAATGTAAATATGTTAAACAAGACTTACGATTTCGGGAAATGATCAAAATTGTTTGTTTTAAAGATATGAAACATAAGTCCTGTGAACAGTTCTAAACAAAAACAGTCTGAAGTTTAGTTTTGGTCCAAGACGGCTGATGATGATGTCAGAAAAGGCTAATAGAAAAATCCAGAATTTACGCAGCAAACATGTGATGTAGGTCTCCAGGAAAACAACTATTCAGAAAAAAGAAGTACAATTAGCTCAAATAACAAACCACGTGTTGTTCTACGTAGACATACGAACAAACAACTTCTTCTAGCACAAAAATACCTTTTTTGAGGTATTAGAAGTTGTGTACCTCTAACATGTTACAATAGACTACGACGGTGTTTTATATTCTGGCTGTTACGCTGACTCTGACTGACTGTCTTACAAAATACCTAAGCATATAAACGAAGCTAATACGTCGTATAAATTACACGCGCACGGAGGTCACGTGTAATTTCTCAATACATCTGGATATTAGGAAAGTCTGACCAAGTATAAGCCAATCGTTTTCATAGCTATTCCTGAATATTTACTTGTAACGAATTTGCCATCATACACAACACGTGCTCACATGAGTCACATTTACGACTTAAGTAAACACAATCTTTTAACAACATATTAGACCCATGCTAATATAATCTCATTAATAATTACATTTAAGGTAATAAAATGAAATAAAAAGATCTATACAGAATTGATTCCTTAAAACACAAAAGTACTTAAACTACAAAGTCTTAACAACATACCAGTGATCTTAAGAACTTTAATAAAAGATAATATTTAAGAACGTTTTAACTGCATGTTCATAATATTATAACAGCATTTATTAATGCAATATATTTTTATTCATCATAATCATCTAATTAAATCATTTCAAATTTTTTGTGCCGTGTTGTTTCTGTTCTCCATAAGTAGCATAGCATTCCAACCATCCATTCATCCGTTATGTGACAGTCACCCCAAAAGAAGACGCAGATGCCGTCACAACATTTGGGGGATCTTTGTCATATACTCTTTATGAGAGCTTCATTTTAAGGTTAGCAGGTTGCCGTACAAAATTATCCCTAATCCTTGCCTATCTCTTATCGCTGCCCACTGTTGTCTTGTTTGTGCTAAGTGCAAAAAATCTGAAATCAGAAGATTGTTAAATGAGATGAAAATAACGACGCTTTGCGGAGAGATTGTCAGACAAATATTTGAGCAAAATTACTTATCTTTTCGTATGAGACGTTAGTGGAAACTGCGGTATCATTGGACTGATTACTGGTGTAGTATGTGCCAGTACGACACCATTTATTTAGATTAAAGTGTTACCCACGTTGCGTCACCACGACAATCTTTGAGGTTACTGAATATAATTTCAGCACCCTAGATGATGATTGTGTTGTTAGCGTTGAGGGTTAATCTACTGACGTTCTGAAAGTTGTTTTGTTGAATCCTATTGATTGTAACAAGACGCATATATTGTCATATTTCCGCTGATGTACATGCTACGTTAAATATACGACTTTTCAGACAGAAATTCCTGTGCGTACGAAAGCAGTACTAGAATTGCACGCCAAGTGCTGAATGCTGTAGCATATATAATGACACTAAGCAAGGGAGAAGTTCTGAAGGTACTAACTAAGAAATCAGGACCAGGTAAAGTCAGTACAGATTGCTAATTTATTGCATTTAACTAGCACTTGTTTTTCATCAAAACTATGGATCGATAGTTCCCGAGTTTTGTTTTCACCTAATGTGTGACAATCTGTTTTTATGGGAACATTTTAGAAAACAGTACGTTCTTCCCATAGGACTCACCACCAACATGAATGTTTTAAAAGATAGGTACTGTAATTTCCCGTCAAGGTGATCGAGGATGGGTTGGAGTTGGCCATTGATAAACGCTTGGGTATTGACTGTTGTGTATGTGCCCGGTTCGTAAAATCCAAGTGATTCGTTGCCAAAAATGGGGTGTATCTTGTAGAGATAGTTTTGTTTAGTGGACTTCATGTTAATCGCACAAGCAGATGCGTTTTAGTAGGCAATCATTCCAAACATGGCAGCCTGCATTACTTTTGCGAGCGTATCCATGCTGTAATACCCATTAGAAATAGTCACGCCTACCGCTCAGCTGAAATATTGCACTATCCTGAGCTGAACAAAATAATGTTTTCCTGAGCCAGCGGTCCAAATAAGGGATTTGACAATACCACACACACACAAAAGTAATTTCATTTTACGCTAATAGTAATGCAAAATATATCGATCGACAGTTAATTGTCGCATTTAGTTAAAGAATATAAAAATAATAAAGCATTAAAAATTCTAAATCCCACTAGGCCTCATGTGGCATTTCAAACAATAATGTTTATGTTCGAATTGTAAAAGAAGTCGAATTCCTGCCCTTAACAGTATATTTGTTTTTCAGTCCATCCATAAGTTTTCCTCTAATGCACTTCGTTGATAGGTTAAAAAAATTAAAGGGTGGAACGAGTAGTAGAGGGAAATGAGGGTTTCGGCCCACTTTATGTTTTTGCCCTCCAAACAAGTATAAATTATAGTCCTAAATTATCCCCCACCCCTTTTTCCAAAATAGTGAAATGAGGGTTTTGACCCACCGCCACCCTCCTCCACCCCCACCCCCTCCCCCACCCCCGCCAAACCCTCATTTCACTATTTTGGAAAAAGGGTAGTAGGGGATAATTTAGGACTATAATTTATACTTGTTTGGAGGGCAAAAAAATAAAGTGTGATGAAACCCTCATTTCCCTCTACTACTACTATGTAGACAGGTATTTTGTAACCAGACAAAACAACAGGTGTTGGAATGCGATAAGCTCTGTCAACAGAAGTGACGAATTTGTTAGAACAGCGTATGTGTGGAATATGATTATTCTAAAGACGGCAAATAGGTTTTACCACAAATTTTTTTATCAGATAACAGGATGATAATTAAACTGTGCATTAGAACGTTTCAGTTAACAAGACGGAAATTAAACTAGCATTAGAATGAAAATGATATTATTTTAGTTATATTATATCTTAAGTTTAGATACAAATTTATGTTATATCATACTTCTTTTGATAATCTTTCTCATATTTGCTGATCCTCATGGGTATAATATCTGTTAACATGTTGTCAATAATACGAAATTCACGTATTAAATCGTCCATACTATATTTTACTCCTCGTAGGTAAGATCTTATTTGATCAAGTAGTTTTTTGTAAGTTATAATTGATGTTAAGCAGCCGTGCTTTTTTATCAAAATTTTAGGTTCAACTTTTTTACAAGCTGCTGTAAGAGAAACACCAACACCGGATATGATTAACAAAAACGGGTTTAATGATATACCACTTGAAATTATGCCAGAACTAGTCATTACCAAGGGTAGATATGATATTACTCGAAGTATTTTGTTATAATATTTGTAACATTTTTTAACGCACCAAAGTTTTTTATGATAATATTTGTAGTATTGTATTAGTGCGTCAACATCCTGTCCTGGAATATCTTTTGAAATATGATTGAAATCAACTATACTTTTTTTCATTATAATATTTGTTCACATAATCTCAGGCTTGATTAAGTAACTAGTTGAGGTGTTTCAGCCACAAATTCCAGACAATACCAATATGACGCAGCAGTTAATTTTTTGTCATCTGCTATTAGCATAAAAGTTTCTTCAACATCTTTGTTTAACACAATAGACACGGTTCCAGAGAAATTATCAGTCGAGTGACGCCATGGAAATAATGTAAATATATTAAACTTTGCACTGCTCAACACGGACAATCTATACACACCAGTGACCTCTGCAGTATGTTTGAGAGTGTTATTTTGCGGCGACCAAGTAGACATTCCAGAAGCAACAGTATAAACAATATTTTTAATCTGCTTGTGAGGAATTTTAATCATACTTGTTTTCTCAACAATACTAGGAATTCCACTAATAATATCGTTGAGTTTTGTGTTAATATTATCGAATTTAATATCAACAGACGGCGGACTTCCAAAAAATTCGTTATTGGTTTTGTTTATGTTTCTGCGAAAATTTAAAAACGTGGTGATGTGATTAGTAAAATTAGTTTTGAACTTGGTGATTTCATTGTTGATATCATCAACATATTTCTTTGTTACAGCATCAAAATCAGATTCTGGTGTTCTAAGATTATTGATGCCATTATTGTTCATGTTGAGAAATGCACGCATTATACCGCCATGCATCGACACGTACTTTGATTCCTGATCATCAACATATTTCTTAGTAGCAGCGTAATTATCCTCAGTTGGGTTTCCAAGGTATGTGATCTTGTTCTGGTTCATAGCAATGTTTCCCGTAAATAAATCACCTGCTTTTCTAACATAATCGTTAACTGACCTACCCGAATCTTCTATCTTACCTTGATTGTTAAAAGTAGCAATATCATTAGCAACTGCAGTAGTATTTCGTACTAGTACATCTGATAGTTGTACATTACTCGTCTTTAATCGTCATTGTTTGTCCTGGAAAACTACAACTTCATTTGGATCTACACTTGCAACGTTTAACAAATTGTTGATTTCATTTTTGAGCTTATCAAAAGTCGCATACTTGGATAAGTCACCCTGGTAACCTGTTAATAAATCTACTGCTAATGTTCCAAATTTTGTATAGTAGCTCATTATACATACCGTTCTACACAAAATTGTTGGATTAATATAACATAAAATTATACGATGGCGAAGATAATAAACTTTGACACCGAGCGATTGGTGAAGCATAAACATAACAATGAACTTCCAGACTGTCATTATCTTATTGTTGGGCGAACTGGATCTGGTAAAACAAATTTGTTATTAAATCTTTTACTCAATAATAACTTTAACAATGATAAGGTGTATATTTACACCATCAACCCCCAACAAGACAAATACGAGTTACTAAGTGAGTATAATGATAAACTTCGTGATGACCTTGGCATTGGTGATGATATATTTTTGATAAAACAACCAGAAGAACTCGTTCCAGTGAATGAACTCGATTCGTCAGAGCAGAAGATAATCGTCTTTGATGATATTCCGCTAAACAATGAGGAAATGAACAAGATTAGATCATATTTTTCACTATCACGTAATAAAAGATGCAATTCTGTTTATCTTGCCCAAGGTTTTTATAATGTTGATAGGTTTATTAGGCGAAATACGGGTTGTTTCATATTATTTCCCGGACTAGATAATGTGGATGTGAGAAATATTGCAAACGAACAATGTGGTGATGTTACAAAAGATAAATTTATCGAATTATATCATCGAGCAACTAAAGATAGATATAGTTTCTTTTTATTTGACAAGCTAGCTCGTGATCCAACCAAGATGTTTCGTTGTTGCCTTGAGACGTTTCTATGATATAATTTTGTAAAGCGTATAAAAATAATGGACAAACATCAACATAAAATCGAATTACTAAAATATTTTCTCGAAACTCGAGCGGCTTTTAAGAAAAAGGTGGAAGAAGCTCGACGTGGACAAGTTCAAGCAGAAGAAGAAAGAACCAAATTTTTCAAACCTTGTTACTGAGGCGATGCTTGGCAAGCAGCCAGAAATACCAACATTGTCTCCGGAAGAACTAACAAAAATGAAAGAAAAGGGTTTATTTGGTTTACTTGGAGAAAGATCGAAAGAAGAAAATAAAAAAATTGCAGAAGAACTTGTAAGAGACATTGTTGATCCTATTGCACGACAGGTTGAATTTGATAGATTAATAAACAACCCTCTTGCACTTCAGCAAGCTATAACAACAAAGGCTGTTAATCCCGACGAGTTAAGAAGTATGATGGAAAAATTGTCAGAACAAACTGAGGAATTAGCTGAGAAACAAAAAATATTACAAGAAAGTGTGATAAAAATGGTACCTTTTGAAGAAACTATAAAAATTTACAGAAGACAAGCTAGGTCTAAAATAGAATATGATGAGTATGAAGAGTTTATGGAAAAATATGATATCACTAATATTAATAGTATTCGAGATTGGTCAAAAGAAAACTATGATAATTTGATAGAAAAATTAGAAAGAATTAAAGAAGTTGGTGAAAATTCTGATGATGATATTAATGATATTAAAGATAAAAAAGATGAAGGAAATATTCCAACATTACTCAATTATATTAGAGATGGAATTATGGCTGAAATTTTACTAAAAACATCAATACAATATCGAAATAAAGAAGGAGGTTATAGTAAAGGTTGGGATTTTAAAAGACTACTCAAACAATATGAAAACAATCGAGAAAAAAAAGGAGGTGGAGTTAAAGTTTTTACATCAAACGCAGACATAGTCGATCGGCTAATGCTGTTGATATCCTCTAAAGAAGCTGGTAATGAAAGTGTAGAGATTGATAACGAAATTATTGATATACTTGATCATCTAAGATCGAGTGGATTACTAACATCATCCGAGTACGAAATTTTACACCGCGATCTTATCTAAAATATTAGTATAATGCAAACAACATTATTGCTTGATTCGTCACAAAAAATAGGAAACAGCGCGAATTTTACAGTAAATTACAACCCACCAATAGAACTAGATCCTGCAAAACAGTATGAGATTGGATTAATTTCTTGTACTTGTTGGAACGCCATGCCGAATATTAAAACTGGGATTAATGATGAAATTTTAATCGTTAATGTTAAACAATCTCCAACATCACAAAAAGAGTTTATTGATATACAATACAAACTACAAATTCCACAAGGAGCTTATAACATTACTGATCTAAACAGAACAATAAAAGAGCTTCTAACAAAAGCTGGTGGGAATGCTGATAATTTCGAATTAGCGGCGAATTATAACACCTTACGAGCTAGGATAACAGTGAAAAGAAATATGAAAGTCATCTTTGAAGAAAGAAGTTTTGGAAAGATGTTAGGTTTTACTAGAGTTTTATACTATACCACTGGTGAAGATAAATCTTTGACATTTGATGGAGAACTACCAGTAGATATCACAGAAGTAAATACAATACTCATCAATTGCTCTATCGCATCTGGATCTTATACGTCAAAAGGCAACCGCGGGCAAACGATCTACAGTTTCTCCCCAGAAGTCCCACCGGGTTCTCTCATGCAAATCAATCCGCGACAGATTATCTACTATCCAATAACACCTGAGAATCAAATTACAAGCATTACAATGCAACTCACAGACCAATCTGGACGACAAATAGACGTGAACAACGAGATAGTCACGTATTACTTACACCTACGCACTGCCTAGGAATGTGATTTTGTGCACAGAATTTTATAAAATGAGACGAAGAAAAGTTTATCGAAGAAAAATCGTAGGTGGATTTTTTTGGAAATATATTTACAACAATTGCAGAGAATATTCCAGGAATCGCGCGTAAAGTAGCGCCCATTGCACTTGACGCCGGTAAAGCTTTCGCTACAGGGGCGGCATCTTCAGCAGGCACTGCAGTAGGGCAAAAGATTGCTGATAAGATTAAAGGACCTTCAACAACACCTACGGTGTCTGAAATAAAACGAGTAATATCAGATATTGCGCCAACAGAAGAAACAAAACGAGCTATGATAGCTACAACAAAAAAATTATTGTCGCCGAGTGGTGAAGAAATAGTACGTAAACTTGTAAAGAAAACAAAACCGATGACCCCTGCTGCCTTTTAATTTTGTGTAACGATTATAAAATAAATGTCAGCTAAAAACTATCTCGACTTTGCAGAAGAAATTGATACTGACGATGCTGTAACAGAATTAGAGTATGTCGAGTATCTCGATGAGAACTCGAACGAACCGAATAAAACCGGAGTTAGAACTTTTAACACAAGAGACGAGGACGTGTTTCTACTACCCCATAAGGCAATGTTAGAAGTGCGTGGTCAAATATTAACTGTGTTAGGTGGTGATATTGCAGCTGATGCAGAAATCGCTCTCGTCAATAATGGTTGGAGCTTGTTTAAGAGTGCACGATACCAACTGGCCAATCAAACCGTAGAAGATATTTCGATGCACTTACCCATAGCGAGTACAATACTAAACATCGTTTCGTTTAGCGATGACTATTCCAGATCAATAGCCACAAACATGATGTGGATCAAAGATACTGGACAAGGTACAGCTGTTTCGAGTGAGTTTAAAACTGGAGAGCTAGGTGATGCTGATGTTGAAAACAGACTTATTCTAAACCCAGCTGGAGCTAATGCAGCTGCACGACATACTGTTCCACCATTAACCGCAGATGCAGCTGGTGGTACTATAGTAGCGGATGCAATAAGAAGCGCAAATAAAAATCTACGACGATTAAATTTTAACGAAGGATTTGCTAAACGAAAAGCGTTTGCCGCAGATTCTCGCCAAATAACGATGATGCTTCCGTTAAGTACAATCTTTGGATTTTGCCGTGATTATAACAAAGTGTTTCGAGGAATAAAACATACGCTTATATTAGGTCGAGCTGATCAAAACGATTGTATAATACACGCCGATGGAGTGGCTGAGGGACAGTTTTCTATTACAAGATTAGCACTGTGGATGCCTCGGGTTGTCCCTTCATTAGCTAAAATGATGGAGCTCGAATCTTTACTAGCCACCTTTACAAAAAAGATACACTTCCAACAGAACAGGATTTATCAAACAGCCATTCCCAACGCGACTGATTACACGTGGCGTGTAACGACCACGCCCAGCGAACAACTACCGCGACACTTGTTCGTTGTATTTCAACGACAAGCAAGTCGAAACAATCAGGAAATGAACAACTCCGTATTCGATAACCCAGACGTTAGACGAATATTTGTGAGAGTAAATTCCAAACAGTATCCCGAACGTGCAATCGAATGTAATTTTGCCGTAGACGCCACCAGAAACATCTCTCGGCCGTACATGTATCTTATGGAAGCAATGCAAAAATATCAGAACGCGGACAGTGGATCTCAAATATCAATAGAAGAGTTTCGATCGCTCTATCCCATCTTTTACTTTGATGTATCAAAACATTTGGAGCGTGTTGTGGGATCGACTGCAGATATTGAGGTCACGTGGACACTGGGCGATGTGCCAGGTCAACAGTATAACGTATACGCGCTATTGGTTAGTGATCGATTTCTGACCATCGATTCAATCAAAGGAAGAATGACAGTACAAGTTTAATCTAACAACTTGGATATAACATTATGAAAACCAAATACACAACTCGAGAAATATACCTAACATCTGGTCAAGTTGAAAAATTATCAGCAGCTGTTGCTAAACGCAGCTCTGTTTCTTTGATGATCTCTCCGGAAACTTCAAATAAAATTGCAGTAAAAGTCATGCTAACGCAACAACAAATCAATAAACTCGATCGCAACAAACCTTTTGTGCTGAAATTATATGTTTCTCAGGTAACTGCAATGTCAAAAGAAGGTGGATTTTTTGGACCAGCGTTATCAATAATAGCTAGCAAAGTTTTACCAGTACTTGGTACACTTGGACTTGCGGCTGCGTCATGAGCAGTCTCTGGCGCAACGAAGAAAGCAGTCGAAGGTCGTGGTATCAAACAAATCTATCGTTAATTTTATGTAACAGTATAAAATAAAATGCCAACGAAAAAGTCGCCGAAAATGCCAACGAAAAAGTCGCCGAAAAAGTCGCCGATAAAAACAAAATCATCGAAAAAAAAGACAACAACAAAACGCAAACAAACAAAACAAGGAGGAATTATTCCTTTCGCTCCACTTTTGGCGAGACTAGCGGGAAGTCTGCTGCCAAACTTACTAGGAATCGGACGCGGATTAACTCTACCAGGGACCAGACGTTATTGAGCAATTTTGACATCATTGAAAAATTGAAGGACGTTGTTGGATTTCGAGGAGTATTTTCCAAGGATGAACTCGATGACGTACCAACAGGCGGTTCTTGTGTTGTAAATATTGAAAACTTCAATGATGGCTCTGGCACCCACTGGGTTGCTGTCCACGATAACAATTATTTTGATTCGTTCGGACTTCCTCCAAGCGATCTCATAAAAAAATATATTTTTAAAAAATTTGATAAAATAAATTATTCGTCTAATCAACAACAGCCGATTGGAACATCAGCTTGTGGTTATTATTGTATCATGTTTGTCAGACAAATGCACCAGAGTAAAAGCTCTGGGAGTAAAAACTTTTTGAAGTTTATTTTACAATTTGATGAGCTTCCTTCTCATGCGAATGATAATATTGCAATCAATTTTATCTAAACTCCTTGATATAATAATGTCAACATATTGTCTCAAATGCAAAACTAAAACAGAGAACAAGGATGAGATGACGGAAAAAACGAAAAATAATAGAACGATGTTAAAAAGTATTTGTGCAATCTGTGATAGAAAGAAAAGTATGTTTTTGAAAAATCAAGTAGGATCTAGCGTTGATAGAGTTATCTTGATCGACGATTAATCTTATGAAACAAAATAAAATAAAATGAAATGCAATTGTGATTGTGACAAAGATCTTTGCATAGAACAAGATAAAATCATTACGTACTGTCAACGTTGTAACAACAGAGAAATAATAGGGTTAGGTATAGATATACATAAACTAATTGGTAAATTACCAAAACCAAAAGGCGGTTGGACCTTGCCAGGTCATCGGTATACAGGGCCTTACAATCCGCTAGATCAACAACTAGATGAAAACGACAATCCATTGCCAGGTCAAGAGCCTTATAATCAAGTGGATGCAATAGCGATGCGTCATGATATCTGTTATCGTGATCATGAAAACTCGAAAGCAGATTGTGATAAAGTAATGTTAGACGAATTACATGATATGGAGCCAACAAATCTACGAGAACGTTTTGATAGAAGATTTGTTCAGGGAATGATAGGAGCAAAATATAAACTCGGACTCGGAAAAGAATTATACGATGATCTTGCAGTCGAACTACACAGACCTAAAAAAAAAAGTTTCTGAGACGTAAAGTTGTTGCAAACGCTGTAGATGATATCTGGGCAATAGATTTGGTAGATGTATCTAATATGGCTCAGTTTAACGATAATAAGAAATATTTGTTTAATGTCACAGATGTTTTCAGCAAATACGCTTTTAGTGTGCCAGTTTCAGATAAAACAGGAACGTCAATCACTGATGCGTTAAAACAAATAATAACGAGTACCGAAAGAAAACCAAACAAAATCTGGACTGATCATGGAGCCGAGTTTTTTAACAAAAAGTTTGAACAGTTTCTAGAACAAAATAATATTAAAAAATACGTTACAGGAAACGAAGGCAAAAGCGTTGTTGTCGAGAGATTTAATCGCACGTTAAACGAAAAATTACACAAACATATGACAGCTAAAAACACCAACAGGTACATCGATGACCTTTCTCAAGTCGTAGGTGAATATAATAACTCGAAACATCGAACCATCAAAATGTCACCCAATGACGCTATCAAAAATCCAATATTAGCAAACGAAAACATGAACCGCAGACATAAATTTAAGGTCGGTGATAAAGTTAGAATCTCTTTGACTAAAAAGATATTTGAAAAAGGATTTACTCCAAACTGGAGCGAAGAAGTATTTGTTGTTGATAAAGTACTCTTAACAGTACCTGTAACGTACGCGTTAAAAGATCTGGCAGGGGAACCTATAGTAGGTAGTTTTTACGAACAAGAACTACAAAAAACTGAACAAGATGTTTTCGTTATCGAAAAAGTGATTAGGAAAAAAGGAGATAAAAGTTTAGTCAAATGGCGTGGGTATAGCGATAAATTTAACAGCTGGATTGTTAGACAATAATAAAATAACAAAAAAAAGCAAAAGGTCTGCCTCGTGATTTTGTTAAAAAGTTTATAAAATTTGATGACTACAAGTACGCGCTTGATGGCGGTGTTAGTTTTATAAGTGCTATGTCAATTCGGACAAATCATCATAAGCTCGAAACAGATGTCCTTATCAAACGCGGTTTGAGCAATTTTGATGATAAACGTTATTGCGAAAATGGGGTAGATACATTTGCACTTGGGTATTGTCATGATGATAGAGATATATTTGACATTATCTTTGCAAACTAAAATTTTATCTAAACTTTGAAAATAATGTTTGAAAATTTGACAGTGACAAATAGCTATAGTAGCAAAATCAAATATCTAATGATGGACGGCAAACCATTGACAGTTGAAATTAATAATGAAACATCAGGCATATGCTTTAGTGGTACCCGTGACAAGTTAAAACTTTCGCTCATCAGATCTGATGACAGCGAGTATTTTAATTATCTCAAACAAAAGTTGCTAGCGGATTTTAACAACTTTCACTGTCCGATTAGTCAGCATAAATACACGAAACTTACAATTGATCTTGATCGGTCAAAGGTGTATTTTATCGACAAAAAATACCCTCTTAACAAATCACAAATAAAAGATTTGTTTGAGTCCCGTCGTTATGTGAGCGGTAAAATAAAGTTTAGCCTCTATCACCATGATAATGAAATATTTTTGATATCTACAGTTGAGACATTAACAGTTGGTAATGAGGTATAAAATAATATCATTTTCATTCTAATGCTAGTTTAATTTCCGTCTTGTTAACTGAAACGTTCTAAAGCACAGTTTAATTTTCATCCTGTTATCTGATAAAACATTTGTGGTAAAACCTATTTGCCGTCTTTAGAATAATCGTATTGCACGCATGCGCTGTTCTAACAAATTCGTCACTTCTGTTGACAGAGCTTATCGCATCCCAACACCTGTTGTTTTGTCTGGTTACAAAATACCTGTCTACATAGTAGTAGTAGGGGAAAATGAGGGTTTCATCACGCTTTATTTTTTTACCCTCCAAACAAGTATAAATTATAGTCCTAAATTATCCCCCCACCCCTTTTTCCAAAATAGTGAAATGAGGGTTTGGCGGGGGTGGGGGAGGGGGTGGGGGTGGGGGAGGGTGGCGGTGGGTCAAAACCCTCATTTCACTATTTTGGAAAAAGGGGTGGGGGATAATTTAGGACTATAATTTATACTTGTTTGGAGGGCAAAAACATAAAGTGGGCCGAAACCCTCATTTCCCTCTACTACTGAACGGACTGGTTATATGTTTACAAATGGATCATAGGAAAATTATTAAGATTTAACTTCATTTATGAGGGATAAAAATGTGTTATTAGTGAGATAGGGAAGTCGGGGTTGTTTTTAATGGATTTCAATTCTATTTATTTCCATTAAATTCGCATTCTATCTGTGAAGTCAGCAGATCTGTGTGTGTTGAGCGCATTGAACAATAAATGTAGAGGCTCTGGATAGGAAAGGTGATGGTTTTGGATAGTGCATGACAGGGTTTTAATCAAAGTGTATGTCAAGCCTATGTTTTTCAAAGTTTATTTTTTTCTCATATAGACTCGTAAGGTTAAAGATATGGGCATATTAATAACAAACGGTCCCCATCTTATCCTCAACCTTCTCTACAATATTAAACCTATAGACAATTGTTGACATTTACAAGCTTGTCCCAAGATAGCGCCATAATATTAAACCTATGGACATTTTTAACATTATATTTCCGTTCGATCCGATATATTTCTATGTTCACTTGACCCCTCTTCCCAAAAGCGACAATGGGGTGAAAATTCTGATTTCTCTAATTTGAATAAAAAGCATCACTATGGGGTCATAGTACTAATTAGCCATTACTTACAAATTTAGCAATTGATTATGCCTCATCATCGAGAATTCATAATTCTACAAATTCTGTCCTAAATTTGTAATTCGTAAGAAACTGGGTAACATGGTTGTGTTTGAATCTGAGATAACGATATTTTGGGTGTGACTACATAATAGTACAATTTTAGAAATAAAAAGAGGAGAATAAATATGCCACTTGGCGTTGGGTTTTAACAGGCAGCTTGATTATCTCAATAACATAAGAACAATTAAATGAATTGTGTTGATCAATAGGGACAAAATAATTTGTGTGAAGTGAATTTCAAAAACATATATGATGATGGCAATAACACTTTATTAAAAGCTCTTCTAAGATAATTCATTCATCTCGAACGATCTTCTCGACTTTATGTCAATGATTTTTTTTTCTATCGAGAGTGATCTTCTCCACTTCTCTATGTTCCTTATTTTCTGTTGCCCCGTTTCTTTTTTCCCCTTTTTATTGTTTGTTTGTTTTTCTTTTTTTTTTTCTTTGTTTTGTAGTTTGTTGGGTATTTGAGGGGGGGTGTCTTATTTTTCGAGGAGGGAATTTTTGTATTTTAATAGAACATCTATTGATACCATGAAGTCCACGGGAAAAAATCAAGTTTTCCAAAGAAGATTAGAATTTTTGGGGGAAAAAAACTGAAACGACCACTAGCAACTCCGCTAAGGGGCCCGAGTGTCCGAGTGGTTTAAAGCGCTGACAGTTACGGATCACTGTCATCTCACCTCTGTCTGCCTGAGTTTGAGTCCAGACTCGGCTAAAGAGGGTAAGTGAAAAAGCCTGCCAGTAGCTTCTCGTGGGTCGGTGCTTCTTCCCTGTGTTTTCCAGAGTTCTTCCTCCAACATTAATACTGGCGGCCATGTATAGCCTATCTTGTGCTGAAAAATGGCGTTAAACTCAAATCAACAACAACAACAGCAACTCCGCTAACGTTCGGCGGTACCACACAGCCCAATAGCCAATGGGATCTGGAACTCTAGATTATGACAAGCTCATGGATATGCTAGAGAAAAGATTTTCGCCAAACCCCCCCCAAAAAAAAAAACAAAACGAAGATTTACGGAGTACAACTGAAAATCCGCTTTAGAAGGGAACATGAACACTTCTAAAATTGGGACAAGTGATACGACGACTCGCTTCCCAAACATATCCCAATGCGCCAGAAGAATTACTCGAAACACTGTCGAAAGAGCAATTTATCGATTCTTTAACTGACAGCGAATTTAACTTAGGAATAATACAGACACGCCCTAAGACCATTGATGAAGTAATTCAGATTGGAGTAAAATCAGAAGCTTTTATCAGAGTCGATTGTCAGCGAAAGGATTTGGGAAGATACGCACAACCGTGACAATGTTAAATTCAGGACTAAGTGATATCCAGGAACTTAAGTGAGAAGTTGTGGAACTCAAGCCGTTGCTAAAGGATTTGAAGGCAAAAAAACAGAACGAAGAAAAAATCTTGTTACCAATGCAGAGAAATGGGGCTTTTCAAAAGAGGCTATCCAAAAATTAAGCCCAAACTGTTGAACAACTAGGATAGACCCATCCGAAGGGCCAGTGATGGGACCTTGACTCCAGGTCTAGGAATATCGCTGGCCAGGCAACGATGTGAAAGATGTGGGATGTACCTTCCGGGATCTGTACATGAAATGGATGTGAACTCCTTAATAGACACAGGTGCTATGGTTAGATGCAAGAATGTCATTGAGAGATGGCGCTGGAATATCGACCTCGGTTACATGAGATTACTGGAAATGTTGTGTGTGCAGATAAGAAACCACAAGCAGTAGTAAGAAAAGGAACGTTTACCTTGTCGTTCGGAAACATCTGGAGCATTGCGTTATCTTGGCAACGATAGGCTTGACAGCAGAAGGAGTGTTAGGACTTGATTTCATAGAAAAAGTAGAAAGCAAAATTGATTTTGTGAATCCCATTTTGACAATTGGGGACATCATTTTTGTCATACGATGTGCTTGAATCAAATTCCATGGAATGCGCTTGAGTTGGTTTTGGAGACAATATCGGTCCCTGCAAGGCACATAATGAACATTCGTTTTAAATTACAAACAGTAGGAAATAACCACACTTTCTTTTTGACCGGGATTGTGGAACCAGAAGAACGACTTATTGAACATAAGCAACTTCTGGTGGGAAAAGTACTTATTAGGGCTACATCCGACGATATCATTCCTCTGAGTTCATGAACATTAGCGACAAAACAAACGTTGATCATGCTGGAATGAAGTATCAGGTCAAAGCAATGAAATTAATTTTTTTATGGATTCAATGGTACTAACTTGAGTTTCACAATGGACTGTCGTTTCGGAGATACCAAACATCTAATGGTAAAGCGGGACGTCATCAAGTAATTGTCTCATACGAACTCAGGAAAATTTATTGAAATTTTCTCATGATACTAAAACTGGAGTCCACCTAGAAATTTCAAAAACCCTTACTAAAATCAGGCAAGAATATATTGAACTATATCCTGATCTTAGGGACTTGTGTGGTACATGTAAAGTATGTGCAAGAGAAAAGTCCCCAGGCAAGAATAGAAGAGCCCCGTGCTAGTCAGAAAGTCCAATGGAAAGAATAGCATTGGATATTATGGGACTATTGCCAGAAACTTCACTTGGGAATAAATATATTCTAGTAACTGGATACTATTTTTCTAAATTGACAGAGGCGTTTGCAACTCCTAATCAGAATACCATAGCCGCAGCTAGTGTACTTGTTGAAGAGATTCGGATAAAGGACGCAATTAGAATCTGAATTTTTTTAGGAAATGTGCAGATTACTGGGTATCGAAAAGACAATAACAACTGTTTACCACCCAGAGAGGGATGGAATGGTCGAAAAGTTCAACAGAACGCTAGCTGTAAACAAACATCAGGACAACTGGGATGAACACTTGTCATATTTGACAATGAAGTATCACGCAGCTATCCAAGAGTTTATAAATGTAACTCTAACGTAAAGTCAGAGATAACAACGCTAACGGTGATGTGTATCAAAGTGATCACGATAACAATGACCATGACAATGTAAATTACAATAATCGCGATGATGCATCCAGAATTGAAGATCTACCTTGGCCTTACCCTTTGGTATATACCGCGTTGGAAGACCCATTATCAACGACACACGATTAGGCCTAGAATGTTCCCAACTCATATACTATGTTAACATTAAATTTACAACTTACAATCATGAATATCCGTTAGCTATGTAAACACAACCTACAGTAATGGATATACGTTAGCTGTGTTAAAAACAACTTTTAATTATGGATATACGTTAGTTATGTAAAACTAACATAACTAACTTACAATAATGGATATACATTTGCTATGTTAACAAAACTTACAATAATGGATATACATTTGCTATGTTAACACAACTTACAATAATGGATATACATTTGCTATGTTAATACAGCTTACACAATAATTTATTTCCCTAGAAAACAAGGTAAAATAAGACAAAGGACTTACGGTTTATGAATCTATTCCAAAATTAATTATAGAATTAATAAATGTAAGTCTTATCAATAAAAAGTTTTAAATGAGTCAAAGTTCGAATCCCGATGAAGTTCCAATATTAAAGGCGATGACGTATTCTATAACCCGCTTTGTCCTGATGTTGAATCACAAAAAATAATATTCCAGTCCAGTTTGGAATTGCGAATAATTTCCAAAAACATGTTTGTTTTTTTTTCTGATGAGCACTAGTAATTTCCAAGGGAAATAAATTACTTTAAATTAAATTAAAATAAAAGCTCAACTCAAACTGATCGCAACAACAACACCTTTGAGCTCCAAAGGTTTAAAGCAAGACCAGCCAAAATCACTATAATAACGTGTGTTTTAAGCATAACTAAAACGCAAAACAGATCACCTGATATGGTCTCTAGACCAATAAGTAGGTCCCTGCTTTTTTATATGACAGCTGTCAGATATAAAAGAAAAAGCAGAGACCTACTTGTTGGTCTATTAAGGTCACATGCTAACTTCTTTCTAGCGGTGTGTAAATATTACATACCGATTATCACGTTCGCTATGTACAGCTTTGACTCTACTAAATGAATCGTACTATAAGATTCAATAATTAAAAAATAATTAAATGTTATTTACTACAAACTCGAAACTGACTTTGAATCTAGGCCACCAAAAGATACAATGTTTCTACTAATGCTTGCTTATGAGATAAAAAAGAACTGAACTAAATTTTCCGGGAAAAAGTCAAATCCAGTGAATAAAATTATCATTACAATAACATGCAATGAAATAAAAATAAAATACAAAAGAATTTTCAACTAACACACAAGCAATTCAATTACATATGCGTAACAATGGGTATACGTTTGCTACGTAAACACAACTTTCAATCATGGATACACGTTAGATATGTAAACATAAATTACAGTCACGGCAGCAGTTAAACGCACGGTTAGACATAATGAACAAAAGGTTAGTTAAAACAACTTTGCTTCTAATTATAGAGAATTGTGCTAAGAAGCCCTGCAGGCGTTGAATTGTTGATAAGTTGCATGCATATAATTAAACACTATTTCAGATCGTCTTTATTATGGCTATGTATGCTTGCAATTTTATGGTATTTTAAAAGTTTTAACAGAATATTTATAATTACGTCTAACGTCTTGGGATATATTTGCTTCCATAATTAAATATCATGTAACTCTTGGAAACATAGTATTACAAAGTATTGGCAATTAGTTTATGCGGAGTTTCACTCAATAATTTAATTTTGGAATTTTTTTAATAAGCGTACACAATACTAAATAAATTACGCAGAATGAATAAATGATAACTATTTAAATACGAATGTATTTACAGCATGTGATGGGAAAGGCCGAGGACATTTCGATTGACTTGTAAAACCTGTCTTATAATACGATGATCGCTGGAAGCAAAGAATGAGAGTATTTGTGGCCCAACTACTACAGGCATATCAGGCCATATCTGAAAGAATTGAATAAATATGATTTATAATAAAATCTTTTGTCTCAATTAGAAGGGGCGATTATAATCTGGGATAAACTTTTGTAAAAAGTAACTTGCACTCATTATATTGAACCAACGGAAATTTCATTATCAACATTGTCAACAGGCTGTGGCATATCCATTACTAAGAGCAATCAACTACCCTCTCATTATTCTTCGAATATTTTTGTATTAAATTTTTTTGCTACAAAATTAAATTTAAAAAACCTTTCTGCAATGAAAGTTCATTTTATGCAAAACACATTTTAACTTTAGTTTGTTTGTTTGTTTGTTTGTTTGTTTTTAAATAAAGAAAGGTTTAAACGGTTATTCGTCGTTACTGTATTTTTCCTGCCAAGGAAAAGGGAGGTTATCTAACATAGACTCGGTAATAATTTCCCTTGTCAATGTAGACTGGTGATTTAGTTTCATTATAATTTCTACGACTTTAGAAAAAGAACTAATTCACACAATATTTATATGAGGCGCAAGAAACACTTCCGTAGGTTATGTATGATCGTTTATAGATGAATTTAGGAGAATAATAATGTTATTAGGGTATTATGTTCGATAGTCTACAACTAAGGAATAACAAAATTCAAGTAAGGTAACAGAAGGCAAATCGCGAAATGACTTAGACTCATTTAATTTATTTATAGTGTACTGACCTAAACTTAAAATGTACTTGTCAATGTTCTGCAAAAAATATATATTAGAGCTGGGTATCACTACAAATTTTGTACCTCGGTATTTTGCTATACGTACCACGGTATACTTAAGTTATATTAAGGACTAACAATTCGACGTTCAGGAGCACGGGTTGGACACTTTTTTTTCATGAGTAGAATATCACCATCCGAGATACAGCATACATACTGCACATGTTTTATTTATTTCACATACATATACACGTATTTACAGTGGTGTTAAGATTCACAACATGTCACTGTGTAATGATGGGGTGTATGAAATCTTCACATCCCTGCCCAATCTTAGGTCCAGAGACAAAAATCAGTCACAATCATTTTTTTCATGGAATTTTACAAGAAACAAAAACAAAATAAACCATTAAATACAGTGTGTGTCCCTTCTAAGCAAAAAATTTACTTTATACTCTCAACAGGCTATTGAAACTTTGGTATTGTAAACACTGTAGATAAATCCCATGGAAAATGTACACATACCATTCAGTTTAAAAATTTTCATCAAGCTCAAATTTTTTCCTCCCTCATTCCACAGTGTTGCATGTATTTTTTTTTTTAATGCATATGATAGAGATGGGGAAATCAAAGAAAAACACCTCAGTCTCATCCTGGAATTTTGCAGTGATATATGACTCTATTGATAGAATTATGTCCAAATTAAGAAATTAAATTCTACCAGTAATTCATCATAATATATACATTACAAGAAAAGTTGTAATACATAAATAAAAAGAAATCAAATCTTATTCTGAACAAAAGAGTGAAGTAGGAGAGTAAGGAGTTTTTTTTTTCAGACAATACCAGATATCAAAGAAGTTTAATTTCAGTGTTTCCTTTCATCTACCAGCATTTATTATTTTATTTTATGTTTTTTTTTTCATTTTTCATAAATCATTTCTCTTTCAAATAAACCATTTTTTAAATGACAACATGTGCATTTGCATAAATTCAGTCTCTTTTGTCATTGACTAACCTCAAAATAAATTAATTATTTTATGCCACATGTGACTTTAACATAAAAAGTATGTTTCACCAGTGGCTGCCAAAGACAAAGACTTAACTTTGCAACTTGACTGCTAAAACAACCTTGAACATTTTCATTGCCAGATACTACTACTACTACTACTACTACTACTACTACTACTACTACTACTACTACTACTACTACTACTATTACTACTACTACTAATAATAATAATAATAATAAGATTTTAATTTTATAAGGGTAACATAATTAGTACAAAAACTAATCTCCTTTTTGGCCCTCAATTATCTACATATATACAATAAATCTATATAAAAGACAAATAGGATACAAAAAAGTATAATGGATTGTCAGAGATCTCTGAAAAACTTAATTACACATATTGGGATGCAAATTTTTTATTTGGTACACTAAAAATCACTCACATAGGAAGCCTCCATTTTCATGCTTTTGTTGCAAAGTTGAAAATTTTGTAGCAAAACAAATATGATCTATCTACTATTAAAAATGAAGCAAATCTTGTACTATAGTTTTTGATATTGACTTCTTTGATCAAAAGTCACCGGCTTGCTTTGTTGAAGGTGCATGTGTTATTGAAAGTACAGCTAAAGGCTTTCTGAGGCAACATCAAATAATTGTAGAACATTGAGACAATTTTTAAAACAGATTTCTTTAGTATATATTGGTGATTCAGAGGTAATCAGTTTTCATTGAAATTGCAGCAAAATTATAATTTTTTGGGTGATTTTTCTTTTGTTTTTTTTAAAATTGCTTTTGTGTGGTCAACTGTAGTCATTTCATGTTTCAGACCTCAGAGGTGGTTAATAATAGCTTGTCGGTTACATGGCTATTTTGATTATAATATAGCATACAGTATCAAGGCCAGATATCAGCATAAGCGGATTCTGATATACTGATGCACTGACAGGATGGTTTGTCAATATGAAAAAAGGATTTGTTTATGTAGCAATTGATTGCAGTGCATTTTTATATCCAAATTTGCAGCTCTCTATCATGGTGCCTGTGATGTGTTGAATTTTGAAAACTCCTAGAAGCTTTGGTTAAAGAAATTGTATCAAAGTTAACTTAATTAAAGTAGAAAGGGCTAGAGATAGATAATTATTTTTCATTTCATCTCTGAACGTCAAAAGGGAATTCATTCTAGCCGACGTAACATGACCGAGTCGGATGCTATGGTACAAGAGAATGACATAAAACCCTTCCCCAAAATCGACCTGTTAAAGGCAGGAGATGGCTATAGATGATTGTTCAAAGTAATGTTAATTACGGCATGATTAGTTGTTTAGTTGTCTTGTCAATCCAAACATTCTACGGAACAGGTTTAGGAAACAGTCTATTCCAATTGGTTAATATGGATTTATGGGCGTTACTCTGTAAGAAATTAAAGGTTTTACTTTAGGAAAATTCTTTAGTCTTTAATCTTTCGCGAGGAAAATTAAACTATTCCGGGAGGAATGTGTAAGACGTTATCTCATGATTTGGCATTAAAGCGGGAGTTTTTTGTCTCAACGAGTAGGCAAACTCTACATTCTGAATTCGTAAAAAGTACGTTTTCATTATAGAGTAAGGGGCCAGATAGTTGTCTCAGTTAGGAGACGGACTATACGAGAGGTTCGTGGAAATGAATAAAGAAAACGGCAAAAGGTACGCAATCTTAGTTTCCCGATTTTAATATGTTATTTCATTTGTTGATCTATTTTGCAAATGTATTCTTGATATGATGTTTGTATGTATTATTTCATTTTGCAGGATTTTAGTGAAAGGCTAGTCATGGCATTTTATTCTTTGATTTCCTAATTATCAATTTATTTGGAGAATTGGCAAGATTGAATGTAATTAAAATTTCATTAGATTAGTTGAAAAGATTGCATGTAATTGAATCTTGAATACATAAAAGTGATTAGGAATTTAAATGAATTAAGCTTAATGAATGATGGGTGATGTTTCATAGTTTATGGATTAACTCTGTTTAAAATGAGTATGACCTAACATTACATGTATACCATATACTAGTTTGTAATATTTAATTGATCACTTAAGTGTATATCTATATGCTAGTTTGTAATACATAATTGGTCGAGTAAACTATTTTAGAATAGTTAGATCTGAGGGTCTAAGCCATATGTAACTTAAGACTGCTAGATTGGTAGAGTAAGCAGTCGAGTGGGGGTTACATACGGGTTCATATGGCTGAGTTGAATTTAATTGACCATCCCTAGCGTGATCTGAAATAAGGTCAGGACAAGCATTGACCGTTTATGTAAACATAACAGTTAGGGACCAATGAGTTACTTCGGCAGAATTTATGCCTTTTGTTTTCTGAGCTGAATTAATGTAAAAATATAAATATACTTGGGAATGTGACCTATTGTCTATTGCGAGACATTCTATTTATTGAAGGAAACAGCTTTCCTGTGTTCACATGAGAAATCCCTGAACAATCACAGGACCAGAACAAGTTCTACGCAGAAATCTAAGTCCAGAGACGATTGTTAAGTCAGAGTTCGACGGACAAGAGTCCAAGACGAAAAAGCTAGACAAAGATCGATGGAGCAGGGACAAACGGAAGTCTTGATGTCCGCATAAAATAGGTGATGAAGTCTCTCATCGTTGCACTCAAAGGTCACATCTCATTGGCAATGAAGATAGTAATTTAATTTTGAAAGTAATTTTACATTTAAAGAAATTTGTATTGTCTTTTTATTTGAGTACATGTTAGTACCATTTTCCTTCTTTTGTAACCAAGTCATTGATTTCTTTTCATTTTAAATTCTGTTGATAAACTGATTAAATTTTATATTTGTTCATTGAAACGGGGGCTCGTTTTGTTATATCTTCAATATACTTGTTCAGTGATCTGCATTCTTCTTTCTATCTATCCACACTGGGTAAAGTACACTGCGGAGGTCATTTCCTAGCAACGAACCGTAGTGAAAGAGGTTGGTGTGTTTTGCACGCCGCCAATTAGTCACAGTGCCTTTGAATTCTCTCCACTCCAAACTCAAGACTATATACTGTTTTTATCAGCCAAAAATGTTGCCAAAAATATTGCCAGATGGTATATTTTGTCACCAATATGTAAAACAAAATCACAATTTGTGACATTGGCAAAGCCCAGCGCAATGACTGCTATTGATTTCATTTCCGGTTGTTGCCATATAAATATTGCCTGTGAACTCAAAATCCAGAGACTTGGACAAAATGCTGTTTGCAAATTTAGACAAGTATTTTGGAGTTAAATGGAAAAATGATGAAGATTTCATTGAGATTTAGAACTGTGCTCAAGTTGCTTGAACTGATAGTTTGGATGTGACACTAGCCAATTGTAATAAAGTATGTGATACCTGGCTTAGCAGGGACTGCAACTTCTGCTGATGAGACTCCTATTTTTACCAGATTAGGAGTCCTGGACTCCTAGCTTTAAAATCTTAGCGAGACCTCTGTTGTACACATGAGCAATTAAGTACAGATTCAGCACACAGTATGTATACATAAACATGTATGATACACATGTGAACACAAATATTTTGTATACAGATATACTGTACCGCAAAGTTGAACATTACCAGTTATATCCATTTTGAATACCTATGATGAAAGGAGGGCACTGTTGATGCTTATTTAACATCTGTAGGTAGATCATCATCATCATCATCCCTTAACCTAAGAGGTCATTTGGTCACCACAGTTGACTTTACAACCAATTCTCTACATCTTTCCCTGCTCTCTACTGCCCTATGGGAATCTTCAAATCCAATACCTGTCCACTGCTTAATGTTGGCTTCCCACCTCGTTTGATGTCTGCCTCTTCTTTTGCATCCTTGCACTGTACCGTGCAAAATTGTTTTTGCCAGCCCAGATGATCTTGAGACATAACAGTTGAAAATTCCAAATAATTGGACCCAAGAAAGCCGAACCATTTTTATTTAATTCAGTTTTGGGCTTAGGATGATGTAGAGCTTGGCATCTGAAACTGTATTGATATTATTTGACTAAACATATTTAAAAAGTTGGGCATATAACTGTTGGAAACTTTATACATAAATTTGAACTTTCTTAAACAGATTCTGTCATAGATATTCATGATTTTCAAATAGTTTCTATATTTGTGGATATTATTAACTTTTTTGCCATGGATAATTCAGATTGGTTGCTTTGAAGACATTTTTCAACTAGTACTATCAAAAGCAGTTTCACTTGTGAATAATTTGGGTGGAAGCCTGATTGTCTATCATACAGCTGATAATGTTTATCTGTATCAGAAATGAGTCTAAAAAATTATTTCACAGCAGATAGAAGCAAACTTATAGGACATGGGATAGGGTTGAGCTGTACACAGAAGGAGCTTACTAAAACTGACCTTATTAAGAAATGTTTAAGTCTTCACCTGATATCATACCTCAATGATATTGTTTTCTCTCAGCATTTCCCTTAATGGATCTTTGTGGTTGTAATTGTAGTATTTTACTAATATCAACATGTTGGCTAATACAGGTGACCTTAATAAGTGCCATTTTTTTCTTTTGCTGGATACCTGAAAGGAAGTCCCCAGTCATTGAGAAGAAAAAGCATGGTGATTTCCTCTAACTGTTGAGCAAGCATACAATGCAGGCATCATGATCATAGTCCCCAGGATTTACAAGAAATACTCCTACATCTTTCTTGTTGGAGGCCTGCAGTCTATCAATTGAAGGCCAGTCGAGACATACAGTGGGGTGGATAAAATCAGAATGGTTCTTAACAGCCAGTTAGGTACAGAGGCATGTATACTCTTGCTGCAGCCAACATTTTGTATAATCAGGCACAGCTCTAAATAAGCATATGCCTTTGCTCATATTTTCTGTATGTCTTCTTGGTGTTTAGTCTTTCATATAGCTTATGACACTGACAATTTGAAGCTTATTTTCTTGGAACTCACAGTATTGATCTCTGGTAACTCCACATCTTTTGCTGGTATTATAGATGCCTACTGGTTTACAATGCACTTGATCATCATCAACAGTTTATTGATAAGGGGTTGTAGAAATACTCAACATCATGTGTGAACTCAGCTCTTTGTGTCATGTTCTTGAAGAGTATTACTGTTGCCTTTATGCTTTTCACTGATGTATGTATGTTAGTGTTCCAAGTAGTTTCATTTTTTTTGCACTGTTTTTTTGTAATTGTGCAACACTCAGGTGTACAAATTAGCCACTTATTGCTGCCTGAAAGATATCACTGTTGGTTTTTGATCTGTTTGTCTATTATAGTCAGTAAACATGACCTCAAAAATGTGAGGCAGCCTCAGAAGTCAGACTGGTAATTTGAAGTTGAGCAAGTTCCCAGATGCAACAGAGATACATGACACAGGCATCTGTGATGTGTATACATGGCAGCTGATTGCCATTCAGCTAAACACATCTTGACCACGATGTGACCCAGGGCCTTTAGTATCATATTTTGAAGTCAACTGATGATACTGGGTAACCACTCTAGCAGTTGTGAATGCATGATTGATGTTACAGTGCACAATGACACTATTTCCATTGAGGTTGGGAAATCAGACAATAGGTACCTGGTTTTGGTCTGGGCTGCTTGGGTTATTTGTCAAGGTGACAATAGGACAGACTTTCTTTACATCAAGCATACAAAAGATGGAGTGGAATGGGTTTTGTTTTTCTATTGATTTCGGTAATATTGGAGTTGCATGTCCTTAATAAGAGCACATAGTTGATTCAGTAAAATTTTGACACCGAAATTACTTGCTGTGGAAATGCTGCTATGCCATTGACCTTAATGAGCAGAAGCTTTGTTTATCAGTATGTGGAATAAAAATTACAGCAGCTGGAAAGCCAGCTACAAACTCTCCATATAAATAAATAAATGATAACTCAAATCAACAGTGCAAAGATTGATGACTTTGGTAATACTAATGGAAGAAAAACAAGGCTCTCTTTTGCAAAACAGTAAATTAATGCTCTTAAGGCAAAAGATATGGTTATGAACATGGAGGAAAACCTATATCATACACACTTTCTTGCAGGATAAAGTCCACAGCTATGTCTTATATAAATATTTGGCGACAACCAAAAGGCAGAAGATGTGGCTGTCAAGGAGGCATTAACACAGGAGCCAGATAGTCCTATGATGCAGGAGATTCCATGTATCAACAACAGCAAACTCATAAATGTGTGGTTGCAAACTATGCCACCAAAACCAGCAAATTCAAAAACAACATCCTAAAGTTCATTGAATGATCCAAAGATGAATGAGCATGAGCATCTACAAGCCCAAGGAAAGAGAACTCTTTGACCTTTATTTAACACATTAAAGACTCTGCAACCAAATTGCTGCTATCCAAGAGGCCAGTTGACCCACAACAGCTACAAACCCTATGAAGTAGGGTTTTATGATAACCTTAGTTCTCACTGCACTCAGTTTTATCATAAGCACAATTGAGCTCACAGTAGGAGGCACAATTAGTACATTGCCTTCTCCAAAACAAGCACTTGAACTAGCTGACAGGGATGTTGAAAGCACTAGCAGATGTAGCTATCTCTGTGCTTAAAATTATCTGGTCAGTTGTGTCATGTTCGCTAATGATTGCTGACAATTCCATTAGCTGGCTAGCTGACTGACTGGTAAACTTGTGATGCTTATCAATATGTTAACTGGCATGTATCTTGTTGTTATTAACTCCCACATGAGTATTGAGTCACACACTCTATGGAGAAACCAGATTTTAATTAGCCACACTGCAATACCATCTGTGACTAGTTCCATTTTGTTGGTCTCATGGTCTTTGACTTCTTTTGACACCTGCACATTTTGCTTACTGCTGTTTCTGACACTGTTATGCTTGCTAAGGGTGGGTCAAGGCTGACATCTTAATGCTTCATTGGCTGTGATTGCTGAGTCATCATGCTTTGCACCTATTGGGGCAGTTGTGGTGGAATCCTTATTGAATTGACACTGGTGCACATCATCATGTTTTCATCCACTACAAGATGTTTGTTGATAAACTTCCCATAGTTGACAACTTTAAAGCCCATGCTTGCTAGGGTCTGCATGCAACAACAACAGTAATCTAGCTTATGTTGGCATGTCCATACAGTGAATGGCATTCTCCACTTGGCTGGCCATCTTTGCTACATTTGCAAGCAGCTCTTTTAATTTGCAAATTAAATGCATTTCCTGTTTCCATAATCAAGTTAAAAATTTTGGCTTCTGAGCCAAGGATTGCCCAAATGTACAAAATAATACTTGCATTGAGGCTCTTGACCCTGTGGTATGTAAAGTCTTGTGACTTATCCCGCATAAAATATACAAAATGTTGGTTGTTTTTGCTGCCTTGCATTTTTGCAAGTTTTGTGTTTCCTTGAATGATTCATTTCATACACATTGGGGATGCCATACATTTGTCGAGATTAGCTAGTAGATGCTGTTGACACTTTAGGTGTACATTGTTTATTGTACCCAGATCTTAATTTTTATTGTAATTCTTTCATCAGTCTGAGTTTTTTCCTCAGACTAAACTCTTTGCACATGCACTTATATTTAACCAGGTCTATGCTGTTTTCAAATACATGCTACACTGTTTGTCCCTAAAGGACACTGCAGCTTTGTGAGAATCCTTCTCACATTGAAAGTTACATGCAATGAAACCAATCAAAGCTGCTTGCCATGTCTGGCAGTCTTTGTTCTTTAAGACGCAACAGGTGTCTTGAATGCTGATGCTATAGCCATTGGTTTTGCACCAACTAAGGATCACTTTAATTTGCAATATGTCCATCTCACCATCTGCTCTTTTGGAGAATCAGTTGCCTACAGTTTTGTTCCACTCAGTCCTAGGTAGTAGATTCTTATCAGGCTTGTAAATAAGGTTGAGCAACAACTTGTTTATCAGTAATCCATCTGCACCACAGTAGTAGTTATAAAGATGCTGCCAACACCATATTTTGTGTAGCTATCAAGGCAATGTACTTGGCTCCAGATCAGGCAATATGTATTTTGTGCTCCAGGAGGCATGAGGTCACATATAGGCCAGAATAGTTAAACAATTTGGCTGTTCTTGGGAACAACAGATTTGATATTGTTGAAACTAAATCCCAAATAAGAAAACTATTCCCAATGATTATTAAAGCATATGCTCATGGAAGGAATTAGGGCTTTTGCTTCTGGAGTGACTACAAACTTCAAAATTTGTGCCTGGGTGGAGAAAACTCTTGACTCCACATAACATTAATCTATTTTCGTTGGCCTGAATCTTTGGATTCAACAATGTGTGCTCTCATGGGTTGTGGATTACAAGTAAATAGCATTGAATCCATCTGTGTTTATCAACATGGGTTGTGGGTTACACATAAATACCATTGAATCCATCTATGCTTATCAACATGGGTTGTGGATTACACATAAATAGCATTGAATCCACCTGTGCTTATCAAAATGGGTTATGGGTTACACATAAATAGCATTGAATCCACTTATGCTTATCAACATGGGTTCTGGGTTACACATAAATAGCATTGAATCCACTTATGCTTATCAACATGGGTTCTGGGTTACACATAAATAGCATTGAATCCACTTATGCTTATCAACATGGGTTCTGGGTTACACATAAATAGCATTGAATCCACCTGTGCTTATCAACATAACATTGCTCAGTGTTCACTTCGATCATAACTGGAAGTATTTTCATTGAAAATGCAGTACATTGCTACAAACTATTCCATTCAGTGATAAATTCTGTATTGTTACACTGTTTCCAATGGCAACTCAGATTAATATAGGATATATAAAGGCAGCATCAATGACCACTCAGTAATATTTCAAATGAAAAACAAATACCATTTAACATTCTGAAGTGCACCTTCACCAGTGAAGTACTTGCACAAATGCAAAGAACAAGCATGATTTGATTCTGTTGTCTCAGCTTCGTTGGCATCCGTTCAGTGGTCACCTCATGGTTAGAAACACCATTTGCTCCATCGGCTAAATTTACTGTCATCAAGGTCATCTTTGTTAGCATAGCCAGTGCTGCCTTGAAGGATGTATTCTTAATAGCTATCTGAATCATGTCAATTGGCGGGTTAACTGTATTAAATACATTTTGTCTGTATCTATGGAATTCAACACAGCATTCAAAAAAACATTGGCAGTTTTACAACAATGACAACACTTCTACTATCCTTGGTGCCAGTTTTTCCTTTAATAACATCCATGGGAGATATGGCAACAAAACATGGGCATTGCTGGTAACCTATGTAAACTAAATGGAACCTAAATGGCACATTAGAGCAGTTCCATCTAATTTCTCACATTAAAACCTTATAATTAGCTTTGCATACTGTTTGCCACTGAAGACACCATTTGATGCAAGGGCTACAACACTGATGTTAAGCATAAAAATCATGCTCAAGGATGAGTCATGACAAAGCAATCAGACATACAACTGTATCCTAATATTGATGACAGATCATTGGAACAGATTGCAAAACATGTGTCTGTCATTGAGGAAATGTATCAACAAAGTATTGACATGGCTATCACAGCAGCAGCTTTTTGCTTCCTGGCCCACCCTCACCACACTGCAAGAATACAGTACTGACTTTTAATAGTGGAGAAAAAAAATGCAATACCAAAAAGGGTCTGTTTTATGTGTTTGCATTTTTCACACATTTTATTGCACCTTAGCTACCTCATAATCAATTGCCCTTGCTCAATATGGTCTCTGTTTGCAGCAGAAGGTTGTGAACTGTTGCTGGTGACATTTTTGATTGATGTGCCAAAAACTACATACATACCCAACCCCACCATAACCAAGAGAGCTACAATCAAAACATTGAAATTCCAGAGTAATTCATACTATACGCTTCAATGTGTGTTTAAATCAAACTGAAATTCCTAGGGAGAAATGAAACACTATGAATTTCAGAGGTAATTCAAAATAGTTGCCTTGATAAGAAGTGAAGGTACATTAACCGCTGGTGTATATATGTGAGTAGCCAGTTTCAGCTTGAGAATAACATGTGGTTAGCTTTCATACTTACAGAATGAATTGATACAAGATAATAACTGCCCTCAGTTAAACCCATATTTTGCCTTGCCATTGTAGACAATCTTGCCATTAATAGTTGTTCAACAGTTTTGGATTGCATATGATTGACTGGTGCAAGTCAACTCTTTAAAACTCTGTCTTCTGAAAGTTGTTATATGAATGTTTATTATTGTCATACATCAGATTGCAAGCTATGGTTGTTTAGAAAATCCTGTTTGTTAGAGATATTAATTTTCAAACTTTATGGCTCAGTCCACCTAAGCTATGGGTGATGACAACAAAAAGTTATAGAGTAGACTGCATGCTGTCAGCACTGTAGGTTACTTTAAAATAATTTCAGATCTGTGCATGTTAGGAAGGATTGCTGATCAGGCATTGATACTTTGTCATGAATGATTATATTATACAGTAATGCTTATCTTTTGCACCCAAACAAAAACATTGAGCAGAGCATGTAACACAAATTTGAAATATATGACTACTTGATAGCAGCAGATGTGCTGGAAATCTGATGTGTTCTATAAGTAACTTGTATTAAACTGGCTATTATTGATTTTCATCTTGTACAAACATAGCCCTTGTCCAGCTCACCTAGCACTGTAACCCAGCTCAACTTGTGATTTGATGGCAGATTACCTGTTACTATATTTGACTGTCATCAGGCTGACACTAAATGTTACAAAGTGTAGTAAATACTGGCATTGTTAGCAAATTCATGTACTCCAAAACACCCATCACACATTCTAGCAAAGTATAATGCAGTGTATTTCTCCAAGAAGTTTTTTTTTTGTGTCAGCTCTATATCAGGTCTCTGCCAGCCATCAAACCATCTGTTTTATGTTATCTTTTATTCATTTGGTGTTGCTTACTGATGAGAATTAACAATTTAATGCTTTCTCCCTTGTGGTGAACTGTTTGATGGGCAATCATAAAGACCACATTGCATCTCCAAAGAAGCTCCTCAGTGGTAAAAAGACCCCCTCTTCATATAATGAGGTGCCTTTGACTCCCCTGCCACTGCAAATGAATCATGTTGTTTAATATCTCTGACAAGAACATGGTTCTTTCCATTGTTTTATGTGTCTTTTTAACATGATGACTATATCATGCAGAGAAAAGAGTTAAGACCTTTCACTAGTAACCATACCGGCAACGGGTCTGGGCAAATATCAATAGTTAAGACCATTCACTAGTAATCATACCGGCAATGGGTCTGGGCAAATATCAAGAGTTAAGACCTTTCACTAGTAACAATACTGGCTACAGGTCTGGGCAAATATCAAGAGTTAAGATCATTCACTAGTAACCATACCGGCAATGGGTCTGGGCAAATATCAAGATTTAAGACCATTCACTAGTAACCATACTGGCTATGGGTCTGGGCAAATATCAAGAGTTAAGACCATTCACTAGTAACCATATCAGCAATGGGTCTGTCAAATATCAAGAGTTAAGACCATTCACTAGTAACCATATCGGCAATGGGTCTGTCAAATATCAAGAGTTAAGACCATTCACTAGTAACCATATCGGCAATGGGTCTGTCAAATATCAAACCTACAACTAGAAACTCTTATTTTGATAATGATTATGCATGTTGAGTTACAAAATAATCCATGAAAATGAGCACACACAAGAAATGTCAAATCTACTTAAACAAAGAAAAATTAATGGTTGATTGATTGATTGATTTAATTTTAACGGCGCACCAGCACTTTTAGACTATTTAGCGCCATACAGTAGGTCATATTTGTAAAAGAAAGGTTCAATATCGACCAGCGATATAGTAAAGAAATCCACAGTAGTTAAATATAAAATGGTAAATGTTGGTAACAGTTAAAGATATTGGTTCCCGATCAACGGGAAATGTAAATGATGTATCTTGATGAAAAGATGTAAATAATAGTTGGTATTTGCATTAGTTAAAAATTAGTTTGGGTAAGATCATACAGTTACAGTTTAAAATAAAGATTTGCTTCTGTTAGGAAATCTAAAATACTAGTGATTTGAATAGTATCAAAAAGTTCCTGCATGTCATGTACATTATAGTATTTATCACGCGTAGGTTGCAGGTCGGAACACGTGGTCATAAAGTGTTTAACAGTAAATGGTACATTGCAAGGAACGCACTCTGGTGGATCTTCACCTTTTAGTATGTGTGAGTGGGTAATGTATGTATGACCAATTCTGATTCTTGCAATGACAACCTCCTCCCTACGAATTGTTCTGTAGGAAGGAGACCATTCTCCCAAGATTGGTTTGTCTCGAAAACACCACCTTGGCTCATTAAGCAACCCCAAGTGAATTTTACGTTACACGATCAGAAAAAATCTGAGACAAACCCTATCCTATTCTTGAATTCTTATCATGATCTACTCAATGACTTTACACATTATGCTAGATTTTATACTGATGGTTGCTGATAAGGCTGCTGCAGCCTTCGTCAGTGGCAAACACATAACCAAAGAGCGTTTGTCAAATGATGCATCCATATTTTCAGCGGAAATCAGAGCAATAGACCTTGCTTTGACATTTATCGAATCTAAACATAATCTAAATAGTATTATCTTCTGTAACTCATTATCAGTGCTTCAGGCGCTACACAATATCAAACTAGATAATCCACTATTGGTGAATGTTCTGATCAAAAACTCTAAGTTTAGTGCCTTATGCAATATAGTATACTGTTGGCTACCTAGCCATATTGGTATTAGAGGTAACGAAGAAGCAGACCGGGCTGCTAAGATGGCCCTATCTTTAGAACCATCGGATTTTAAATTACCATATTCTGATTTTGAACCTTGTATCAAAAAGTATCTACGTCAAAAGTGGCAGGTATCATGGGATGATGCAATCAATAACAAACTTCATGCCATCAAAAATTAATGGAGCATGCTACAGAACATTCCAAATGGTAATACTGAGAGTTTCAGAGAGAATTGGGAGCCATGCTGTTTAAATTGATAACATACGGGTCACTGTAATAGAATGGTATGGATTTGAATCCTGTCATGTGCAGACTTGTCCCTCACCATAGCTTAACTCTGAGTAAAGTACTTTACTCTAATTGATTCAGAATGATATTGTCTTTCATGAGTTGATATGCAGCTAAACACTAATTATCTCATTAAACCCTGGAGGATTTTGTCATTTTCGCCTGAAATGCAAGTAGGAAGTTCATTTGGGAGATATTTCTGAATACATCCTAATTCATCGACTTCCAAGACATTTTCAGTTAACTTGATGCCTATTTGTGTTAGAAACATCAATTTTTATTGGTTCTTTGCCTGAGCATGAGCAAAATGATAAAAAATAGACTTTTGTTTTGTTTTTTTTTTGCTTAACAAACACATCATTTTCATGTCAATACCACCCGTCTTTCTAAATGCCCATCTTATCCTACATTTTGCAAAGGTTCACATGTCTTTATGTAATTCAGACAGGTCTGTATTAGATCTGAGGCCAAAAAGTCTAAAATCTGGTCACAAAATCGGAACATGACCTCGGGACAATTTCAGCTGAAAAAACTCTGGTCCAAAAAGTGATGTTTTTCTAGCTGTATTTTGTAGTGCAACTGGAACATCTGTATTATTTGGTATCATCCTAAAGCTACATCTGTCTACATTTCTATAATACCACCCACTTTATTGTGTTTTACATGACCTTAACATTACAGAGCTCAGAAGTAGGCTACCACCTCCAGCCCTGTAAACGTGGTGCTAGGGGTTAACCAATGTCCAATGATTTTGTTTAACTTGACTTATATATTGACTGTATTTAATTTTTCTCATATTTAATTTACCTTTGGCTATTTCTTTTCCAGGTCTGAATTCATTAGTCAGTAACAATACTCTAAAAGCTGAACTGCACCAGAAATGAGCTTGAAGGGACAATGAGGTTCAACAATAAAGAACTTGCCTATCTTGCCCAGCAGGATAGAGAAAAATTTGACAAAGAAGGAATTCTTTATATGAAAGACAAGAATGATGGTCATGGTATTTTCAAGAAAGGATCAGTAGGTATGTTATAAATATCTCATTGTGTAATATATAACCTTACATGGCATGCAGACCCAAGTAGTTAAAACATCCTCATCAAGTGCAGGAGGTGGTGGGTTTGAACCCCAGAAAAGTTGTGCCAAAGACATGAAAATGGTACTAACAGCTGCCTTGGGCACTCGGCACTAAGAGGTTAGGACAGGTCAGTCAGGATCATGTGACAGGGTGAGTCATGTCTGCAGCATGATTTCCCAATGCTAGACATCACTGTTAACTATCACACTGCTGACATTGTAGTAATATGGATGAAAAATCATTGAAGCTACATTAAAAAGTGGGGATACATTTATACAAGCAAATTGCTCATCTTAATCTATCTTCTTGTTAATTTACTGTGCTGTATAAGATAGAAGGAGGAAATATATATATATATATGTAATAAATTTAGGATTGCAGCCAGTGCACTTTAGAAAAGATATTTTATTGTTGTATTGAATTGATACATAAAACAAGGTGCAGTTTCCTTTTTTCTTTATACTTCAGCACACTTTTTGCCATGTTCAGCTACTCAGTTGAAATTTTACAGACCATATATAATAGTGTATAAGCAAACCTCCCAAACTAAACATGTAAAACTTTAAAATGTGTGTGCGCCATGCATAAGTCCAGTCACATTGAAAAATCTTGTTAATTGTTCTCATTCTCAATGGATGGTTAACTGCGTTTCATGAGATCCTAGTAGTCCTGATTAGTCATATGATATCATTTTTGGAGATCTGCAATAAAAATGCATACCATTAGTCAACAAGAAAAGTTAAAAATGTTTAAGTTAAGTCCTTGTCCTGATAATTAGTTGACCTCCCTTTTACAGGCTTTTATTTTTTTATTAAATTATTCAGCTTGTATGCATATATATGGTAAAAGCACATCACATTTCTGTTTCTCCTTACTACATTATAGTTACCGATGACTTTGCTAACAATAAATTAATTTCAGTTAATATTGGTCTGCTCTAACATTTAGAACAAGTAACTTTCTTTATTAGCATGCTAGTGTCAGCATTGTACTTAAAGTTGTTCAGGTCACCCTAAGAGGTCTAGAAATTGTACTTTTGTTTTTCCCAGGATTTGTCCAGAGGTTGTTTAGACTGAGAGGGAATTTACTGTTCTATTTCAAAGGAAAGGATGCAGTAAGTATGCATAGCAGTATGTCAGAGGTGGTTGCAAATGGTCATTAGCCCTTACATAGCAAAATATAACAAGGGTGGGTGTTGTTAGTCATTACTTCTTACAAAGCAGTGTGCCAAGGGTGGGTGTTGTTAGTCATTCTTACAAAGCAGTGTGCCAAGGGTGGGTGTTGTTAGTCATTACTTCTTACAAAGCAGTGTGCCAAGGGTAGGTGTTGTTAGCCATTACTCCTTACAAAGCAGTGTGCCAAGGGTGGGTGTTGTTAATCATTACTCCTTAAAAGCAGTGTACCAAGGGTGAGTGTTAGCCATTACTCAGTGTGCCAAGGGTGGGTGTTGTTAGTCATTACTTCTTTCAAAGCAGTGTGCCAAGGATGGGTGTTGTTAGTCATTACTCCTTACAAAGCAGTGTGCCAAGGGTGGGTTATGTTAGCCATTACTCCTTACAAAGTAGTGTGCCAAGGGTGGGTGGTGTTAATCATTACTCCTTACAAAGCAGTGTGCCAAGGGTGGGTGTTGTTAGCCATTACTCCTTACAAAGCATTGTGCTAAGGGTGGATGTTGTTAATCATTACTCCTTACAAAGCAGTGTGCTAAGAGTGGGTGTTGTTAACCATTACTCCTTACAAATCAGTATGCCAAGGGTAGTGCTATTAGACATTACTCCTTACAAAGCAGTGTGCCAGGGGTGGGTGTTGTTAGCCATTACTCCTTACAAAGCAGTGTGCCAAGGGTTGGTGTTGTTAGCCATTACTCCTTACAAAAGCAATGTGCCAGGGGTGGGTGTTGTTAGCCATTACTCCTTATAAAGCAGAGTGCCAAGGGTGGGTGTTGTTAGCCATTACTCCTTACAAAGTAGTGTGCTAAGGGTGTATGTTATTACTCATTACTCCTTACACAGCAATACGCCAATGGTGGGTTTTGTTATCCAATACTCCTTACAAAGCAGTGTGCCAGGGGTGGGTGTTGTTAGCCATTACTCCTTACAAAGCAGTGTGTCGAAGGTGTATGTTATTAATCATTACTCCTTACACAACAATATGCCAAGGGTCATTTTTATTAGTCATTACTTATATAGCAGTATGGTAAGGGTGGGTTATGAGTCATTACTCCTTTGATAGCAGTATGCCAAGGGTGGGTGCTAGCTGAGCATGTTTGTCCTGTCAATACAACATTCTAATGCATGTACAATAATGACATTCTCCACTCTTTGCTAAATACAGTGATTTAAGGGGAAATCAGGACCAGAGAACTGTGGATAGTCTCTTAAGTTGGCAGCTTTATAGTTACAGTAAATGTCAGTGTTCATAAGACAGTGATCATTTGAAGGAAATGTTGTTTATTTTGAATTGTTTTTAAGAAGATCATTGTAGTGTTGTTGTTGGTTTTACACCAATTTTCATTATATATTAGACATGGCAGCTGGTATAAATTGTGGAGGAAGAACCCAGAAAAACCTCAGTAAGAACTATTTGACAAATGGGAAGCTAATGGCAAACTTTATCACATACTCAGCTTGGCTAAGCATGAAACTCAAAACAATCTAAACAGCACTGAGATGTCAGTGATTGGTAAAGTTAATCACTTTAGAACATACAGCTATTTTGTGAGATGTCAGTGATTGGTAGAGTTAATCACTTTAGAACATACAGCTTTTTTGGGCCTCCTTCATTGTAGTGAACTATAAGGTAACTCTTCCCTTTACATTATTTAATAATATAGTGACTCATATTAATCAATTATTATTGTGACATGTCAATCAGAATCAAAAATCTGAATCATGTTCAAAACCTGCTGGTTTTTTATAGTTTGAAAAAATACACGTTTTGTTCTCAGTCCCCTTGAAATGTAAACTTTATGCCAATAAAAATATCTACATCTTTAAGTCAACATACTGATCAAAATTTGTAGATCTACAGCTTTGAAATATTGGTTCTGTGACACATATGTTCCTCTTTACTTAGCAATATGCTGAAGGTGAGGGCAATTAGGCTTTACTCCCTACATTGTTTTAATAGCACACTCAATTTTCAGTACATTTTAGGGGCATGAGTGTTGCATTTGCACAGGACATGGAATCAGTTGTTTTTCTTCTTGACAACTCATACAGCACACATGTACTGTAGTATATGTCAGTTTTAGGTGTATTTACTTATCTTTAAATATTATTGTTCTAAAATTTAATAGTAATATAAAGTGTATGCCATTTTGGTCATGAACATTCAGATTAATTTAAATATTACTAATTGTTCTAAAATTTCATGCCAAAATAGTTTCACCAACTTCTTTTCAATGCTGACTATTGAATGCCCTACACATTTAGTGCCATTTAAAAACTTCCAGACAAAAACTGTTGATCAGTGTGACTTTTACGGTGGTA
Organism: Potamilus streckersoni; assembly: GCA_016746295.1. Classification (NCBI taxonomy): domain Eukaryota; kingdom Metazoa; phylum Mollusca; class Bivalvia; order Unionida; family Unionidae; genus Potamilus; species Potamilus streckersoni. The sequence goes on from JAEAOA010001962.1 coordinate 135,420, forward strand.
GGCAGGTACTAAATTGGGTTTTATAAAAGAGAACATCAGACCTATCTTTGCAGATTACAGGGTAGCACAAATCTGTTTTCAACACACACTGATTTCTGGTGAAGAACGGATACAAAATAATACTCTTTACAATGTTACTTTAATCTTCAATAGTCATCAATAATAATTAGTTGATTGAAATTTCATCTGAGATGGCTGTTGGAGGCACAGTTACTTATTTTTGTAATATAGAAGGGAAAAGGCTATCGATAACAGATGCTCACCTTCTTCAAAATTAACACAAGGTGATATTCTTGATCAGTCTCTCCCTCCCACCCATCAGTTCAGTTCTTATTATTTTATCCTCCCAACATGTTCAGCCTCAATGACACATTACAAAACATGTTCCCCATATATATTGAAATATTTTAGTCATCACTGAATAATTTAAGAAACAATTTTATGTGAAGTTTCTCTGTTGCTTTATGTATAAGATTTGTAGGCTCACTTCCGGTGTGTCAGACATCGAAATATGTTACATTTAATTCTAATCATTGGTTATTGTTTGTCCAAGGTAAATAATAACCACCAATCAGAACTAATGTAGCTTGTTCCCTTTGTGACATGCAGGAAGTATTGGTATCCAAAGTCATTCAAGTACATACAAATCCAAGTATATACAAATCCAAGTATATACAAATCCAAGTACATACAAATCCAAGTAATACAAAACCAAGTATATACAAATCCAAGTATATACAAATCCAAGTACATACAAATCCAAGTAATACAAATCCAAGTATATACAAATCCAAGTATATACAAATCCAAGTATATACAAATCCAAGTACATACAAATCCAAGTAATACAAAACCAAGTATATACAAATCCAAGTACATACAAATCCAAGTAATACAAATCCAAGTATATACAAATCCAAGTACATACAAATCCAAGTATATACAAATCCAAGTATATACAAATCCAAGTACATACAAATCCAAGTATATACAAATCCAAGTATATACAAATCCAAGTACATACAAATCCAAGTATATACAAAAAAAGAGCACCTTTGAGGAAATGTTGTTATTAAATGGTCTGCAAAAAAAACTAAATCATACATGTGGAACAAGTTTGGAATGTCTTTTTTTATTCTGATATATGGAATTAGTGACTGAATGTGCTGATGGGATAAATAAATTTAACACAGAATCATCTAGTCTAGGCAGATATCGAACTGTACAAGATTGTCAATTTGTGTAAATATTTTCATTTTTTTATAAAAGGGAAGTTGGTGTTGTCAGTATTTTTTCTTTTTTTCCTAACTAAAATGAGTGTCCATGTCAGTGGTGTTTGCAGGAGCTACAAAGTGGTTTTTTTTAATATCAGGCAGATCCTCATAGATATTGAAGACTACAGTACATTGGAATTAAATTCATAAGCATGGTAGCATGTTTTTTTTTCTACCGATGTGGGTTTGAGTCGACATGATCAGTCAATGTGGATATGTGAGAAAGCTGCCAGTAGCTTCCCATGTGTCAGTAGTTTCATACTGTTTTTTCTTCCACCAGTTGTACTGGCCATAATGGATATGCTATCATGTGCTGATAATAACATTTAAACCCCAAAACAATGTCAACAACAAAGATCCTCAGGACTTGGGTATAGGGAATTAAATCAGGAAATAATAAATATGTTATTCCTTAGGATTGGGACCTATGGAGTCAAATGGGAAATAAATATGAGAGAATAGTGTCAAACAATGATTTATGCAATTTTTTTCAATTGTTTCAGTATATTAAGACATTACAAATTTATAGGATTTACGTAAAAACGTGTAAAATATGTTTTAATATACTGAGACAATTTTATTTTTATCATCAGAAATCAGAACCCTTGGGTCTGCTGATACTGGAGCGATGTTCAGTGGAGTTAGATCTTGCAGAAAAAGATGGATATTCTTTTGTCATTGGTAAATATTTTTATGCAACATTTAGGTAAAACAAGTTTTGCATAACCTTGGCATCATGTATCTGCATGTTGCAGTAAATACTCCTCACAACAACTAGCAATGATTCTCAAGGGTGCAGGAATAGTGGTACGCCCATTACTGTTACATTAGTGAATGTCTATTACAATACCTGTAATTTCAATCCCAGTAAAGAAAAATATGATTTCCCAGTATTTAAAGAAAACGCTCAGAAGACAGACTTCATGATGATGTCTGCTATATAGGTTCAAATTATTGTGCAGTTTTACACATTTTTTATGAAAATTGTACCGTAAGAATTATAAGGATGAAATTCTAGAAAATCAGATTGCTATGAAGAGGAGTTTAAGGATGAAACCACTCAACCATTATGATAGACCAGTACGTCAAATTTAGTATCTCATTTTGAAAGAACAGTACATGTGTAACAAGAACCATCATTATAGACCAGTACGTCAAATTTAGTATCTCATTTTGAAAGAACAGTACAATGTGTAACAAGAACCATTATGATAAACCAGTACATCAAATTTAGTATCTCATTTTGAAGGAACAGTACATGTGTAACAAGAACCATTCATTTAGACTATAGTTAGATAAAATATGGCAGTTAAGATGAAGTGAAAAAATGCAGATCATTCAGAATGCCTAATGTTGATGATTGTTGTTTCGGCTTGTGGAATTCGTGCATCTGGAATTGGAGGAATGGATTCATAATATATTATCATTAAACCTTCATGGTTTCAAACTGAAGAGGCATGCATACATTGGATGAAAGATGCAATATGATTATAATGGCTGTTTTACTGTTATCTGGATGGATGGGCTGACTCTAGGTTCCTGAAAAATATCCATCCTCAGATCTGTCATCTCTGATATTAAACTTTAGACATTTTGGGGGAAGAGATTAACATGTCTTGTTTGCATTATGGGACAGTAATATAATTATCAGTAATTTCTTCACAAGCCTTTCCAGTCTGTATATTGTGAACCAGGCTAAAACCCAAATTAAGCTTGAACTCATTTATAAAGGCTAAAATTCCTGATGATAACAATTTTTCAGTATCTACCATTAGTGAAAATGAGGTTTTTGATATGCTCAGTAAGATAAGTGGTAATTTATCCTTTGGACTGGACGACATCAACACATGCTCTTAAAAATGTGGCACCAGTAATAACAAAAGTTACACCTATCTTAATAAAAGTCAAAAAGGGTATCAGGGAACTACAGACCAATATCTATTCTACCAATAATAACAAAATTGTTTAAAAAGCAAGTAGCTAAGCATGTCTTTTAAGCTTTCAGAAACATACTTTTCAGTTCATAAGGCTGAGTCTAAGGCTTAGTCAGGATTTAGACAGAAATCATCAAATTTACAGATATTTGGCTTCAGCAAATGGAAGATGGTATTTGACCTGGGCCGTTTTTCTCATACCTAAATCAAAGGTCTAAAACTCGCACTATTCATTTATGGGTCCATCAAGGCTCTATTGTAGGTCTTCTCTTCTTTCAAATTTATTTAAGTTATGAATTCCCAAATACAGATGTTTTGTTGATGATCCAGTCATGGATGCATTTAGTTCAGACACTGAAGTTATCCAAACAAATTTGTTATTATTTATAATATTTAAGACATTGTTAAAATTAATAGTAATTGTTAATATTTTTTTTTATGATGTACATCATTGTTGTATTTTATTCTGAAGAGGGCCTCAATGGAGAATAGTTGTTGACTAAATGGGTCAGCTTTAATACAAACAGTATTATTATTATTTATTATTATTATTATTTATTATTATTATTTATTATTATTATTATTATTATTATTATTATTATTATTATTATTATTATTATTATTTATAAAAAATAGCTAGTTCTATAGATGTTAATATTATTCTTGTCCCAGTTGCATAAAAAGTTCTCAAAAGGTTTCTTAAAATTAAAATTTTACTTCATTATGCATTTAGTGCTCAAGGCAATATAAGTATTTGTATAGCAGTCTTTTCATTCTTAAAAAGATATTTAGTAATTTCTCAGATTTGAGGAAAACCTCAAAACTTTTCTTGGAGATAAAGCAAGGCTCTAATCAGGAAATTTTGAAAGATTGTGACCATATTTAATCCATGATTTCTGACGAATTTTCTGGAAAAATTATCAACCAAGCAGTAAGAATTGTATTAGAACAATCTCTTATTGAAATACACATTTTGAGATGATTAGTGACTGTGTCTCAGCATTTGTGGCAAGTAAAGTGAATTATATGTTTGTTGCAGATATAGATGAGAACTAGATACTATACTTTCCAATTCAGAAAGCTAGATGACTTTCAGTCCATGTTGATTTTAAAATTGTTCATCCACCTGGGAAGTGTAACATACAATTAACATACAAACTGCGTAGGTGAAGATCTGCCATCACAGGCAGATCTGGGTTTCTACAGCTTATAATAATTAATAGCTAATAGCTGTTGACCATGCACTGATAAGCCATTATGTGACCGAAGAACAGGGTCATTGTTGTTTACAATTAGACTGGATTTACAGGTGAGTATATATGATTATTTGAGGAAGTCAAAAGCAAATTCTTAAAGTTGTGACAGGTTGAGTTGGAGTAATGAGATTTGACAGAGTTCTGCTTGCTAATCTGATAATGATTTCTTTTGTTTATTTTTTTTTGTAGTATATGAAGGGGATGAGCAGACATACACATTTAAAGCAGAGACTGAGATGGTCCGTGATGAATGGATTCAGGTGCTCCATATTGCGAGTTATGAAAGCCTCAAAATGCAGGTGCAGAGCTTGCGGGAGCAGGTGCAAGCTCGGACAGGGCAGGACCCCCTTCTTAAGGCCCTTCCACAGGAAACAGGGATGGAGTTTGAAACTCGTTCTGGTGCGCAGCAATAGAGCATGGCAGAATTCTGTATCACCACACTTTTGTGCATTTGAAGCATGTTGTCAATACACATTTTCTGTAAATAAGGGTAAATTGATGATTGATTTGTCACCATTCTTGGTGGGAGTTGTGCATGCGGGCTACTGTTAGCATCAGGCGCAAGCTTTAATATATATTTCCAATAACATCTGATTATATTATCATTACATGGGTACTTTCAGAGATGCACTTGTCAGTTGTAATAAGTAGATCCTGTCTTGAAAGACCATCCTTTCTGCCAAATAATAATGATCTCTCAAGACAGGTGATCTGTCACTATATCAATAAATCTGTGCATGGAAATCCTGGTCTCTCAAAACAGGTGGCTCTAATAGCAGTGGTCTTTTAAGATAAGTATTTCTGTACACTCGGTCTGTACGGCCATATAGGCATGATGTTTTTAAAATTCTCTGTCACTGTTATAGCTAGAGATGTAAATCTTGGATCAGTGATAATTCTGTGGTTTGTTCTTTCTCCAGGGAGTGGGGTTCGGGTGATTCAAAAGTTGTATGTCTCACATATTTGAAAATTTACACAGGTAATTAATTGCATATGGTTAATACATTTCAGATCTGTGCCTGATGCCCAGGGGTTTTTCCCCACTGTAAAGAGCTTAGCCCTTGAGTCGTAACATAGAAGCGATCAAGAGGCATGACAAGACAAAATTGTAATTGCAGCGCTTATACTGACCCAATGGCTTATCCCTATCTCCCAAGGGGACTTAGATGCTTATTAATAGTTTAACAATTACTAAGATCCCAACCCTTTTGATAGAAGCATGAAAAGATAACATATCCAACTGACATTTGCTGTAGAATAGTCCTGCAATTTCAGGGTGGAGGTCAAAACACCAAAAAACTGTAATGTTTTACAACCACAGAAAAATATCATTGAGCTAGTGGACAAAGAGCTAGATATTGCTAGAAGTTTTACCATTGGCATAGAAAGTTTAGTATCATTAAAAGCCAGATTTTGTTAAATTTGGCTTCTCATTTTATTCTTGATTTTTTACATTTATTATCAATTAAAACTCTTTTTCTCAAAACCATTTATGAGAATATATCATCCACCTAAGAGAATCTTGTTTTAGTTTCTTCTCTGGCATTGGGATTAATTAAATTGTCAAATATTCAACTGACATTTCAGCTGCATTCATGACAACATAAATATCAGGTTCTAGAACCAAATGATGGAAATGTGTTCAATTGCAAATTTGAAATTTATGACAGACTATTGAGCTTCTGACTTTAACACCAATTTTCCAGTGATAAGCAAGGCTGTTTCCTTTATTTATTTTTTCTTTTCAACCTGGTATGGGTATATAACTTGTTACACCAAGAGATTCTTTTCATTTTTGTCTTAAATAGGGGTAGGAAGTGCATTTTAGAATTACTTTTGAATGTATCTAGATACAACTAGCTCTGATAAATTTTCTTTTAGCTGGACGCCTAGATGTTTTCTATGGCTGTTGTGCTCACACATGTCCAGAAGGGTAAAAGCTCACCTTCTTTAATTTGTATATTGGACCATTGAATTTTGTGTCCATGACACGTTTGATTCCAAATTTCAAACTTGCTCTGCCATTTGCAAAGATTCATCTGTCCTTTTTTTAGGTCAGACTGGTCTGCTTTTGATTTTAGACCAAAGAGTCTGGACATATACTCCAATTTAGAAAGCAGTAATGTTTGATTAAAAAAAAAAAATCAGGTCTCAAAATTTAGATTGCTATTTTGTGAATCAACATTACTTGGTACCATTGAAGAAAAATGGTACAAAAGCATGTATCTACTTTTCTGTAGGAGTTCCAGGGGGACAAGTGGTGTAATCCCAATCACTACCATCTCACTACTGTTCATGTGGGAGCAGCCAATGTGGTTACGTGTGAAAGATGCCAGAAGCTTCCAGTGGGTCAGTTGTTCTTACAAGGGCTTCTTCTTCCACCAGCTATAATGGCTGCCATATATAGCCTATATTGCACTGACAAGTGGCATTAAACCCCAAAACAACTTTTCTGTTATATACCCACCTTGGTATGTCATAAATGATGATGATGATGATGATACATTGCTCAAAAGGCGGATATAACATCATAATGCATAAATGTGGCACATGGGATTAACAAGTCAATTGTTACTGTTATGTCAAAGAATATTAGGTGATATTACAACATTCATATAATTATATTAAAAATGAAGTATAGATTTATATTTCTAACTCAATCTTCCTATTCATACATACAGGACAAAAGCACCTCTAAATCAATGGCATATTCTTTACCACAACAGGATTGTTACTAAGATGAAAATGCTAGAAACGTACATGGTTATAATAAAGAGTTAATTGTGCTCTGATAGATTTGCTAAAATGTGACTGGTTAAATTTGGATTACAGTAAGAATAGTGTTACATCACAGTAGGCAAATAATCCTAATTTATGGGCTTCTAGTTTATGTCAGTAGATGACAAAAGCTAATTATGTGGAGGGTGCTTGATATAAGCAATGCATGCAGATTTTTTCCTCTGCCAGAAAGTTTAGATGTGTACTGAATTTACTTAGAATTTTGTTTGCCTTTAATATGTATTTGGAATTATTTATATGATTTTTATCTCAATGCATTTAATGTTTATTTATGTACTAATGAAGAACATGATTTCAAAAGGAAAACAAATCAGCTATGTTTAGCTTGACTGTATCTCAGAATAGCATAGTTGATTTGTGATAAAAGTGTATAATGTTAACCATGCTGAACACAGCATATCTAGGGTAATTGGCTTAAAACTTGTTAGTAGCTAAATGGAAGTAACTGAGTATAGTTATTTAGTCATATGACTAGTCATTACATAACTAATGGGCAGAATAATATGCAAATAGTGTAACATTTGTGTACCAATAGCATCTGTGTACCGATAAATGAATGTTATTCTTTGATTAACAGCATTGAAGCTATTTATTAATCTCTTTCATAATGAAGACCAATTACATGGGCAGATGTATAGAACTGAAGTTTAGTCAGTGTTGTATCAGAATAAGATGTTGGTCAGTTTGGCTTTACAGACATGTCTTTTTTAAGTCATTTAATTTTTATTGAAAATTTTAAGATGTAAAAAGATTTAATTGAAGTAAAGTAAGCTTAAAACACATGCTTTACTTTTATTATATATTTATTGTACCTCCTTAATGTGGGGAATTTTGTGCCAATTAATATGGTGACAAAGTTTTAAAAGTCCATCCCGAATGTCAAGAATATTACAGTTTTATCAGATTTAATCACATAAGAATTGTAAAGTAATCCGAATAGATCATTACTGGAAACTCTACCAAGTTATTAATTTTTTTCAGTATTTTTAATCCATCATAAATTATGATTTAAAAATATCAAAATATGCACACATCTGACCTTAGTATATGGGCAAACATTTTGAGCAGTTCTCAGAATGTCCAGTTAGCTTGACAACCATCAGTGTCTTCATCATTGTCAATATTCGAGTCAAAAATACCAAATTACTAGTTATCATCCATACAGTTCATTTTGAAGTTATGATCACAATCTGTCTAAAATATCAATTTTCTCAACAAAATTGTCAATATTTTCATCCACATCACTGCCATCACTTTCTGCACTGTTCATTTTGATGAAGAAATATTGATCTTCGCTGCCTAAAATGTCAATTTACCACCTATAATTTCAACTCATTAGGCAAGCACATAACTTGCATCATCAGTACTAACTGTGATTTTGATCTTCTACAAATTAAAACTCAAATTTTAATCAAATTTTTTAATTTTTTTTTAAATTCATTTTGTCACTTCATGATGTAGCATTTGCATACCATTTGTCTTTATTTCCTTCTTACAAAAATTTAAAAATCAAATATGATGTAATCCATGATTAATTGAACACTTCCATGAAGTGGTAGATGTAATATAGTGAACATACATCCAGAATTGCATTCCATATGAAAAGATAAAATATGACTGGAATAGTATCCATCTGAAATTAGTGAAAGCTTCTTTTTGGAAAATTCATTTATTTCATTCTGAAAATTTATTTATTCTAACATTTCTGAGCATATTTATCACTTTATTCATCAGGTTTTTCCAAAGTCATCATAATGAGACTATGACATCATTTGCTTATAAGCATAATTACTGTATATAGCAAAAACAGTTTTAAAGAACTTTACAAACTATTGAAATTTATGTTAGAATATGTTTTTTAAAAAAGAAAGTTTAAATGGCTATATATTTAATTAGTATTTTAACTTAATTTTTTTGTGCTTTACCATTTTAAAACAATTCACTTCATCTGACTTTGTTATCCATGGATTACACTGATCATCAGTTTTATATCCCATTTCCTACTTTTTGCTATCTTGGGAACTGTGTTTATCTGTCTGTATGCATATAGATCTATTCTTGAACTCAATATTAACTTTTTCAGTTTCTCAAATAGAAAGTTGTCTAAGATAGAAAGGATGTCAGTTGGTTATATCATCTAATGTAGGAACTTGTAAATACCATGCATAAGCATTTTGATGTATTATTCTACAGTCTTTTATTGTACAAGCAAGTCAGGAATTTGCCATCCTAATCATTATTCTTGACTCATTTGTTCTGAATGCAGACCTCTTCCAAATTATACAAATTAAGCGCCTGACTTTTAAAAATTTAATAATTTCAGTTTTTTAAAAGCTTTTCAATTTTACTTTTGTGTTGCATGTAAGGTTAGTTTTTTTATATTAAAATTCACAACAGTCCTGCTTGAGGGCTGTTCCATTAAAACATACATAGGACCTGGTGATGGTACTTTTAAAAGCATATATGCCAGGATGGTTTGGATTCAAAATTGCTTCTGTACTAGGTTGTTTATTCAATAAAATCATTTCTATAGGTGGTTGAAGTAACTGGTTTAGTAGGTCTGTCTAAAATTGCGAGCTAAATGTAATCAAAAACTTCCACTTTAGATATCCAATAATTAAATTCATATTTTATGTTATACATGCCACATTTATTCCAATCAAGAGTAGTCCTATTTCCTTGAGACAGAAAACAGACTATAAAATGTTGTCATTGGTCAGGTATAAATAGGTCAGGAAAAGCCAACCATTTGACCTGCATTTTGTAGTTTTACTAATCATAAACAAAATGAAAATCTGTCATTTTCTTAATCATAAGGAATATTGAACACTTTTAAATAAATCTCCTTATAAAATTATAAAATTAAAGTATAAATACTGTGGCCACATTAATTTTAGTCTTGTTTTTATCATTCGGATCCGATATGCGCTGCGAAAAGAACCAAATATAGCCATATTGTGACAATAATGGCAGTGAAACATGTTTTTGACTAGGGAAGAAGTCGGTATTTAGTTGAGAAAGCAAAGCCTAGAGAAATAATTGACAGCCTTAGAGGTAAGTTCTGTTATTTTTTCAGCAAGCTAATCAAAAAGTGTTAGTGAAATTCTGTTTATTCAGTCATTAGACTAGTTTTTGTTGGTCAAAATCCATTGTAACATGTACTTTGTTTTTGTCTTCATCCAATCAAGTCAAGATGACTGACACACACACACAATCAAGAGGTATGTTTTGCATTAGTTACCTTATGTTAATTGATTGAATGGGCAGAAATGAATGCTTGTGTGGAATAGAGTCTACGTTGGAGATTTTAACTCTAACTTGTAATCAGTTGAAGTCCAGTTCCAATAGATAATTTCTATGTTATAGAATACAGCTTCACAAAATTTGACTATTTAACAGTTCTCAGAGGAACAATCTGATTGAAGGCACTTTGAAGTTGGAATGGAAGAAGTGCAGAGCATAATACCATTGGCATTACTGTTGTATGTTTGTATTAAGTATCTTATGTGGCACTTTCAATGAACTAGTTTCATGGGTTCAGTTGCATTTTGTTTAATTTCTGTGACAGTTTAAAAGAAATCTTGGAACTATTGTAATAAATGACAATGTATGGAAAGGAAATTAAAGTTATAGAACAAAAGTTAGAAAATTATCTTCAAACCAATTAGTTGGTGAGTAATAGATCATTATTCACCCAATCTTCAGTTATTTCTGCGTAGAAATGATGCCATCCATACCTAATTAAAATGTAACTTTTGGTAATCTAAGTCAAAATGTGTTGTGGGGTTTCATTGATACTTCAGATTATTAATAGATAGCATTCCTTAATTTCATTGGTGGTGGTCATACAAGTATTTATTAACAGTGTGGTAGGTTCTGACTTGTAAACAAGTAGATGATTATTAAAACTTCTGCTTAGTAATCAGTCATCTCATTTTTTCCAAAAAAATGTAAGTAAAATGACACCATAGTTAAAAGTTGAATTAAACATTGTTGACTTTATGTTTAGACTTTGCTATGTGCGTGTCAATTTTCTAAACATTAGGACAGTACACCAAGATGCCCCAGTGCTAGTCATCACTATAAACTGCCACACTGCAGATATTGTAGCGATATGACTGAAAATTGTTAAAGCTGTGTTTAAAGTCCAAATCACAAATCACAGACTCAATGCTTTTTTTTTCACTTGAATAATTTTCATAATCAATACACTAGTGGTTGTTTTTTGGTTCACACAATAATGTCATTTTTGGTGTGAATTTTATGTTGGCTTTAGATTAAACTTTGTTTTGTTGAGGACTATCCATTTTGTATGTACAGATTGAGGTGGGGATCGGGAGGAGATCAAGTAGTACATGCACACCTAAAAACAAAAACTTTATTAAAGTTACAACAAAACTTATTTGCCTTAGCCAACAACAAACAACTAATAGTATTTGCACACTTCCCAATTTGTTTGTAGCCCCTTACCAATTTTAAAAAGAAAAGCTTCAAGAAAAGTTGTAAATAAGTGTAGTACATCATTTTCAATCGGCTACTGAGAGGGTAGTCAACCATTCAGTGTGCTGCAGTTGCATATTAAGTGGGTCTGACCATGGCCACATAAATTGTACAAAAAGGGAGAGAAGTGTCATTATGTGTTGTTTTTTATAGTAGATATATAACTGATTAGTTAATTATAAGCAGCTAGATCATGTGTCCTTGTATGATTTTGAGGATGGATGATGCATGACAGTCAGGAGTCATCTCCATCCAGTATTTGCAATGTACAGTTTTAATATTTACAGTAATAATGGACAAATAAAAATGTAACAACAAAAAATGTATGGAATTAGTTTATCAAACACAGTTAGTAATTCAATCTGTTGCTTGAAAACATGGACTTCGTCATGCTAATATGAAGATCTAAAGAAACACCTGTTTTATTAAAAATACAAACAATTTGGCATTAGTTGAATGTGGTGCTTAGCAAATGTATACATTTGCACCAGGAGTGGCTAGAAAAAGATCACTCTGCAAATGGGGGGTGGGGTGTAAAATGTCAGTTTTCAAATGTATTGAATGGACAGCCCCATATCCTCACATGGAATAATAACTCTTTTTAGGTCAGCAGTGATGATGAGACAAAATAGTTTTAGTCATTCCTTTTTTTATTAATGTTGAGATTGGAATTGATGTGTGAAATTTTAATGATTTATTTACAAAATTATTATACAGTTTATTTTATTTTAAATAGTAAAAAATGTCACTGTCAGAAACTAAATAGGAATTCTGCACCATTTTTAACCATAGAAATTTGATAATTGGTAATCCCTTGCAGTGTTTATTTAATTACTGGACATATCCTTGCACCAAGCTGTTATATCTTCACACACAAACACACTCACACACACACACACACACACACACACACACACACACACACACACACATGAGCTTAAAAATACTTTATCCCAACTCAAATAAATTCCAACATGGGCAAGGCTTTTTATTAATATGACCCGGTTTCTCAATTACTAAATAACCAAATAGTTTCAGCACTCAACAGTGAAATAGAAAAAAAATGGTTTTATCTTAGATTCCTAGAAATTTTTATTGGTCAGTAGAGTGTGCTTCCCTTTAACAGACTTTTTTTGAAGTTTCAAAATATAGCCGCTTCTTTTGTCATAGCTTGGATGCCATTTTATTGGGGAGGTGAGACAGAAATACTAGAAAGTGTCAGTATTTTTATATCAAGCAACACTGTGGTGGACCAATTGGTCACTTTGCTACAAGCCAACTTCTATTCTTGTTGACAATTATGATGCAAAAGCTGAACTTACGATGACTGAGGAAGAAACTGCCATCAACAATGCAAGTACTATTCTTAAAAAAGACCACTAAATAGAGTTCAGTACTTGATGCAGAATGGAGAAATCCAGAAAGTAGCCAACAGGTACAAAGTCAAGCAGTAGTTGTTTTATATACATAATGTTACTAAATTGTACAAAATATAAAAACAATTTCTTCTGAAGGATTGCCTGTTAAAGATTTTATGATAAAAATTGCTATGTGTATACATCTCAACAAAAGTCTGATTTTGATTGCACTTCCAATCCAATCGGTGAGGGGATTCATGTTTATAATACAAAGGTGTTGACAGAGTTTCCTTCAACAGCAAGTAGTTTACAAGCCATTAAGCTTGTACATTGAAATGTTATGTCACATGTAGATAACTTACAGTGAAGAGTGTTATTTGTCATATATTTCAATATCTTGTTTACTTCTGCTAAAATGTGGGGTCACATTTTGGTATTACAACATGAAACATAGTAACAACACTAGTAATCATTACCGAGCACTGATTGATTATGTTCAGGATTTAAGTATGTGTGTCTTAGGGGTTATCTCGTAAAGTTCAAATTTTTAATAGTGCTTATCAGTTCTTTTCTTATTTTACAGGCATCTACCTCTTTTAGCCCGAGGCATTAAGATGTATGATAGGGATTTCCTGAAAAATTTGCCAGTTTTGAAAAAAACCTTACTTTTAGTTTAAAAATGATGAATCCCTTAATGTTGTCAAGATAAAAAAAATGTTGAAAGAAAAAAGGTTTACTGGTTCTATTGTTATTTCTGTAATCTTTGTTTCAGAAGTTTAAATTACCAGACTACATGTTCAGAGACGAAATTATGCCATTTAGTGATGTTTATGGAATTTCCAATTGAGCATTTTTCATTGCTGTACATATTAATGTCAAACATGTAACTGAAGTACCAACATGTCAATTATCCAGAGTGTTCAGTTTTCCAAATCAAATTTGCTGCCATGAGTCTGTTGCTATGATCTAGGTACATGTACTTGTGATCTTTAAGATGGCCAATGTGGATTTAGATACAAGGGTCAAGGTCAACATTGCTTGTCTTTGCTTCATTTCAGATGGAAATGTCATGAACTATATCTTTTGTTCAAAGTTTGTTGGATAACTTTACTGGGTCTCAAATTACAAGTGGTCATTCATATTATTCACAGACTTGAATTTCTTTCTTAAGTGAAGTTTGGACAATTTATTGTCTTTCTCCTGTTAAAGATTGGAACACAACATTTTAACACTGATATAAGAAATCATTTGGTTAATCTATTTTGAAATAAAGATGTTAAGTTAAAAACTGTTTCAAAGTATTATTTAGACCACTTCCCAGCTATGAGTAATAAGGCATACAGTACCATGCATAATTTAGTAGAATAGATCAGTATATGTTGACTTTGTCACATTTTTAATCTTCTACAAACAGGAATACAGAGCGGTTGTAGAATAGTATTTAAGGCAGAGGAGTGAGTGTCCATGCTAATAACATTTCAGATGTGCTCAGTGTTTTGGAAAAAGGCAAGAGTAAAGTAGAATGTAGACACTGTAGCAGTTATGTATGCATGTTATGGTTTTGCGATATGCACCTAGGCATGTTAAATACTCTTTACATAGTCCTAACAACTTTTATAAGCACCAGTCATTACTTAAATGTGCCAGTTTTTGACTATCAGCCAAAAATGCACATACTTAACAAAGCCTAATGTTGCAACAAAATGTATGTTTAACATGCTGACCAGAAATGTTAACTCAGTCTGACAGCCAGATTTAGGTTTGTATTTTACATTTAAAAACTTTGGCTACCTGTAATCTGGCAATGGACCCAGCTCATGTTCACTATGACTAGCATAAACATGGTGACTCAACTGGATCTGGTCTGCAAAAGATAGTCCTACAGAAATACACATTATATTTAAAACTAATCCTGAATACAATGTTGACCAAAGTAATATAAGTGCAATTTATAAACATTAGTTAGTTACACACACACACGCAGACACACACATGCATTCCATAAGCTTTGCAATAATTTTCATTTATTACCAGGTTTAATTGTTTTTTTGTTGTTGTTATGGGGCTTAATGCCATTTTCAGCACATGATAGGCTATACATGGCAGCCAGTATTAATGGTGGAGGAAGAAACCAGGAAATCCCAGGAAAGAACCACTGACCCACGAGAAGCTACTGGCAAGCTTTGTCACATATCCACATTTTCCGAATCCTAGACTTGAACCCATGCAGACAGAGGTGAGATGGCAGTGATCAGTAACGGACAGTGCTTTAGACAACTCTACCACTCAGGGCCCCAAATTAGTTTTGAGTTTGTGTTGTCCATCAATTGTAATATTTTTATCACCTGACATGTCAAAGCCAGGTAAACAGTGGAAATTTAAATACCAAAGGCATGATCATCACCTTGTTCATTCTCATTAATTTAGATATTTTAGCTTGCTGACTCGATGCAAATAAATAGTATGGAAATAAAAAAATTTTTGTAGGAATAATTGAGTACAGCTCACATTGAATTTGTTATGAACTTTTGCATGTCATTCAAAAGCAAGAAAACAAGTCTCAGATTAAATTTAAAAATTTTAAAACACATGACTTTAAACAGTTTTGATACATCCAAATAAATAAATGATAAATTTTCTTGTCATAAAGTTAAGGCACTTCTGAAGTGGGGTATTCACCCATAGATGCAAGTCAGAAATTTCTTATCTGTGAAGTCAAATTGCCCTGTCATATATGTTTTACAAGACTGTCAATATTAAGGAACTAAAACCTTTCTAACTGCCAACATGAATATATCATTTTCAGAAAGAGGCTTTCTTAATGTAACAATTCACAAGATTGATAGGATTGCAAATGTTTGGTTTTATTATTTGTCTACACATGTGTAATAACATCATGCATTGGTTAAATAGTTTTTGCTTCGCTACATTTTTTCTCGTATTTTCACAAAAATGAGTGAAAACAATTTTGACTTAACAGTGTTTCTCTAAATCTACAACACAGCGTTGTTCCATATGTTGGGACCTACATACAGGGTTTGACACTAATGCAGGTCTGCTGGCCTGAGGCCACTTGATTTTCAGAAGGACCACCACTTTCCTAAAGCTGGGTGGTCTAAGGGACCTGAAGTTTTAAATTGTGGATATTAAAAATATATTAATCCCATGTCACAGGATTGTATAAGTCTTTCTTTTAATAATAAACATGTCAAACATGGCAAAAATCAAAAGTGAAATGAAGTTAAAAGAAAACAAAGATATGCTATTTAATCCAAATTATTGTCATTTGGGCGCCTACCCTAAATTGACTTTTGGGGAATTAATTTGTTAATCATTAAGCACTAAGTATTGAGTTGATTGACTTTCTGTTATGTGGTTTCGCATGTTTGAAAAATGTAGTGATTTGTTTATAGTATCTCTCTGCTATTGCACCCCACCCCAAACAAGACAAGAAACTCTAAATATGTGTGTATTATAAAACCAAAAGAGAATGAAAATTCCTAATTCACAGCAAGAAGTAGAAAAAAAATCATTTTGTTACATGAATAATGTTTAAACTTAACATTCTATTTAGTGAAGAAGCAAATTCTTTCTCACAACAATAATTCACAGGTGATACAACAGAAGGTTAATGAAGTTTTGTGGTTAAAACGGTAATTGGTAATAATGGAAGTTTTTGTGGTTAAGCCAATGATTGATGACAATGGAAGTTTGTGGTTAAAATGATTAGTGAAGATGTAAGTTATTTTGGGTTAAAACAATGCTTTGGTGAGGATGGAATTTTTTTGGCTGAAATGATGTTTTAGTGATAATGAAGTTTTTTGGCTGAAATGATATTTTGGTGATAATGAAGTTTTGTGGCTCTTATGCTGAAGATGTAAGGTTTTTGGTGAAAAAAATGTTTTGGTGATAAAAACTATTTTCATATTGTAAACATTTGTACACTGTAAACTCCAAATATTAAGTGAAATCAATGTATTTTCCAATTTCAGCATCAGCATCAGATGACCCAGCCATGGAGATGAGCATTTGTGAGTATTTTATATTTTGTATCATGAGCATTTAGAAATATTTTGTATCATGAGAATTCGTGAATATTTTATATTATGAGCATTTGTTTAATTAAATCTTGAGCATTGGTGAATTTTTTATTTAGTGAGCATTTATGAATATTTTATATCATAAACATTTGTAATTTATATCATGAGCATTTGTGAGTATTTTATATCATGAGCATTTGCATATATTTATGATAATTTTATATTTTGAGCATTTGTGAATATTTTATATCATGTGCATTTATGAGTATTATATTTTTAAAAGCAAGTAAGTTTAATTGATATCACTAGTATTTATGAGTATTTTTTATTATGAATATTTTTGGTGTTTTGATATCACAAGTTTATTATCAATCATTTTTTCACCAAAATGACTCTGAGTGCTCAGGTTGTTTTGGCATGCATTATTTAGTAGGTCTGACAGTGATATTCCATCAACACATTTATAGTTTTGTTAATCAAGGGAGGTAACACTTGCTGAATGGAATATCTCTTGAATGTTAAACAGGAAAAGCTTGCTCTAGAACTGAGAACTCATTTTTCATGTACAGAAAGGTCAAAGGAAAATTGTCTGGCTAAAAGAAATTAATATCTGTTGTGTAACATTCTGTGTAGAATATAAGTAGCAGGGAGTTGAGAGATATTTTGTATTGGCATGTATTTTTCTTTACTGCTTTACTTTATTAGTCTTGTATAATTTGTTTGTTTTATAATTGTAGCCTGTGAAGGCCTGCACAATGATGTGAATGGCCAGCCTCCAAATCCATTTATAGTTATTTACATCATTATACCTCCTCAGCAACAGACATGGTTACAGCACAACCATACAGAAATGGTGGAGGTAAGCCAGAAATTGGATGTGTATACTACAATGAAGCAAGCATTGTGGGTTTTTTTTCACCAAAACCTAAAGCTCCTTATTACATAATTAGAAACTTTTGATGACATGGCCATGATAAAAGACAACAATATACTTTTTATATCCTTCACAAAAGCTTAAGGAAGTATCATTATTTCATCTTTAACTGTCCACTCATTTTCTTATCAATCAGCCCACTTTCGAAACTTGGTAATTCTCTTATGATGACATAATGAGATGATGACACTGATATGACAATATAATCCCTTATGATGACATAATGAGATGATGACACTGATATGACAATATAATCCCTTATGATGACATAATGAGATGATGACACTGATATGACAATATAATCCCTTATGATGACATAATGAGATGATGACACTGATATGACAATATAATCCCTTATGATGACATAATGAGATGATGACACTGATATGACAATATAATCCCTTATGATGACATAATGTGATGATGACACTGATATGACAATATAATCCCTTATGATGACATAATGTGATGATGACACTGATATGACAATATAATCCCTTATGATGACATAATGAGATGATGACACTGATATGACAATATAATCCCTTATGATGACATAATGAGATGATGACACTGATATGACAATATAATCCCTTATGATGACATAATGAGATGATGACACTGATATGACAATATAATCCCTTATGATGACATAATGAGATGATGACACTGATATGACAATATAATCCCTTATGATGACATAATGAGATGATGACACTGATATGACAATATAATCCCTTATGATGACATAATGAGATGATGACACTGATATGACAATATAATCCCTTATGATGACATAATGAGATGATGACACTGATATGACAATATAATCCCTTATGATGACATAATGAGATGATGACACTGATATGACAATATAATCCCTTATGATGACATAATGAGATGATGACACTGATATGACAATATAATCCCTTATGATGACATAATGAGATGATGACACTGATATGACAATATAATCCCTTAAAGTCATGTAGTATTATTATTTCAATGATATGAATGTATAATCCCTTATTATGACATCATAATATCATTACAGTGATATGACAATATAATCCGATATGATAATGTAATAAGATCATTACATGATACAACAATATAATCCCATATGATGATGATATAATAAGATTATTACTGTGATATGACAATAAAATATGATGTTATAAGATTGTTATGGTGATATAACAATATAATCCCATATGATCATATCCTAAGATCATTACAGTGATTTGACAATATAATCCCTTATGATGACATAATAAGAATTTTACTGTGATATGACAATATCCAGTCATGATCATTCCACTAAAATGACGTAATGAGATCATTATAGTGATATAACAATATAATTCTCAACAAAACAAGCTTAGCATGCCTTGATCACAAATCAGTATCAAAAGGCTACTTTCAAAACATAATGCCGGAAAATATGAAATTCAACCGTCTGTATATGGACCATTTTCTGATCTTGTAATCTTGTAGCCATGATGACCATGAAGATAACCTATAGCTATCATGTGTTGCATCAACTGTATGCATACAGGCCATGAAGATAACCCATAGCTATCATGTGTTGCATCAACTGTATGCATACAGGCCATGAAGATAACCCAAGCTATCATGTGTTGCATCAACTGTATGCATGCAGGCCATGAAGATAACCCATAGCTATCATGTGTTGCATCAACTGTATGCATACAGGCCATGAAGATAACCCATAGCTATCATGTGTTGCATCAACTGTATGCATACAGGCCATGAAGATAACCCATAGCTATCATGTGTTGCATCAACTGTTTGCATACAGGCCATGAAGATAACCCATAGCTATCATGTGTTGCATCAACTGTATGCATACAGGCCATGAAGATAACCCATAGCTATCATGTGTTGCATCAACTGTATGCATACAGGCCATGAAGATAACCCATACCTATCATGTGTTGCATCAACTGTATGCATACAGGCCATGAAGATAACCCATAGCTATCATGTGTTGCATCAACTGTATGCATACAGGCCATGAAGATAACCCATAGCTATCATGTGTTGCATCAACTGTATGCATACAGGCCATGAAGATAACCCATAGCTATCATGTGTTGCATCAGCTGTATGCATACAGGCCTACAATGGCATACTTTGCAGTAAGTGTCTTGTTACCCATGATAAGAAGGATTTTCTGCTTATTAAGAAATTCAGATGATGGAGATCACTAATATAAAAGATACATCATTATTATACATATGTAGCCTTTTTTGTCATTCTTTAATCTTTGGACCATTTGAGCCAAGCAGTTGTTAAATATGTGAAAGAGATTAATAAAGGCTATTTAAACATAAATGATATGCAGGAAAGGCAGGTTTTTAAAAATGTATGCCTGGGTGCTCTGTTAGATTATTCAATGAGTTTTATAAAAATTATTCAGATTCTAAGTTGCATAAATGGGTAACAAATCTATTTTTTAAAAATGCCTTCCTTTGGATCCAAGTATGTTTTACTAGAACTGCCTTAGCTTACAATTTAAGATTGTTGTTGTTGTTGTTGTTGTTGTTGTTGTTGGGCTTAACGCCATTTTTCAGCACATGGCGGCCAGTATTAATGGTGGAGGAAGAAACCGGGAAATCACCGGAAAGAACCACCGACCCACGAGAAGCTACTGGCAAGCTTTCTCACATATCCACATTCACCGAATCCTAGACTCGAACCCACACAGACAGAGGTGAGATGGCAGTGATCCGTAACGGACAGCGCTTTAGACCACTCGGCCACTCGGGGCCCCTATTTAAGATTGTATCATATAAAATTATGAGATATGGCATATTATAGGTTAAATGTGTTTGTGTGATTTGGATTTTTAACATAGCTTTAACAATGTTTCAGTCATATTGCTACAGTGTCTGAACTGTGGCAGTTTATAGTGATGTCTAGCACTCGGGCATATATTCTAGTCTAATTGGATTCAAGGTCACTCATTAATTTTCTTTCATCAACTCCTAGCTGCACATTAAATGAATCATGTTCTGTTTGAAATTAGACAGTTGCACCTTAAAATTTGTAAATTATTTAAACCTCATAAAATTATATGCTTTGTATTTAAGTTTTAACACAAGTATTTTTTCCTTCGTCTTTCTTGGTTGTTTGCTCTTTTGTATTAGCTTTATCCAAATGTATGTTAAATAGATCCATGGAGGTCAAATGGGTTGAAGGTTTGAATCCTGCTGTGGTGTGTTTTTGGGTAGGGTGTGATACTCCTGTTTACTGGCACTTCATAGCTTTTAATTGCTGATATGCCATTCAAGACTCATCAGGCAGTGTCTTGAACATTGTTAGCTTATCTTTTTCTGTTCCAAAATTATTACTTTAATAAATTTGTATTAGTGATATAATTGTATACAAATGCAGAATTTATATTTATTACAGGGGAATAATTCTCCCCATTTCTTGAAGACTATTGGATTTGGAGATGGAACCAGGCTAGAGACAAACACCAGGGTGAAAATCACAGTGTATCATGTCAAAGAAAGAATGACAGGCACTGTAAGTAATCCCAAAGTTCAAATATCCACTGTTCCTCTTTGAAGTATTGATACTGCTATATATTCAGAGTCTTTAGAATAAGGTTTGATTACATTTTCACTTATTACTATAAACAGGGCCTTTATGCACAACAACATAATTGTACAAGAAATGTTTTATGACAATAAAGGATACATGAGTATATGAATTCATCTCTCTCCCTTTCTCTCAAATATGCCACTATTCATTATTGCTAACACTCTACAATATCAAACTCATAACAAAAATAATATCATTACTTAATTTAAATATTTTTAAAAAATATTTGGCTCTCTCTTTGGGGGCTACTCATGGGCTAGAATCTGAATGTGAAAGAATGATTCCCAATCAGTGCTAGTCTGATCCCAGCTTTACTGTGTATTCTGGGCTGATCCCAGCTCGAGTAGAATTGGTGCTAGGCAGAATCCCAGCTCAATGTAAAAGACTCATTTCCAATCGGTGCTAGGCTGATCCCAGCATTACAGTGTATCCTGGGCTGATCCCAGATTAAGTAGAATTGGTGCTAGGCTGATCCCAGCTCATGTAAAATCTGTGCTAGTCTGATCTCAGCATGCTAATGTATTCTGGGCTGATCCCATCTTAACCAAGTCTATGCTAGGCTGATTCCTGCATAAGAGTGTATTCTGGGTTGATCCCAGATTCATGGAATAGAGCTAGTCTGATCCCAGCATGAAGCATATTGTGCCCTTTTCATGCTAAATGCGTGTAATAGCTTGAATATTTGTATTAGTTTGTTGAAAATTTAAGTAAACCAAACATTACATAACTGTACTTTAACATACCTAGATAATAATTTGCAAAGTGCTAACTTTGGAAAGCTCTATTTGCTAGGTCTGCACAATGTTTCAATAGCCTAGGACATCACAAAATTTGTATAGTTTCTTCTTTAAATACGTTATCCAATCATAATACCTTAGGAAAAACTACTACTACCTTGCAAATCCAGCCCTCCCAGACAATACTTTCAGCTAAAAGGAGCTAAAAGTTGTCTGCCAACCTATGTTGCAGTCGGGCAGAGTGATTTCCCCACAGGTATAAATAATGGTGGCAAAGACAAAGAATGTGCCAATCATTACTTCTGCTTGTACCTGGAAGCATGCAGTTGACCTAAGAGACCTTGCAAAAGCAAGAATCTATGTGGAAGACATACCATTACAGGTTGGAGGAGCTTTTCACTTCAAAGGAAAGTATAATCCATTTACATTTCATTTCCAACTTTTTCTCTTCCTATTCCCAACAAAGTTCTTCCTTTACAATTTGCTAACACTTTGTAATCATCACATTTAGGTACCTGCAGGGGAAGACTATGTGCTTTGTAGTCATCACATTTAGGTACCTGCAGGGGAAGCCTATGTGCTTTGTAGTCATCACATTTAGGTACCTGCAGGGGAAGCCTATGTGCTTTGTAATCATCACATTTAGGTACCTGCAGGGGAAGCCTATGTGCTTTGTAGTCATCACATTTAGGTACCTGCAGGGGGAAGACTATGTGACTTTACCTTAAATTCAGGCTATAATTTTTTATGTAAGTGCAAGTCTTTTGCAATTATATATGGGTAATACCATTATGAAAGGGTACCTATTGGCAAGATTCTTTTTCAAGGCATTAATAGCATCTGGATGCCAACTTCAGTATTTTAATTGTACAGGTGGTCTGTAGGCTTTTTCATCTACAAGTAATTGCCTCATTGTGAATATTGTTGCACCTACTTTTGTAAATATCTATAACAGTGCCTCAGTTCCTTTTATGGGAAGTTTTTTGTGTATAATATAGAGAACTGTACATTTCTGTATTGCTTACATTCTGGTTGGACAAGTACGGGCAAGATTTTTATACATTGTTTAATCAGTCATGCCTCGGACATGCATGTTTCTATAGGTGACACTTGAGTCATGTTTATCTGCATAAGCATTCCTTCATATTCAAAAAGCACTTAGTCATTTGCATGGTTAGGCTTTGGGACTTCACAAGATAGGATAGATCCATTCAACACACTTTGGCCAATGCCATTAACTGCAGCTGCTAATTTACAAATTGGCAGAATGTGACTCAGTGCCCTTTGCCTACACTTTCCTGAAGAACCATCATAAGGTCAAGCTGAGGGCACAACCTTAATCCTCTAACCTTCAGTTTAACAGCAAGATTGAAGAAGTGATTTGTTATGATTGAAGAAGTCGACAAACAAGCTACCTAGGGGACCAATTTTCCTCCCTCCCATAATAACAATATTGATACAGGGATAGTACATGAAATCAACAAAAGGATGCAAGGGAAAACCTCTGAAAACCATCCTATTTAATCTCTACCCAACAAAAGCCACAGTTGTTGCATACCAGAGTGGATACAGCACAGAGTGGGTCCTATCATTTGTTCCAGATTTTTCTTCATCTCAAAGGCAAACAGCACTCTGCATCAGGTCATCAACTGTATGCCCTGAATCAATCCAATCATCCATCTTGGTTCGCAATGAACACACCATAGCGCATTTTGAATGCCATCCGTGAATAAGTTTGCCATTAATGTGGACTTAAAATGGCACATACCTTTATATCCCCATTCAAAAGGTGATTCACTTGCAACATCATATACTATTTCTGGGCACTCCCACTGCATCAGCCCCTGGGTCTTCACTCGTCTGATGAATCAAGTAATGGATCATGTCCAGACCATTTCTATGGCAGCAACACCTGGACAACATCCTGCAAAAACATCAATTAGTTAGACCTAACAAGACATGATAACCTTGGACTTCTCATCAACAAGGAAAGATCTGACCTAGTACCATCTCAGTAATTTGTTTATGTAGGTATTTAGTTCAATAAATAGACATGTTTTATCTCCCACAGGATCAGATATTTAAATCCAAATCATATCAGCACATTTACTTTCAACAAATTCTTTCAGCACAGGAATTTCTTTGCCTACTAGGTTTGCTTCAATGTAGCGATAGACCTCATGGTCCTAGGTCACCTTCCTATGCATTTATGACTTTTATGTTGTATGGAGGTCTAAAGTTTGCCCATGAACAATCCTCTCACCATCTGCGCACAATTGAGGCACCATCTGTAGAGTTGGGGCAACCAGTGGGTATATATCTAAATGTACAAATCTCCCAAGATTACAGTCTGTATCAGTCAAGGTTAGGGATCCCACCTGATGGAAAGCCATCAGTGCATGATCTCATCAGGAATGACATCTTTATGTCAGTAAATTCTGGAGAAGCCTTTGACTGGTGGCAGGAATATTTGCATGGCATGGGAGTTCTCATTCTGTCCGACAACTCTACAGTCGTGACTTATCTCAGTTGACAAGGAGGAACCAAGTCCCAAGACCTTTGTGCCCTGGTATATGACTTTCTAAAGCAGTTATCCCAGGATCCCTAACATACTAACTGAATCTTTGTCATGGAACAATCAGCTAATACAGATGGAAATGGTTTCTTCATTCCTCAGTGTTCATTCAGATATGGGACCAGCCATTGGTGGACATGTTATGACAAGATGGAATAAAACCTCCCAACCTTCATATATCCAGTCCTGGACTCAAAGCCTGGGCAGTCAGTTGAGAGATTGGAGACAGCTTAGTTTCATATGCCCACCCTTAAAAACCTCTGATTCCAAAAGTGATATAGAAAGCAAGAGAATCACAGTGTCATCTAATCTCATTGCATAACTCGGATTGGAGAAGCTGTGGACCAACAACCTCATCAATCTTGCAATGGGAATTACTGAGAATTCAGATTTACACACTGATGATCACAACAGTTGAAAGTTATGGAACCTGCATGGATAATTTGACAGGGCCCTCAGAAATAAACTATTCTTGCAACCAGTTGTGAAGAATTGCTTTAGCAAAGAAGCCCTCAACTATGGAAGAAAATATCAAATGGTATGTTTACACCCAGGGGTGCACAAACAAACCCATCATAACTTTCCAAGCATCTATACTGCAAATAGATAACCCTCTTTTCATAGACAGTTCATGTTTAGTATGATGAAAGGTTACCACTGAATGATCCATGACACCTTTCATCATCACAAAAGAGAGGATATTAGTCATAAAAAGAAAAGGACTTATCCAACCAACTCTTCAATTTTGAGTATACACAACTATAAATGTTAGCATTATGCCCTGTGTGTAACCTATATTGGATATTAACTTGAACAAGACATATTTGAACCACTTTAAAGGGCATCTGTGGCACACCTTTAATACAAGACCTTTATGGCATCAGCAACTGCAAGCAGAATTAGCGAAATGCATGCCTTATCAGCAGACCCAAAATACATACACTTCTGACTAGACTGGTCAGTTTTACTCATGGATGTTATTCGCTTGACATATAGAGAAATTATCCCAGCTCAAATGAATTTATTATGCATTTCAGCTCACAATGTTAGAGCACTTACTACCAGCCTGGCATTTGACATGAACTGTTCACTGACATTATTCAGGTTGTGGGATGAAGGTTGGAGTCTATATTCTTTCACTTTTATCTCTAGGATCTGTTCTTCCATTAGGCCCAGTTCAATATGGTAGGACTATATCAGTAGCTCAACAGATCACCCTTCCAGGTCGATCAACAGCATCTTAAGACTTGGCTTCATGACTTCTGCTGGATTTGCAGGGAGAAAGTTTCAGTATTTAAAACTGTGCCCCTGACAGATGGAGTCCTCTCCAGCTGGGTTACCTAGGAGCTGTCTCCTTAGACTGGAATATCTCCAGGGTAAAGAGGTTGTACCACCCTCTACCACGTTCTTATTCTCTTAAGGTATTAGCTTTAGGTAACTTATTTAAAGAAGAAACCAATTTTTCCTAGTAAAATGTTTCTTCGAGAATAATTGCATAATAATAATATACATACACATTAACAGTCTTGGTGAATCACAATAATGTAATCCACAATGTCTCTAAATGGATTCACAATAATCTCAAAATAGTGATTTAGTCTGAAATTATTAATGATCACTAATTCCCATGAAACTTTTAAATAAATTAGTCCTCTCAAATAGAACTGAATGCATCTAAAGGACCAATTCCACTTTATAAGTTAAGATAGGAGTAAAGAATTCTGTTGCAACTGTAGTATAAATTCCAAAATCACAATAAGTGGAATTGGATGAGGGTCAAAAGTTTATTTTGAAAACTTTCTGTTATAAACAAGGTCAGATATTTCACTTAAATTATATTAAATAACATGACATACATCAGGTAGACCATCAGTTCCAAAGGGGAAAGCCAATGCAGTGAACTCAAATACAGGTAAACATACCTGCAAGTAATAATTGTCTTAAAATGTAATCTACATTCATAGACAAAAATTAGTTTTAATGTTGTTTACAAAATGACCCTTATAGTCTGTAATCATGGATAAAAGTCAGCTCACAGTAAGTATTAAATATACATAATAATGGATTAAAATACATGATTATCTCAGTTCCATTAGAGTGAAAAACATTGTACTGGAGGTTTGAATATGTTTCTAATGCTTAAATTAATTTTCAAATAATGGCATATTTACTGCTAGATATATTTACCCAGTGGTGCATTAGAGTCAGCACAGGACAACTTATTGGTATTCAGGCTGGGAAGGACATTACCAAACAGTGCTATTCCACCAGTCATAGGTCACATGGTTTGCTTCGTCCACAGATTGATAGGTTTGAATAAAACTTTCAATAAAACTATCTTCAAAAAGTAGGGGATCTATAACTGGACCAGAGATAAATCTTAATATTTGCCAGTGTCTCTAAATAATTTTCAAATGAAAATGTTGAATTCAAAGAACTCAAGATTTTTTTCATGCAAATTAAACAATATTTTATATAGCTTTTGTCAGGCCAACAGGCAACTCAAATTGTTCATGTGAGATGCCTGATCAAGGTTTAGAGGGGCATTGGTGTATTGAATTATTTTAGCTCTGTAGAGTGAACGCATTGTTGCAAGCACAAAATTAGTTATATTGATGTGAACTTTTCAGTCAAATTCCAGAGAGACTACTAGCTGGAAATGGATATATTATTTTTCAGATGGTGCAAATAGGCCAGACAATTTTCACCTTGAAGGACATTATAATGAGTGATGACATGCAGCTAAAACTAAAGCTACAGTAAGTACCATCCAAAATTGACAACTGTATACGGTAAGTACCATCCAAAAACAGACAACTGTATACAATAAGTACCATCCAAAAACAGACAACTGTATACAATAAGTACCATCCAAAAACAGACAACTGTATATCAGCTGCCAACCTATATCCAGACAACAGCACACTATCAAAGTTTGAACATTTAAAATTAGACCTAGAGGTGTCCCATCGGATAGCCTTACTTGGATTAAATTTCTAGTGTAAGGAAAATGGCATGAAAATAAAAACAGGAAAGACTAAAGTATCCAAGAAACAAGAGCTAATTTTTTTAATCTTATGTGTTGTGAAATTTATAAATGGTTACTGATGGCAAAACCCTTGAAGTGATGGTGATACCACTTTGCAGTGAAATAAAGAAATTCACTCATGCATCACAAAGTCATATATATATATATATATATATATATATATATATATATGTGTGTGTGTGTGTGTGTGTGTGTGTGTGTGGCTTATTACATACAATTTCAGTAGGATCAGGCTAGTCTAGTAACAGTAGACATTACTACTACTGTTCTTCCTCTGGAAGGTCATCTCTGGTGGACCAAGCAGCTGAGCAGATGTGATTATATATCTCATGCACTGTAGGACTTGATGGCCATCCATTGTATCTGGACTCATCTATAGACATTTAAATACTGTTGGATTTTGTCAAGCCTGGATAAAATAGTACAGGGGAATCTGCATGAATCCAGCTTACATGCAATTCAAGACATTAATTTTCTCTCCCCAACTAGATACACTCAGGTCCTATGGTACTGGGTGAGTGTCAAAGCAACAGATGTGGATACACTGGGAGCTTTAACTACAATCCTGCACACAGTTGCCTCAGGGCTTCAGGTCACTTTTCACTGGATTGAAGCAGCAGCAGAACTCAGCAGCCTCCTGAAAGACTAAGCAGTCATATTTAGGTTCACACTGCTCACATCTGAAGCATGAGTAAGAGCTAAAAACGTGCCCTAATCATTGATTGCTTCACCATAACCCTGGTCAACATACTGCAGCTGATGGGAATCCCACTTTGTTATTTAAAAATCTAACCAGAAGACAAGCTGACACTACTCACCATTGGGACCTGGAATGTGCACACTAATGGATAGTACATCAGCAGATGGACCAGAGAGATAAACAGCTATAGTTGGTAGAGAACAGGCCAGATTCAACGTGATTAAAAAATAGCCTAGTTGAGAATCATTGATGTAGGAGCTGGCTACATCTTCTAGTAAGCAAAGAAGAGTGACATGAAGCATTGAATCACACATGATCATTATTTTTAATAAGACACTGGTGACTAGAATGTTAACCAGCCAGCATCTTTTCTTTCCTAATGTGTAATGTCCCAGATGTTGATCACATTGTCCAGTCATCCCCATACAAGTATGACTGCCAGCAGATATCATTGGCAGCAATGGCCTATAATTTCTTCCCCACATTTAAACCTGTATAGAGGCCACTATATTGGCCATATGGCCATTCTTCCACTCAGCCAATTGGCTTTATCTATGGTGATGCAGAAATGCAGCCAAACCAGCAATCAACACCAGTTCATATAACAGCACAAGTCTTACCAACCCTGCTGTCATTTCTTACAAGGCAGTACCTGAAAATTGCAAGTCCAGTTCAGAACTCTTATAGGCTGCCTCTGTTGGCCATTGCCACAGGCCAGTCATTTATGACATGAGCTGAAGGTACAGCGTCAGAGTTACCATGTAGTTTGTACAAACCATGGACTTACACAGAGGAATATGCAACTAAAGGGCATATAGTGTTTAGTTTCCCAAACTCCTATTGAGAAAATCTATAGAATACTGCCTGCCACCTCCAGCAGTGAATAAAGCCTACAAATTAGTACTTTCATGGATGCTGATGATGTGGACAGATGTCTGTTATTGAAATTTTCCCCACACACTCCCAAGATTGTGGAAGGTTCTGGACACCTTTCTGACAAGACGACATGTAATACAGGCAGTAGCAAGGCCTTTTTATAGCCAGTCAGCTACTTCTCTCCAAATTGGTACAGGACTCTTACTAATATTTACCACTTGGACCTTCCTTCATTGGATAAGGTTCTTATAGCCATTAACATGTCTTTCATAGTGTGACCAAGCAAGTTTTTAATGCCGCTATGACATTGGTTAAAAATGTTATTTTTATTTCATCTCTTCTTGATCTGTTGTCTCTAGGAATTTATTGCTTGTCGGAAAAGCAAGAAATGAATACTCTTGGGTTGTTGTTAGTAGCGTCTCCAGAGTGATAAATAGGGCATCACACCAATAACCACTACCTGCTGCAAATCCTCTTGCAGTCATCGCTGCTCAAGCAACACTACACTGCAACCTAACATTTTCCCCTTTTGGATTGCCCCATATGTTTCAATATAGGAAGCTGGAAAACAGATGGACCAGGAGTTGCCCATTCAACTATTAGTCTAGGCTCCTGGACATGACCTCACCTATCTCAGACAAATGATGATAAATACCAGCAAAATTATAAAGGCTATCCTCAGGTAAGACTAAACCTGTTTCACAAAGACAAAATGACAGAAGGAAAAGAAACCTCCCAAAAATAATCAAGTGTCTTGCCTTCACTTCTATTAGAGACACAGGCAGTAGAGCAGGTTCAAAACCCAGCATCCTGTGGATTCTATTCCAGACTCTTCCTGGTTGTGAAATTCTTTGTGTTGTCCATTTACACTGACAAACATGCCATAAAACCTAAACCTGTCCAATACTCATGTTGACCTCCCCAAATCCTGCAAATATCTTTGTTTTAGTTAACATGGAGTGACATACCAGTTCCAAACACTCACATTTGGCCTCAGTACCAACCCTTTGGCTTTTATAAGGACACATTACTGTGTGGTAGCCTACTAATGACCAACCTCATCATCCATTACATCAGTGTGTCTGGAAGATATTCTACAGAAACATTTGGTAAGTAGTATTTTTGGTTAAAACATCAACAGCCTAGGATGAATAGCAAATCTCTGCATTTTATTTACCTGGTTACAAGTTACTCACCTATTTCAATAGTGTTTGTATCCCCTTTCATGCATATAAACTGTACCTTTCTAATATATCAGCAAACCTATTCTGAAAAGGTTACAAAAAAACCATCCTGCTAATTCTTGTCTCTCACTGGCACCAACCATGATACTAAATCACTGCAATAAAACACTTCGTACCTCAATGGCAAAATGAGGAATAGCAGGGTACGAATTTCTATTATAGGCACTGCAGACTACTCTGGTAGCCTAGTAGTTAGAGTGTCTGCCTTGGATGTGGGAGGTCACAGGTTCAAACCACAGCTGTGTTATGCAAAAGACTTATCAAAATGTAACTAACAGCTACCTCGATAGGCTTTCAGCATTAAGAGGTTAGTGTTAGGACTGGTCAGCCTGGTGTCAGGATAATGTGACCGGGTGGGACATCATACTACATGATTGCGGCATGATGCCCTCCCTATTGGTAGACATGGCTATAGACTGCCACACTGTCAACATCATAGCAATATGACTGAAAAATTGTTAAAGATAAAAATCCAAATCACACACACACACACACAGAGGCACTGCAGCCATGTTCACAATGTGCCCTGGCACCTGTTTGTTGGGGGCATAGGCACAACTGCTTCTGGACTTATTGGTTGTAAACAGCAGTTTGTCAGATCAGGAGAAAGCTCTTCACATCAAAATGCTGGAAATTAAGACCATTCTATGTTCTTCCTGTGACTTCTTGACTGCATTAATTTCATATTTGTCAGACAACATTGGTGACCTACTTTGTCAAACAAAGTCATGAGATCTTTGTGTTCTGATATGAGAATACTTTCATTGGTGCACCTATCATCAGTTCATCATTCAGAGACTTTTTCTGGCATGCTGAATGTCCTGGCAGACTCTTTAGCAAGAAGAGGACAACTGCTTCACTTCGAGTGTTTTCTCCATCCATCTTCCATCCAGTCTTTACCCTATGGGGAAGATCAGAGGTAAGGTGGAACAACAAGCTGCCCACATCTGTCTCACCATTTCCAGGAATGACAACATGTGCTGTTGATGATCAAAACAGTCAACAAGGAGGGAATTTGGGCTTATGCCTTAAATCCATCTGTTCTAATTTTGATAATGCTTTAAAACCTGAAAGTCATAGAATGCTAGACGATTCTGATTGCCTCTTTATGATGAGACACATCATGGGTAGCCAATCTGTTCAATCTAGCAACAGACAAATCCTAACAGATCATAGAGACCTTGGTGCTGCTGAAAGAGCCAGGTCACCAGTATTCCATTGTTGTCTAGAGAAAATTCACCTTCATGCATGGCTCTTGTCCGGCATGCTTTGCACATAAAAAAGTTTGAAACTGCATTTGTGAGGAGAATCTAATCACCTAGATGGCTCTCTACTTCAAAAGCAAATGAGGGAAAGTGTTGACTCTTCAGTGATAGGTGAGAAACGTTTTGCTCTTTCTCTTTACCAAAAAGAATTTAGCTCCTAAAAAAATTATAGGATATTATTCTATGAATTCTGATACCTTTAGATATCATGGGAGAGAAAATATCAATCACAACAAGGACCTTTGTCTTCACGACTAATTTCTACCATTCCTGGCCACGCTATTTGGCTCTGTTTTCCAAAGTAGAACCTTTTATATGTTTTGACTTGACTCAACTCAGCTGAGTCAAGTCATTATCTACCATTCATCAAGAGTGAGTGCCTGTCCATAGATCTGAACTACCTCCTACACTTTTGACCAAATGGTTAAATTTTGACCAAATGGTTCAATTATGACCAAATTGTTCAGTCATTTAATGATGCAGCCTGGATTTATAGCAATGAACAATTGCTATCCTCATGTGATAAAAATTTATATCCACTCTCTTTATGTTCTCTGAATCTACCTGAAACGCATGGAGGATGATCAAGACACCAAAGATCTTTTTGCAAGAAAGCAAAATATAACCCCACAAAATCTCGCAGCTTGGCTCAGAGGAGTTATTTGATCCATGTACTATGAGCTTTCAATGGGCCAGGGACAAATTATGGTGATCTCAACTCATAAAATTCTAGCAATCTCCACTAGCTTGGTATTTGAATGTAATATCTCAGTCTGAGACCTTGTTGAATTAGTTGGCTGGCATGTCCAGTTGACATTCTCCAGTCAACTTTCACCTGATTCACCCAAAGACTTTTTCTCTTCATAAGCAATTGCTTTGTGTGGGAACCCTCAGATTCCTTTCTTGCACACACATTACCTCAATCACATTTGGTATAGCCTAGCATGTGCTGAAAATGACTCTAAACCCACAAAACCAAACAAAGCCATTAATAGAAATCACAAAAAGTTAACGCTAGTAAATGTGACAATTTTGGATAGCTTGATTATCAAACTTGTATGAAATTTAAGTTGCAAATACAGTCTGATTTATCCATTATCCTTGATATTTTGTTTTATATGAGGCCACAAATGGTCATGATTTCTTAAGAATTGTTTATAAATTATATTCATCTATTCAGCTATCACACAATGTTGTCTAGCCCATTTTGGTTTTCATCATTTGCAATGAAAAGTTTAATCTGGGCCTGGAGAAAAATGTTAATGAAATCAAAGTACATGAAATTTTGTAGTGCTCTGTGGTGATAGCTTAAATTAAATTAAATTAATAATAATAATAATAATAATATTAATAATAATAATAATAATAATAATAATAATAATAATAATAATAATAATAATAATAATAATAATAATAATAATAATAATAATAATAAAAATGAAAAATAATGGATTAATACAGTACTTAATCTTTAAAGCTTTGAGTGCAGCTTTACAATAATAGAATACTAAAAGCAAGAGAATTAATTTCTGCACCTTTTTGTCTAAAGAAAAGTCAAACTTATATCAGTAGTAAGAATGTCATAGAAACAATTTAGTTGTATACAATCCTAGCATCTTTACTAAATCCTTTTTTATGATGCCATTATATCAGTGATGTTGTTAGTATGGGTTTAATGCCATCTTTCAGTGTAAGATAGGCTATACATGGCAGCCAGTAGAGCTAGGGGAGAAAAAAACCTGGAACCCCCCCCCCAGGAAGAACCATTAACCCTCAGAAAGCTGCTGTCACCCATATTGGCCGAGCCTGAGACTTGAACCCAAGCAGACAGAAGTGAGATGGCTGTGATCCACAACAGAAAGCTCTTTAAATTATTCAGCTGCTCATTACCCCAAATATCAGTAATGTTTACAAATGGCAAAGGGACATAACTTTTGCCTTTTTTTCCCCAGACTGGTTATCTGCAAGTTATTTATGAAGATCCAGTTTGGGCAAGCTGAGACAATAATTATCTTTACCACACATGTTAAATGGCAATCTTTTTTGATTTGGATGAATGAAACATTTGTATTTACCTTATCATTTGTGAATGATGTAGTCTTAATAGTCCTTATGTAATTTATATACAGACACTGGCAGAAAACCTTTCAGAGATATTGATTTTGTGAATTTATTATCATAGTCTTCTTTTTTACAGGGGTTCTGATGGTTTGAATGCAGGGGATGTAAATATCACAGCCTGGCTCAATGAAACCAGTATGTCAATGGTTGATATGCAAAGTGGTCAGGTACGATGGAGTTCAGTGACCTTTTCCCTATATGCAGTCTTACATTTTAGCATGCATCTTACAGCAAATTGAACTATCAGTAATCTTTTTACTTTCTCACTTTCCAAAACTAAGGTAGTAAAACTTTGGAAATCATTCATACCTCCATCTTTATTACATGCATTTTGCTTTCTAGAGAATCAGTGAAAATGGACAAGTGGCTAGAGTCATAACATAGACAGCAACAGAAGTATATTTGACCAGTGATAGTAGCCACTATATTGCATAAGAACAATAACATTACATTCTTTTCAGCTATAAGACATATTCAAAATGGCAT
Source organism: Potamilus streckersoni (assembly GCA_016746295.1). Classification (NCBI taxonomy): domain Eukaryota; kingdom Metazoa; phylum Mollusca; class Bivalvia; order Unionida; family Unionidae; genus Potamilus; species Potamilus streckersoni. The sequence continues at coordinate 170,201 of JAEAOA010001962.1, forward strand.
ATACAATCATTAGTTCAGTTTCATTTTCATATCTTTCCATGAATGTGGAAGGGTAATATAGTGTCACCTTGTTTGATTTTACAGCAATACATTCATACACGACAGGTCAAGTTTTATATTTTGGCAGTTTTCTCAGGTATCAAAAGTCCAAGAACCATGCAGCTTTGTATGCTAATATGTCTCAGTGTGTACTACACATATCTCAGTGTGTACTACACATATCATCTCAGTGAATACTACACATATCTCATTGAGTACTACACATATCTCAGTGAGTACTAAACATCATCTCATTGAGAACTACACATATCATCTCAGTTTGTACTACACATATCTCAGTGTGTACTGCACATATCATCTCAGTGAGTACTACACATCAGCTCAGTGAGTACTACACATATCATCTCAGTGAGTACTAAATGTCATCTCAGTGAGTACTATACATATCATCTCAGTCTGTACTACACATATCTCAGTGTGTACTGCACATATCATCTCAGTGAGTACTACACATATCTCAGTGAGTACTACACATATCATCTCAATGAGTACTACACATATCGTCTCAGTGTGTACTACACATATCTCAGTGTGTACTACACATATCTCAGTTTGTACTACACATATCATCTCAGTGAGTACTACACATCTCATCTCCATGAGTAATACACATGTCATCTCAGTGAGTACTACACATATCACCCACATTTAAGTCACCATGACCTAGTTTTCATATTTGAATAACTTTTTGTAAGTTTGCAGTAAGGTCCATTTCTTGGGCACTGTTTGCCCCAGAGATATACAGTTTGATCTGTAGATGCATCTTAGTAAGTACAGCATCACTGTACAAAAATTAGATGACTGTTACCTTTATATTGTACTTAAGTAGATTTGTTAAGATATGTGTTAATTCAGTTTCCCAGGGATTATTATATCGGGCACATACAACTAATTCATTTTCTGTAGATCATAAAGTTACTGTTTTGGAAAATGACTGTACTTTTATGGCAAATGACTGCATTTTATGGCAAATGACTGTACTTTTATGGCAAATGACTATACTTTTATGGCAAATGACTGTACTTTTATAGCAAATGACTATACTTTTATGGCAAATGACTATACTTTTATGGCAAATGACTATACTTTTATGGCAAATGACTACTTTTATGGCAAATGACTGTACTTTTATGGCAAATGACTACTTTTATGGCAAATGACTATACTTTTATGGCAAATGACTATACGTTTATGGCAAATGACTACTTTTATGGCAAATGACTATACTTTTATGGCAAATGACTACTTTTATGGCAAATGACTACTTTTATGGCAAATGACTATACTTTTATGGCAAATGACTATACTTTTATGACAAATGACTATACTTTTATGGCAAATGACTATACTTTTATGGCAAATGACTGTACTTTTATGGCAAATGACTGTACTTTTATGGCAAATGACTACTTTTATGGCAAATGACTGTACTTTTATGGCAAATGACTATACTTTTATGGCAAATGACTACACTTTTATGGCAAATGACTGCATTTTATGGCAAATGACTATACTTTTATGGCAAATGACTGTACTTTTATGGCAAATGACTATACTTTTATGGCAAATGACTGTCCTTTTATGGCAAATGACTATACTTTTATGGCAAATGACTATACTTTTATGGCAAATGACTGTACTTTTATAGCAAATGACTATACCTTTATGGCAAATGACTATACTTTTATGGCAAATGACTGCATTTTATGGCAAATGACTACTTTTATGGCAAATGACTGTACTTTTATGGCAAATGACTATACTTTTATGGCAAATGACTGTACTTTTATGGCAAATGACTGTACTTTTATGGCAAATGACTGTACTTTTATGGCAAATGACTGTACTTTTATGGCAAATGACTGTACTTTTATGGCAAATGACTATACTTTTATGGCAAATGACTGTACTTTTATGGCAAATGACTGCATTTTATGGTAAATGACTATACTTTTATGGCAAATGACTGCATTTTATGGCAAATGACTGCATTTTATGGCAAATGACTGTACTTTTATGGCAAATGACTATACTTTTATGGCAAATGACTGTACTTTTATGGCAAATGACTGCATTTTATGGCAAATGACTGTACTTTTATGGCAAATGACTGCATTTTATGGCAAATGACTGTACTTTTATGGCAAATGACTACTTTTATGGCAAATGACTACTTTTATGGCAAATGACTGCATTTTATGGCAAATGACTGTACTTTTATGGCAAATGACTGTACTTTTATGGCAAATGACTGTACTTTTATGGCAAATGACTGTACTTTTTATTTTAAGACCAGAAGATCATACTTACTATGCAAGAAAAAAACTACAAAAATGATGAAAAGGATACTCTGACTTATTTTTGAGAAACATTCCTATGTAGGTGTCCAGCCAAGTGAAATCATACCATTTACACTCAGGTGTACCTGTAAAGCAACAGCTATGAAATAAGATGGGGTTTTTTTTATTCAGGCCTACTATTGCATACAATCTACCCACATGTAGGTTTCTTCTTAAAAATTATTCCTTTTTATTTTCCAGTGACCTTCATTTTCTTAAAATATGATACTTTTCATAACACATACTGTAAGGTTGGTACAGTAGCACATAAAATAATTAGTTGCCTGCAACAACTAGTCACATATTCATGCAGCTTGGTATGTAGATATGTATTGGTCAGTACATCATCTTACCAGAAGTGGGGCACTGTGACCTATATTTCTAGCATCATTAACCTTGGCTAAGTTTTGCAGTTTGCTTGATGACTCTGGGTCACTGTGACTGTATTTTCATGCTCCAGCATTTTTGTATTTTGCATTTAGATCACTTTGTGAGTTGACAGGTTTTCAATGCTGCTGGGAAATTGGAAGGAGAAAATGTAGCACTCGTGGAAAGACTAAAACATTTTTTCCCCGTCTATTCACAGTGTAGTCGCTAAAGGAATCATGGTACTAATTCAGTTTCCCATAGTAAACCTATGCAAACACCATGATATTAAAAATTAAATAACTTAAAATTTTGGAGTGCTCATGGCCAAACTTATATCTATACTTTATAGATGAAACCAGGAAGTCAGCTTCTGTGCAGAGGAAAGGATATGAGCCGTGGCATTTTCTGGAGCTGCATGTGTTTGAACACCAAAGAGTCAGGTGCTAATTTTAGTAATGAGTGTTGCAAACTCATGACTATTAAAGAACTGAAATTCCATCAATAAAACAATGTGCGTCCTAAAGTGATTATCTAAGGGAAATAACTTTTAGAATTTTATAATTACCTCCCCTGATTGCCACCAGGCTGTTACTTCTATACTGGACATTCTTAACTTTAAACTTTTAATCTGTACAGGTAATATCATACACCACATGCCCTAAAATATGTTGGATTTCTATGGATTTTTCAGCTTTCCATATGCAAATTTTGTTCTATTATCTTTGGAATATGCTTTAGTAACTTAATTTAGTTTGTTTTTTATCAGGACTTTCTGCATTTATTTTTACCATTGAAGACTTAATCAAGCCATTTTACATATGTACTGTTTGCATGACATAATAAGTTGTCTTAATTTTTTAGTGCATTAATTGGTGTATAGTTTTCAGCATTTGTTGTTCATTATATGACAGCTGCTTTGATTGTCATTAGAGTTACATAATGGTGACTGTATGCACCAATTGTGAACATTCAAGTTCAGAGTCTCAGAAGTCACAATTGTAAAGCAGGGAAATGTAGTTCATTATCTGTTGAAGTCTCAGGTAAGAAGATTGATCAAAAAGACCATGTCGCAGATGTTGGCTTCAGGATATTGCCTTTGATTCCACCTTTCCACCCACTGACATGGATGTGATGGGAGATTGTGCTCCCAGTTATGGCAACCCAGTGAATGCTGGAACATACCCAGAATGTATTTTAGTCTTGTCAAATTAGATTTTCTGCTGACCTTGGTGGTGCTTTTAGCCCCATACATAAAGCATCTATACCATATTTTCAGACATCCTGGCTTCTAAACTGTCTTTTTAGCTGGCTGGCCAGCTTTACATTACTGCTGTTAATCAGAGGTTATTTGTTATGAGTCAGGTCACATGCCATCCAACCATTCTGTCTTAAAAAGCATGTTATGAGAATTCATCCAATGAGTCTGTCCACATGGTCAGCAAGCCAGCTGACCAGCTATCCATTGCAACATTTGTACTGGGTTCATTTGTCATAATAAAACAGATTGCAAACTGGATGACCATTAGGTCATATGTGGTTCATTTGTCATGATAAAACAGATTGCAAACTGGCTGACCATTAGGTCATATGTGGTTCATTTGTCATGATAAAACAGATTGCAAACTGGCTGACCATTTGGTCATCTGTTCAGTATCCCCATATGACTGTGCCTTTGCCTGCTTCCTCAATAATCCAAGCTCTGCAAACGGCCCAACCAGCCATTATAATGGTGGGTTCATACTTGGTGGCATATCCTGTTAACAGGTACTAGAATATGCTCTCTTTATGAAACCTCCTCCCCACTGCATAGAAGGTGGTGATCAGGAAATCTTTAGGATCTTACCTACCACGACCATTCTCAAACCAGGTGATTTGAACTATCTTGGTTCTGCCCATTTGTTCTTGGGGGCTCTTATAATACAACCAGGATTCATAACCAAGAACTTGTTGCAGTCCACAGGTAGTCTAGTCAGAGAATAACCATTATCTGCCTGTAATTATAACTATTGTTTCCTCAAAGGCTTACTTCCCATAGATAGTGTTTAGCATCCATATTATGCATTGAAGGGGAAAGAAACATTTTTATCTTTTCTGGAGGCCATGATTCAATAAATGATTGTTTGCCTATAGAGATTGACTTGGTGTATAGATACATCTTGATGAATACAACATCAGCCTACAAATATTAACTCCCTATGACTGTTATGTACCTGTGACTTGTATTTTGCAGTTCAGTGACCTCAGTTATGTTTTGTGTTTAGGTCCATTTCTCTGACATTATTGCTCATAGTCATACAGTTTTGTTATATAGATGCACATTGTTCAGTGTGACATCATACTGCCAAAAATAGGTCACTGACTTATGGTTCATGCTTCAGTGAATTGTGATATGTTTTGCATTTGGATCAGAATTTCAGACATATTGTCAAATTGGCAACTTTATTGATATGTCTTGGTCAGTCTTCCAAAATGTAGTTACAGTCATCTACATTTCATGTTTCAGTGATTTTGATTATTTTTTATTTATACCAGTATATCAGGCATGATTTGCCACATAGTCATACAACTTTGTAGCACTATCTTACCAAAAAGTGGTCATTGTGACTGATTTGATATTTCAAGGACTTAGGTAAGCGTTGTGTTTAAGTCAGTTTTACAGAGGATTGCAACTTTATGATTGCATGCATCATGGTGGGTACAATGCCACCTTACCAACATCAGGTTAGTGTTGCATATTTTACACCTTGTTAACTTGTAAAGTTTTCCATTTATGCCAGCTTTGCATGCACAGGTGGATCAAATATTGTACAAAAGAGGGATGACAGTGTTCAGTGAATATAATTTTAGTTTTTTTTCTTTCTTATTTTGATGCAAAATAGCAAATCTTATGGTCTTAAAATAGAGACCTGATGCCCATCCCATGTGCTTTTTTGCAAAACATGCAATGTGATGCTGCTTTGATTGCACAATTGACTCATACAGCTTAATTAGTTCCATATATGTAATGCTAAGGACTTTTCCTGATACAGCTTAATTAGTTCCATATATGTAATGCTAAGGACTTTTCCTGATACAGTTTAATTAGTTCCATATATGTAATGCTAAGGACTTTTCCTGATACAGTTTAATTAGTTCCATATATGTAATGCTAAGGACTTTTCTTGATACAGTTTAATTAGTTCCATATATGTAATGCTAAGGACTTTTCTTGATAGGGAGGATGCAGTATACATATTCTTACTGTTGTAAATGGTTGTGAAATAGCAGCAGAAATTGATGATTTAAGACTGAATATTATCCCCATGCTTTCAAAGACAGTGATAGTCTTGGCATATATTCATCAATAATGTCATCATACTCCTAATACACATCTAAAGCTAAAGAGAGGAAACTTGGGTCATCATTTGTCCTTTAGGTGTAAAGTGTACATATACTTGGGAAATATTGATCTCATTACTAGTGGTGGGTCAATTGGGATGTGTGTGTGATTTTGCATAAATTATGAATAATTCTTTAGTTATTTGGATCACATGTCAGAAAGGATGTATATAAATATTTACTTAAATTGCATTCTGAACTAAAAGGCATATAGTCTTCCAAATGGATTATTGTTCAACTGTGTGTGCAAGTTGTGCAACATCTCTACTGGACAGGATTTATTAACTTCAGTTAATGGCAGCATGTGTTTTTTAGATGCCATTATTTTTCATTCAAAAGCATTGTTTGCAGAACTTAAATGGCTTACAGTATATAGAAGGAATAATGTTCATAAACCATTTTTTGTATGTCAGTGTCTGTATGGACTGCACCAGAAGGATTAATTTTTAGAAGTCAGTTCTTGTATATCAATGTCTGCATGGAATCAAACCAGATTATCTACAAAATGTATTCAGGCCCTAGTCAACTGTTTACCAGTTGAGGTCAACATCACTTGAAACTTCAATCAAACTTAGCTTCCATTGCATGTACAATCTGTAGAAAATATTTTTTTAAGGAGAGATATAATGAGCATGTACATGTTACAAAAAGACTATGATTGAATTTAGCATCTGCAATACTAAAGACATGGTAAACTTAGCAGCAATTTATATTATGAACATTGTTATACTTTCATCATAACAGGACTTGAAGGTAGAATAGGCTTTTACTAAATGACTCGCCTTCTATTAAAAAGTACTGTTGTTCTTGTTGTTATTATTATTATTATTATTATTATTATTATTATCATCATCATCATCATCATCATCATCATCATTATAATTATTATTATTGTTATTATTATTATTATTATTTTTATTATTATTATTATTATACATTAGGTCTTCAACTTTTAAGCTATTAATATTCTATTTTGTAGTCGTATGTACATTTATTGGATAAGAAAAGACAAATTTGTATATGCAACTGTCATAGGTTTTTTTGTCCACCCTTCAAGGGAGTTAAGCCATTGGTCACAGAAACTATTGAGATCCTCACCCATAAACTGAAAATAGAAAGGTAGATATGTTGCTAAAAATGGGTCTATCCTTAACTTCACTGATGTGAATGGAGACACAACAGGAAGGCTTGGTGATATACATTTTACAAACATACTATTCAGTTTCACTATCGAGTAATGGATCTATTAGTATACTATGCATGTACAGATTGTGTAATGCCCAAAATGTCTGTAAAAATTAGCATTAATGGATCTATTAGTATTATGCTTGTACAGATTGTGTAATGCCCAAAATGTCTGTAAAAATTAGCATTAATGGATCTATTAGTATAATATGCATGTACAGATTGTGTAATGCCCAAAATGTCTGTAAAAATTAGCATTAATTGATCTATTAGTATTATGCTTGTACAGATTTTCTTATGCCCAAAATGTCTGTAAAAATTAGCATTAATGGATCTATTAGTATACTATGCATGTACAAATTGTGTAATGCCCAAAATGTCTGTAAAAATTTGCATTAATAGATCTATTAGTATTATGCTTGTACAGATTGTTTTGTAATGTTTTGTAATGCCCAAAACATTAGTAAAAGATGGAATACCATGAATAGGACAGGCCATGCACTTTAGATTCACTTGATGTTGGATCTATTACCATCTTAACTATCATCAATTTCAATCAATTACACATACACATAAACACACACAGTACTCTTTGGAATTCTGTGTTTTGTGTTTATTATTTTACACTGTAGGAATGAGATGAGATGCTGTCTCACAGATGTAAACAAGATATTATTTTACACTTAAAGGTATAGATGCTGAAGGAAATTAAATTATTTTTCATTGAATAATATAGGTGCTGCTCAAGATGAAAACAAGATATTATTTTATGTTGTATGATAAAGATGCTGTCCATGATGGAAACAATATTATTTTACATTATACTGATGCTGTCTCAGATAGAAAAAAGATATTATTTTACATTGTAGGTTAGAGATGATGTCCCAGATAGAAACAAGATATTATTTTACATTGTAGGATATAGATGATGTCCCAGATGGAAACAAGATATTATTTTACATTGTAGGTTAGAGATGATGTCCCAGATAGAAACAATATATTTTTTTACATTGTAAGATAGAGATGATGTCCCAGATGGAAACAAGATATTATTTTACATTTTAGGACAGAGATGCTGTTGTAGATGAAAACAAGATATTATTTTACATTGTAGGATAGAGATGATGTCCCAGATGGAAACAAGATATTATTTTACATTGTAGGATAGTGATGCTGTTGTAGATGAAAACAAGATATTATTTTACATTGTAGGATAGAGATTCTGTTGCAGATGGAAACACAGACAAAATAGCACAGATAAAAAGGATTGACTCCTTGCGACCTGTTGGTGATAAGATTACCATGAGGACATTCCGTTTTGACACCTCTAATGATGGAGTCAAACTCCTAGTTCATGAATATATGGTTGAAAGCAAATATTCTTTTGAAATTCCTGCGAAACTTCTGTAAGTTTTTATTGTGTGTGTGTGTGATTTGGATTTTTAATGTAGCATTAACAATTTTCCAGTATATTGCAATGCTGTCTGCAGTGTAGTAGTTTATAGCAATGTCTAGCACTGGTTCATCATACCACAGGCACGCAGCATTATGTCCCATCTAGTAACATCCTGACAGAGGCTGATCAGAGCTAACACTAACCTCTTAATACTGATCACCAAGCGAGGCAGCTGCCAATATCATCTTTAGTAGATATACAGTTTGTTGATTCTCCACTACATGCTCTGTATTCTTTCTCCACCCTCTCTCTCTCTCTCTCTCTCTCTCTCTCTCTCTCTCTCTCTCTCTCTCTCTCTCTCTCTCAGACTATTTTGGCCTCTTATCATTGGGGAATTGATTTGTATGTACATGTATATGATTGTTCCATATATATCTATGATTTTGACTCCTCTCCAACCCTCCCTCTCTCTCTCTCTCTCTCTCTCTCTCTCTCTCTCTCTCTCTCTCTCTCTCTCTCTCTCTCTCTCTCTTGTTATCATTAAGCTTATTGGATATAGCATAGTAGGGAGTGATTTGCAAGACTGTGGTAGTAGTCATGAAAAGGTATTATGATCGAGTAAGTATTATTAAAGAAACATTTTTTGCTCAGAAATTTGTATTTTCCTGTACTTAGGCTTTCTTAGTTCTCGCCTTGTTAGTAAAATTGTGTACAATGCACATAGAAGAAAGTAGTTCTTGCCTTGTTAGTAAAATTGTGTACAATGCACATAGAAGAAAGTAGTTCTCGCCTTGTTAGTAAAATTGTGTACTATGCACATAGAAGAAAGTTGGCAAATTTGTATTAATATGTAAATAATAATGATATGATTGCAATTTAACATACTTTGAATGATGCCTGGATTGCTTTTTTGTTTTAGTTCAGTTTTTCTTATTGCTTTGTGTAGACCTTATCTATGAAATTTTGTTTACAGTTAAAATGTTTGCTGTAGGTAAACAAGGCTTTGACTGTGTATTTGTTTGCCAGTTAAATGAGGTTTGGTATGTGTATTTGTTTGCCAGTTAAGTGAGGTTTGGTATGTGTATTTGTTTGCCAGTTAAGTGAGGTTTGGTATGTGTATTTGTTTGCCAGTTAAATGAGGTTTGGTATGTGTATTTGTTTGCCAGTTAAATGAGGTTTGGTATGTGTATTTGTTTGCCAGTTAAGTGAGGTTTGGTATGTGTATTTGTTTGCCAGTTAAATGAGGTTTGGTATGTGTATTTGTTTGCCAGTTAAATGAGGTTTGGTATGTGTATTTGTTTGCCATTTAAATGAGGTTTGGTATGTGTATTTGTTTGCCAGTTAAGTGAGATTTGGTATGTGTATATATTTGCCAGTTAAGTGAGGTTTGGTATGTGTATTTGTTTGCCAGTTAAGTGAGGTTTGGTATGTGTATTTGTTTGCCAGTTAAGTGAGATTTGGTATGTGTATATATTTGCCAGTTAAGTGAGGTTTGGTATGTGTATTTGTTTGCCAGTTAAGTGAGGTTTGGTATGTGTATTTGTTTGCCAGTTAAGTGAGATTTGGTATGTGTATATATTTGCCAGTTAAGTGAGGTTTGGTATGTGTATTTGTTTGCCAGTTAAGTGAGGTTTGGTATGTGTATTTGTTTGCCAGTTAAATGAAGTTTGGTATGTGTATTTGTTTGCCAGTTAAGTGAGATTTGGTATGTGTATATATTTGCCAGTTAAGTGAAGTTTGGTATGTGTATATATTTGCCTGTTAATGTGCCTTTGCGACATTTATATTATTATTTCCAAATTTTTTCATGGTATTAACTGTTTTGGACTTTACTTTTTATCATCCATAGGAGTCCAAGATGATGTAAAATGCATCAACAGTTTTAACTTACTTCTTATGAGGATCTGTAAGTTCTGTAGATATATTGTGATTTATAATTGACTTGTATTATGTAGATATATTGTGATTTATAATTGACTTGTATTATGTTACTTATATCAATTTGTAGGAAATTATATATAGATGAAGAAAAAGAGAGGATTTCTCTGTTCCAGGATCTAGGAAAAGTAAGTACTTCTTACAAAAAAATGCTTATCAATTAGAACAGTAGAATAATGGACTACGGTGCTTGGCCATAAGTGTGTTCCACCTCCAAAGCTTACTGTAAGGTTTAGCTTTACAAGTAGTTCATTTTTATAATGTTGTTTTAAAAAAAGTAGAAATATTTATTAAAACATTTAATGATTTTGAATACCACATGGCAAATTATTAATTTCTAGGCTTGAGTTTGTTTTGTTTTTACTAGCATTTTTCTGCAATTTTTAAAATAATTAATGAACTTGCAAAGTTCAATATCTGCTTGTAATTTATTTAGTCTATTTGCTATTATTGCTTGTGAAACTCAACTGGTGCAAATACATAATGGATGGGTTAGGTTTTCAATGCATTCTGTATATTATAAATTTTGGTGTATTTAAAGAAAAAAAAACTGAACTGCAGTTCAGAAATTGCCCTAGACTGTTTTCAGCAGAGATGACGTTTTCAAAATTTGATGAGGTACCCTAAGTCACATACATAATGATGTATTCGTTGTATTTATTTGTGTCTATAAATGTTAGACTAAGGATGAAATTTTGTCATGGGATTTTGCTTCTTCATTGTGTGTTTGTTCACTTGTATATTCTTGTAATTTTTGTTCATAATGTGTCCAATATCATAGACACTATTTCAGCTACCCTTGTTAAATGTAGATGCATCTCAGGAGGAGTAACTGAGATATATTGAAAGTATGTTACTGTGATCTAATTTGCATTGTTGAATGATTTTTTTTTTCTTTCAGCCGTTCATTCATTACATTCTTTATATCTTTCACAAAGATCTGTATATGGATGCATACTTTCACAAAGGTCTGTATATGAATGCACCCCAAGGAGATTAACTTAGTCATGCCTAAACAAGGTCACTGTGATCTAGTATTAATGCTTGAATGGGTTTTGTATTTGTAACCTTTTGTTTGCTATCTTCACAATGTAATTGACCTTATTTCACTTACAATTATGATAACTGGTATGTGGGTACATCTTAATATTAATTCAAAAAAGCAGCAAATCTGGATGAATCAGACTAAGTTTACTTGCTTGAGTGACTTTTTCATCATTTTTTTTTTCATTAAGCCATCTCATCAAAAGTGATCTAACAATACCAAAACTAGGTTTCACAATTGAGAGTATATTATAAGTTATTCATTTATAAGACCTTAAATCACTTTGGCCCAACTTCTAAAATAGTTATTATTTTTTGAAACACTTTAGGAGGAGCAAATGAACATTGTTGGGACCTGATTTTCAATCCTGGGTGACATATTTTCAGCTAATGTTTCATTGCACTCTTATTATCTTTGACCCAATTTCAACTGAACTCAAGAAAATTTATATTTGAATGCATTCTATGAGAGTTACTTGTTTAGGATCAAACTGGGCTTCATTAAGTTAACTTTTATGCTTGATTGATGTTTGTATTTTCAGCCATTTGTTTGCAACATCATTTGTATCTTTATTCCTGTTGTTTCTTGATATATCAGTTTTTAATTTGACCAAATACTGACAAAACTTTGTTAATATTGTTCTCTCCCTGCTTGGTGAATATATTGCTAGCATAGACTTCCAGCCAGTGGGTAGATGGTTCAGGTCTTGTTTTGACTAGCCTGGTTGTGTTGGTGTATTTCATGACCTTGACATAAATCCACCATGCCAGTCTGTGTATTGTTAGCTGTTACAGATATGCTCTTGTTCACAATGCATTGGTAAATTGTTCATATATCTCAATGAAAGTAATTGAGCCATACAAAGACTAAGGCACTGTGACCATATTTCAGCTGCTTTTTTCCTCACACCCAGACTGTGTTAAACCCTATTCCACAAGGATTATGAAAATTGGTATGTAGGTGCATCTCAAGGTGAGTACCAAAACTAGGTATCAGTGTTACCCAGTTTTCGTACTAAAATGACCTCTCATTTTTCAGCTGATTGTTATCCTATCAATATCACATGCTCTATTTCACATACACTATTGAAAATGGTACATGCATTTGGAGGCATCTCATGGAGACTACCTAGCAAAAGCAAACTAAGTCACTGTTCTTTAGGGATTTTTTGTAATTCTGTTATTTGTTTATTACAGTAAAATTTTCAAAATCATGGACCTTATTTTACCTTCACTCATTGAAACTTGGCTTCATCTCAAGAATAGTGATTCAGACAAACCCAAAATTTTGTCACTGTGACCTGATTGTTATGCATGGTTGACATTCATTTTTTACACCAACACAATATTGAACCCTTTTTTGCCCATACTCCTGATAATCGATTTATGGATGCATCTCATGGAGAGTAACTCAACATTATCTAAAAATAATTGACTGTGACCTAATTCTCAGGCTTTTGTATTATTCCTGCTTGCCAGTCTGTTCATTGTTCCAAACTCCAAATGTACTTCTCTTATGGAGGGGATTCATTTTTTGTAAGTAAACCTTGTATTACTTGCATTTTAAAATAGCAACATGTTCCCACTTATCAATATATTGCACTGAATATAATTTATTATGAATTCACAATTATTCATTGGATACCAATTTTTGTGGATTTCGTGTTTGCAGTAAACCATGAAGATAAATGTCTAGTAAATAATGATCCCTCTTTGAAGTGTACAGAACCCGCTTCCCCAATTCACAATATCAGTGTCCAACAGTTATTATTCTGTGATGCATACAGGACCCACTTACCCAAATGACAAAATGTTATGTCCAACAAACAATGATTCCACTATGAAGTGTATAAGACCCCCTTCCACAATCCATGAAACTAAATGTTCAGCAAACATTGGTCCCTCTGTGAAGTATATACAACCCCCTTCAATAATCCATACAATTAAATCTCAGCAAATAATGATATCTCTTGGATTTACAAGACCCCATTCTCAAACCATTACCCATGATCCCTCCTTAGTGTGTATATGATACTTTTCTTTTCCCCAATCAATAAAATTTAATATGAAACAAACACTGATCCCTTTCTTTAGTGTATAGGACCCCCTTCCCCAATCCATTATTATTATTATTTTGTGCAGTGCATGCTCAGCTATTTAACAGCATTTTTATCAGCAACTTGCAGAGCCTGCAGTCCTCCTGGTATCTTTGTCAGTGGAGAAATGTTTACAGTGTGTGACATGGCCTGAAGAGCCCCACAGCAACAGGAAGAGTTAGTTTCCTGGCCCCATCAGACAGGTTGACTGCATAATGACCCTGTCCTGTCCGGAAGCAGTTCAGTGTAGTCTATAGATGACATGGAAGTTTGAAGACAGCATATATGAGGAAGTGTGTTTACAACATCTGTTGAAGAGCACTCAACATTTCATTCTGAAATAGCTGTCATATCCTCTGATATCAGACCTAACCAGATCAGGCATCTGAAAGTCAATTGGGCTGCTGGCTGTGAAGTGATGTCCGTGTACAGAGGAAGATTCTCACTGACAGAGACCTTATCCAAAACTTATTTGGTTGCTTCTTGGTGATTCAAATGTTGGGGAGAAATGTTGCTGAGTACTGGTAGCCATGGTAAACGAGTAGGACGTAGTGTTCAAAAGATTATATGCATTGTTATGTTGAGCTAGACATCAATTAGCTTAGTATGGGATGATAGAGCCCAGACAGGGGTGCAATATTCAGCTGTTGAATAACAGAGGGCTGGTGCCGAGGTCTTGAGTGTCTGAGCACTAGCACCCCAGGTTGAGCCAGCCAGTTTGCAGAGTAGGTTGTTTCAAGTGCCAAGTTTTTTTGCAGTTTTCTTCAGGTGGTTGTTGAATGTCAGTGATCTATTCAGTGTCACACCAAGATATGTTGGTGTCTGGTTATCTGCTGCCCATTGAGGAGGATGCAAAGCTAACAGTTTGCAATTGCATTGTTAAGGTGGAAGACACTGGAGACTCTCTTTGTTATGCTTGGTTGTATACACCATTTGTTAAATAAGTCCATCATATTCTCCATGTCCTTATTTAGAACCCCCTCAAGAATATCAAATGAGCAATTTTGGATCCCGTGAGCTGTGTCATCTGCATATTATACTTGCGTGACTTTGTTACAATTAGGTCATTGATATAAACATTGAGCAAAATTGGTGAAAAAAACAGACCCTTGTGGGATTCCATTAGTCTGATGCCTTCATGAGCTGCAGTTCTCTTTGATGTGCAATCCGAAGCACTTGTTGCAAATGAACAGTTCAGTAGTCTCAACTGTCCATTGCAGCAGTGCTCTGGAAATTTTCAACAGCAGCTCTGCATGCCAGACCAATCCATGAAACTAAATGTCCAACAAACAGTGATCCCTCTGTGAAGTGTATTTGATCCCCTTGCCCAATCCATGAAACTAAATGTTCAACAGAAAATGATTCCTTTATTAAGTGTTGAAGAACCCCCTTTCCCAGTCCATAAAGGTAAATGTCCAGCAAACAATAACCTGATATGAAGTTTATGAGACCACCCATTCTCTAATCCATGCAGCTAAATGCCCATCAGTCAATGATCCCTCTTTGAAGTATGAGGGACCTCCTTCCCCAGGTTAAATCTCCAGCAAACACTGGCCTCTCTTTGATCTATCAGATCCTAAACCACAGTAGTGAATGTCCAACAAACCATGATCCATCTATAGAGTGTATATGATCCCTTTACCCAATCAGTCCACAAAGTTAAATGCCCAACAAATAATGTAACCCTTATAAAGTGTATAGGACCCCCTTCCCCAATCAATGAAGTTAAATATCCAACATATAATGATCCCACTATATAATGTATATGACCCCATTCCCCAATCCATGAAACTACATGTCCAACAAACAATATTCCCTTTATGAAGTATATACCACCCCTAATCTATGAAGTTACTTAAATCCATGCAAAATGAATTCATAGTAGTTTCTCTATGTATTGTTCTAATTCATACTATAACTTTCAGCTTCCAGCAGTTCTTGAAAATCTGCTAGCAACGGACATAAATTTACGAGCCACTGCTGTTGCTGACTACACAGATGATTTCAATTTTCTCTCTGATTGGAAAGGTTGTTTTGTGCTTGTTTGTATGAATATCTACATGGAATGCTGCTTCCCAAGAACAAATAAATGATTTTTGTTACCTAAGACCTCATTACACATTTTGCACTTTTTCACCCTCTTTTCAGAATCAGCTGGTATGTAGGATGCACTTTGTTCTTATTTCCATGCATCTATCCTCCATTTCTTAGCAGGAAAGTTTATTTCAGTGTACTAATTTGAACTCAAACATGCTGTGTGAATAATCAGCAATATCATATAGAGATACATTTGTCTCATCTACATTGCATGCATGAAACATATTACTTATCCAACATTTTCGTTTAGCTCCATTTCTCTTACACAATTGTCTATACAGTCATGAAATGTAATTGGCAAAAATAGGTCTTTGGAGTTCTCAGCACTAACAAATATAGGTAACAAGTAACAGAATTTGCAAAGTTGGGTGTTTAAGTTAATTACATGCTCTTTTTTTGGTACTGTAAAAATTTGAAGCTTTTTAATTGCATTAGTTTTAAGATTAATATGCACATTAATGAAAAACAAACTTAGTCACATGACATGCTTTTCTTCCTGTATTGACTGTGTTAAGTTTATTAGGATTACAATGTTAGCAAACAAAGATTAACATTCCCTGGAGGGGGTCCCAAGTGGCCTAGTGGTCTAAAGCATTTACCATTATGGATCACTGCCATCTTACCTCTGTCTGTGTGGGTTCAAGTCTAAGATTTGTTGAATGTGGATATGTGAGAAAGCTTACCAGTAGCTTCCCATGGGTCAGTGCTTCTTTCCACATATTTCCCGGTTTCTTCCTCCATCATTAATACTGGCCGCCATGTTTAGCCTACCATTTGTTGAAAATGGCTTTGCGCCCCACAACAACAACATTCCATGGAATTGCGGTTTTACATCATGAATACTATTAATGTCATGAATTCTCTATAAAGCAGCATTAATGATTGGAAAGAAGAAATCTCAAGAATTTTGACCATTTGTTAACACTGACCTTGTTTTTTTTTGTTCTGATCAGTAGATGATGCATATCACTGTTCTAGCTGTCAGCAATATCAGCATCCAACAAGTGGTCTGCCAGCCTCTGTGATTTGACTAAAATTTAATTGTTGCTATCAGATCCAGATAATGGCTTATCCAGGTGTGGTCCAAATCTGGGTTTTGATTTTAGATTCAGTGGCTCTGGTTTGGAAACCAGGCCAACTGTATTGGAGTTATAGGTTACTGCATTTTTATGGGAAAATACGAATGAGTTTCTTTGGATGGCTATACTGCATGACCTTGGGAGTGCATAATATCCATCTGAGTTCATATTTTTCCCTTACAAATACAGTAATCTTTTTATTATATGCTCATTATCTTTTTCTACCCAAGGCTTAAATATATAAGCAAAAATACACTATAAGAAACTACGTAACTAAATGTATGCTGTATTCCAAACTAAATACACAAGCATTGATGCGTCATTACACAACATTATTAATGCAGGCATAACTCTGCAAAGATAAATTTGAAGTTGGTCCCATGCTAGACATAAGTTTTGAAAGAAAATGGTGTTTGGTCTATTTAAAATTGAAATTTGGAGTCATATTATGAATGAATGCACATTGCAACAACTTTTCTATTTGATCTGGAATGAATCCATTTTGGTATTTTTGTCGATTCGATGCAGTTACATGATTATGGTCTGGATTTATCTACATGAATTAACTTACACTGCATTCCAGCAATGTGTGTGCCAATTCTACATGAAATAAGTTACATCGTATTGAAGCAGTGAGGTACATAGATGTGCATGGGCATGCGAGTTTCTGTTCTATCATCGGATGATTCAAATCATAATGTGGGAAAAATATGAGGTCTTTCAATTACAATTGTCAAAAAGAAACTATGGAATTTAATGTTTATTTCAATTTGAGTGAAGTAAGGAGGATGTAACTGCACTTAGAATATACTCATAAAACAGTACAATTTCAAAATGTGTGATTAACCTTGAGAACACATGACATGGCACATGTAATTTGGATTTGCAGAACTAAGAAAGTACATTTTGAGGAAATTCAGGATGTAAAATTGTAAGTATATTTTTGCCATTTCTATTACCAGCTAATGAAGACAGTTTACACCTTATAACTTGAATGTTTTTTGTAAGGTCTCTATCTGGCATCTATATCTAGTCTAAATCTGAAAAATTGAATCAAAAATGTTGTCACAGAATGTGCCAAAGCAGCTGATATGTGGCAGTCCACTAAATGTCTGCTTTAATTCTTAAAGAAAACAAATTGTTTGTTTACAATAGAAAGTAGTTCCTTTATTCATATGAATGTAGTATGATGTCAGCATAAGGGTTCAGTATCACAAAATATTGAACGATTCTGACAATGTAAAGTTAACAGAAAAAAATGAGCATATAATTATATATCAGATGCTTTAGTTTGCCTGGGGGGGGGTCATGAAGAGTGCTGGCATGATCAAGCCTTTAATTGTATGTATGAAACGAAATGTTGTCTAACAAACAAACATGAAGTAACTAAGAGACAGCTATGTCCTGAAGAGTTAAAACAATAAACACATAAATAATATTAAAACTGGGAAGGCACTAGTCATCCTGGGTATGTTTATAGAAAATAGTAAGTCAATCTGAGTACATACAGGCCAACCCCTGGCGAGGAAAAAGCGTAATCCAAGTGAACAACAGGAGTAATATGTGCATATGTACAAAACACATGCATAATTCCCACAATTTTGGCATCAGGAAGCATTCGTTTGAACAAAGAACCAAAGTTGTATTCTACCACTAGTTGTCAGTATTCTATTAAAAGCTCGGTAAAAAACACCCCTACATTTATAAAATTTGTTTCCACAATTTAGTTCTGCTGTAAGTAAAAGAAGTTACCTTAGAATTGAAGTTTGCAAAATGAGCTAATTTTAAGCATCTTTGACCAATATTAAAATCCTTTCCACACAGCCTGCAATGGGCATGATTGTATCCTAGAATGGTACTGTATTGTGTTATTCATGTATTCTTCTCTGAGTCTTTTTTCATTTTTTTTGTTCTTTTTTCTAATCCATCTGTGAAATCATTCGAGAAACATTTTTGCTGTAACATACGCATCAACTACAATAAATAGGACATTTACTGCCAATTGCTCCAGAATGGTTCTGTGCATCACATTATTTTTAACAAAGAATAAGTAAGCAAAGATTAAAAATTAGAAAACCAGTCGGTCATGTCAGAAGCCAGACAGCTGCTATAAATAGAAACAGAGGTCTACTTGGAAATAGGACAGCTGCTTTATATAGAACATAACACTAAGGAAAGTTACCACTAGTCTACGGACAAGTGTACTTTTATGTTATAGTTACTCAGAAACCATCTTTTTTATAATACGTTTTGTGCGATTAGTGGGGTGTTAATAAAAAGGAGAAAACAAATTATTAATTTTTTTGCAAGGGGAATATACCAAAAAAGCGTAATCCAAGTACATTGACACGTAAGGCATAATTTAGTGAAAAAAGTGTAATAATTACGCCAAAAGTGTAATGGTTGGCATGTATGAGAGTAGTATCTACCATGAGGGAGATGTCATTTGATTAATGCCACCACTTAAAATTAGACCAGAGAAGGATTTTAGCAGAAAGCCATTGACTCCGATGGTTTTTGAAACTGCAGTTTCTGAAACTGATCTGGACGTCACTAAAGTCTAAGTTTACTTGGCAAACTTTTGAGATGAAAATAATGTTGCTTTAGTTGATTGAGAGGAAATATCTGAACTTCAAATGTATAATTTCTAATTCTACACTTGTGGTACATAATATTGCATTACATCTTACTGAAAACTGGTTTAACTTTGGAAAAATGTGAGCCGTCTTACTGAGGTCATGTTAGGATTGACAGAACTAAAGAGGTTGAAGACATTGTGGTACAAATAGTGAAAGTTACAAACTTCTACCTCATTGGTTGTATACAGATTTAACTTTTGTATTCTTAGTATATGTCTAATGTATGTACCTTGATATAGAAGGTGTTTCCATTTTGCCACTATATAAGACAAGTCTTGTATTTCATAATGTTCAAAGGTTACATACCCCGTTCTGTGCAACCTATTTTTGTGTAATGAGGTCTTTGTAATAAAGTTAAGTTTAAAGCTTTAACCCAGCATCTAACTAACATTTTCATACTAACAGCATTTATAATTTTACTTTCTGTTTCCATGCATTAAGTATTACTTTAAGCTTAAATAATGCTTGCCAGAGCTTAAACAAATGAATATAATCCATGCTGTATCCATATATTGGTATAATTGGCTGAAATCCACCATATCTATACAATTAAAGTAGTTCCATAGTTTCAGTTGAATCTGTAAATTTTCATCACACTTGGAATGTAGGTAAGGCTTATTAATTATTTGCCAAATTGTTTTTTTGCAAATGGGTTGTGAAATCAGCATTCTCAATTCTACTTTCCCAGAAGCAGCAAATTTCAGGAGAGGTAAAATTGTTTAATCTGATTGACTTTGCTATTCAGTATTTTCTGTCCCAAAGTCCAGCAGGTTCATGATATTAATTGTAAGTATTAAATGAGATAGAATATATTGTGGAAATATAATTATATTCTTGCTATACCATATTTATTACAGCGTAATGTTCATCTAGATCAAAACAGCATTGATCTAGATCTGCTGTTATAATAATACACTGGCAGATCTGGGTTTATGAGGATCACTTTAAATCTTATAATGATTGCTCACTATAGGCACCTCAGTATAATGACACAGTCTCAGATATAACATGCACCCTGATATAACACCGTCTCAGATATAACATGGTCTCTGATATAACAAGGGTTATCATATAACACAATCCATGATTAAAAAATGGACTTTCATGGGTGAATTTTTTTTTTTACTTGCAATATGCCCCAGTATAGACAAGGATACCTAAATCATGGTGTGCTTATACCCAGAACAGCAATTTAGTGAGATTTTACTGCAGATCAGGTAGCATAGAACCTGATTGACATAAATATTTTCCAAAGCATATCAGGGTCTTTTCCTTCAACAGTTGGATGCATGTTTTGTTACTGTGTCATACATGGATAATTACATTACATTCAAAAGAGAACCATTACATTTTTAGATTTTGTCTACTTCAGTTCAATCTAGAATGTGACCAAGCATGTCGAGAACTTATGGATTTCTGCATGAGTTCTGTAAGCATGTATTCCCAACAACAGAGGTTTATGGCAGCTCACAAAGGTGATTATGAATATTTGCATCATCCTAGCATCTCCTTTTATCTTTTCCTTCTGATTTAGTTTGTTTGCCTTTCTTTTGATGAATTGTATCCATAACTGGTAGTGTAAATTGCACATAACAGACTATATCCATTGTAAAGGTCCAAATTTTTAACAAGGTCAAGAGTTAAGTCATACATGTAATAATTAAATAAGCTATTTTTTAATTTATAATCTTTGTTTTTAAAATGTTTATAACTAAATACAGAGTTTTCTCACTAAAATAGTCTCCAGGACAAAGCTGACTGTGGTCATGAATTCCATTAAATTGGGTAAAATGAAATCTTTCAAAATGTACTAAATTTATTTTGACTGGATATTTTTCTTGGCTGATGAAGACTTGGTACTATGGTCACTCACTATATTCATACCCTTCATTACACCACCAACCTGCTTATAACACTGTTGAGGTCATAGATCACATATAGTTATTAAATTTTGCTTTATTGCTGTTTTTGTTTTTTTTAATAAATTTTTATTAATAGTCAGATGAGAAGCCCATTTTGTGTTGTGTTACATAATCATCTATCCATTTTTGTGTTGTGTTGCATAATCTATCCATTTCTGTGCTTGTACACACTATTATGACACGGCCATGTTGTACCATCTCAGTATAATAGGGCATTTAGTTTGAAATAAATGTGAATCACTTTATCTCAGTATAATAAGGCATTTAGTTTGAAATAAATGTGAATCACTTTATCTCAGTATAATAGGGCATTTAGTTTGAAATAAATATGAATCACTTTATCTCAGTATAATAGGGCATTTAGTTTGAAATAAATGTGAATCACTTTTTTATACTGTCACTGTGTAATAATGTTTGACATGATGAAATACCACTCAGCTTACTCCATGTTGGGTACCTTCACCTATAATAGTGTATACTTTTATGGCTCCAATGAGTCATAATAAATTAGCAGTGTACTGTATTGTACTGTAAATAAATGAGCACAATTCTTTTCTATATTGAATATAATAGATGAACAATAATAAACAAGCACTGCACTGTACTGTAAATAATAAATAATTACTGTATTGTACTGTAGGAATCACAGTACTAATTCAGTTCCCATAGTAAACCTATGCAAACACAATGATATTAAAAATTAAATAACTTAAAATTTTTGAGTACCCATGAGCAAAGCTATATTTCTCAATATAGATGAAACTTGGAAATCTGCTACTGTGTAGAAGAAAGGATATGAGCCACGGCATTATTTGGACCTGCATGTGTTTGAAACGTGCATTAAATTCTGCACTAAAGAGTCGGTTGCTAATTTTTTTAATGAGTGTTCCAAACTCAAGATTGTTAATGGACTGAAATTACATAAATAAATCAATGTCTGTATTTTTTTCACATACAACTAGGATAATCTCTCTAAAGATTCTTTTTCCTAAAATATAACTTACAGTATTACCCAATCCTCGCCACCTAAACCATATATACTGTATGTTATGTTCACCCATATCCCGGCTGGTTCCCAATTTTCCATACCATTAGTATAGTGTGTCCTGTAAAAAATAAACAATTACTGTACTGTACTATGCTGTAAATGATAAGTGAGCATAATACAGGTGTGTTACGAGTATATGCTCTTAAATTTAGGTAAGAAAAAAGAGTGAAGACAACAAACTTTGTAAAATGTAACAAATTATTTATTTTCTTAGACTACAAAGTGAAAAAAGTAAGAAAAAAGAACTTACGGTATTGTGAATTAAATCCAAATTGTAATCAAATAATAAAAAAACACAAGGCATATCATTGAAAAGTTCTAAGTGAATCACAATTCAAGTCCCATGAAAAATCGAAACTGGAAGGCAATGATGTATGCAACAGTATCTTGTTGAATCACATTATTATTCCAGTTTTTGAATTCCATATAAATTCTGGTAAATGTCTTTCTCCAAGAATTAATTTGGAGAAGTTTTGTATTTTGAGGAAAACAATCACTTAAATTCAATAATTTGATGGAAAAAAAAATTCAGACCCCAAAAGACACATCATAAAACAACTTATTGTTTCAAGTGTTAAGGAATGACTGAAAAAAATTCTTATGACATCAGTTACAATGACTAACTAAAATGCAAAACAAATTCCTGAATGGGGATAAGAGTTCATCCTTCTGGAAATAAATAGAAGTTTCTTTACTAATTAACATGTGCTTCACTCCATGTAGTTCAGGTATGACCTTGACTACTTGATGATTCTTATACTGAGAAAGAATTTTTAAAAATTTTAAAAAGTTGTTTACCAAAACTGTCATTGATTTTAAGGTCAGGAACTAGATACAGTTTTTCTTTTACTAGGTATTTACATCAATAAAATAAATTTGAAAAAGTTCAAGTCAAACAGAACTTAACATAATTTTGAAAAAGAATCAAGCCCAATAAACAATATTACATTACTATAACATGTAATGAAAAAAAACATATTTGAAAACTAACAAACAATTTAAATATACATAACATGTGATAGACATACATTAGTGGTCCATAGAAGCATTGTGGATCATTATTTTAAGGCAATGATTTAAGCATATTAATAAAAAAAAATGTGTATTGATTCTTTTCATAGTGTTGGATTCAGACATTTGCATTCAATCCCAGCTTTGACTTTTAACTATGCAGACCTATTTAATGTTTACTTTTAACTATGCAGACCTATTTAATGTTTACTTTTAACTATGCAGACCTATTTAATGTTTACTTTTAACTATGCAGACCTATTTAATGTTTACTTTTAACTATGCAGACCTATTTAATGTTTACTTTTAACTATGCAGACCTATTTAATGTTTACTTTTAACTATGCAGACCTATTTAATGTTTACTTTTAACTATGCAGACCTATTTAATGTTTACTTTTAACTATGCAGACCTATTTAATGTTTACTTTTAACTATGCAGACCTATTTAATGTTTACTTTTAACTATGCAGACCTATTTAATGTTTACTTTTATGGATCCCCTGTATTTTGTACAGATCATGCTCAAAATATACAGTATTTTATTTAGGCCAGAACATGGAGATGGCAAAATCTGCAAAATTACATGTATCAGTATTTCTTTCCAGTAATAAATTTTCTTCATTAAAAAAGTTATTTGATCAATATCAAGGACATTAGCGTAGATATCAAGGACATTGTTTAATGTGTAGATATCAAGGACATTGTTTAATGTGTAGATATCAAGGACATTGTTTAATGCATAGATATAAAGGACATTGTTTAATGCATACATAACAAGGACATTTTTTAATGCATAGATATCAAGGACATTGTTTAATGCTTAGATATCAAGGACATTGTTTAATGCATAGATATAAAGCATATTGTTTAATGCATAGATATCAGGGACATTGTTTAATGCATAGATATCAAGGACATTGTTTAATGCATAGATATCAAGGACATTGTTTAATGCATAGATATCAAGGACATTGTTTAATGTGTAGATATCAAGGACATTCTTTAATACATAGATATCAAGGACATTGTGTAATGCTTAGATCAGTAAAGTGTATGCAGGCATTGATTGGAAGCAATTTGCAGGTGTGTTTCAAAATCGCAGACCAGTGTAGTATGAAAAGAAAATTAGATCAAGTGAAAAATTTGAATGATAGCCAAAAGTTTCTAAAAATTTATAAGATATTTGGCAGTTTATAAAACAGTGCAAAAAGATGAGTTCATTATGTTTACTGTGGTGTGTGCAAATCAGAATTTTCTCACCTACATGATGGTAGAAGTGATGTAAGAAGACATGTTAAGTGCAAATTCCACAAGGAATGTGCCATCTAGAACAGGCAAGAACACATTTCACATTCATTCAAGAGATGCCAATCTAGAATGGGCAAAGGGTAGAAATACACTTCAACTACATGTCAGATATTAATTTCTACCTTGTTACCATTATTCAGACAGGAGTGTCTTTCAGCCCCAAGGTGTAAACTGTATTACTACATTTATCTTTTAGACCATGTGAGTGATGTCAGTCTTAAATCTTACACAGCCCCAAGGTGTAAACTGTATTACTACATTTATCTTTTAGACCATGTGAGTGATGTCAGTCTTAAATCTTACACAGCCCCAAGGTGTAAACTGTATTACTACATTTATCTTTTAGACCATGTGAGTGATGTCAGTCTTAAATCTTACACAGCCCCAAGGTGTAAACTGTATTACTACATTTATCTTTTAGACCATGTGAGTGATGTCAGTCTTAAATCTTACACAGCCCCAAGGTGTAAACTGTATTACTACATTTATCTTTTAGACCATGTGAGTGATGTCAGTCTTAAATCTTACACAGCCCCAAGGTGTAAACTGTATTACTACATTTATCTTTTAGACCATGTGAGTGACGTCAATCTTATGTAGGCCTTACCTTGTATAACATGTATTGAATATCAACAACAAAACATATTTTGCAGTTTATAAGCATCTGGTAGAATTTGCAAACCTGGAACACTGAAGGAATTCCTTATACAGTTTTTGCATGGTCATCCTGCATGATGCATGATCAATTATGTCTCTAACTTTTCCATCTCATCTGCATTATGCTTTCTATTTTCTTCTTTGTTTTACAATGACTCTCCCATAAACTAGCCCTTGTTAGCCTTGCTTCCTTTGCAGATTAACCAAGGCAGACATTTTGCTTCAAATAAGATCATTTTAATCGGATGTTAAAACTCTTCATATGCTCTGCCTTTATGAAATGGCCAAATCCTTTTGGTCCAAGCAATGTTTGGTGAAGGAATGTACTTATTTTTGTGGGTTTTAATTTTTGTGGCTTTGCAAAGAATGAGCATTTTCTTTGGTATTTAAATTTCTGGGTTTGTCAAGGATTCCCGTTATTTTTGCAGAGGAATCGTATTGTACACAATATGTTAAAAATTATTGTTTGTAAAAACCATGTAAATTATTGTTTGTAAAAACCATGAAATTGACAAAAATTGATACCCCCAAAATTCAGTACCCCATGAAATATAATGAATTCACAGTTATCAAATCCTGCTTTGTGTTTTGGGGCTTGTTTGTAGCAGATGACAAAACATAGTTATCACTTTTGGGCAGCATTGCCAAGTGGCAGTAATGGCATATTGACTTTTTGTATTAAAGTCTCATGTTAAGATTTGGTAAGTCAGAATTACGGTACATAATAACATGGGTCTTGCCAATGAAATACATATATACATACATACATACATACATACATACATACATACATACATACATACATACATACATACATACATACATACATACATACATACATACATACATACATACATACATACATACATACATACATATATACACACACATACACACACACACACACACACCACACACATACATATATACATACATACATACATACATACATACATACATACATACATACATACATACATACATACATACATACATACATACATACATACATACATACATACATGCAATAAAAAAAAAGTCTTTTCTTTTTTTGGTTAATTTTATATATCTAAATCAAATGTTTTGTTATTCTTTAATACAAGATGAAATCAGATTATTGGAGACTGAAAGAAGTCAAATTAAGAATTTAGCCTATATTCAGACCCTGAATCGGTTTATTTTACCAGTGAAATGAAAATGGTGCTATTAGAATGAACACAGACAAAATGCAAAATGGATGCAAATAAAAATGAAATACAGAATGAAAGCACAGAAGATGATGAACACATTTTGAATAAAATGAAGAGCACAAATGCAAAGCTCTTTTGCATGATTTTCCAGGATCCAGTTCTTTACACTGACAGAGAAGTCTTCACTTCTTACAAGATGTTAATGTTTTTATTGAGGCAGACAAAAAAAAAACAATCACTGCCAGTGCTTTGTCTGCACAAGCTTTATTTGATAGAAACAAAATAGAAATATAATTTGTCAACAGATGCTCTACAGCGATATTTTTACATTTATTGCAGTGGTGTTTTGTGTTTATATTTATCACAAAAATACAATACAGTCTTTTTCATTTATGCATTTGCTATTTTATTAAAGAATATCTTTATTAACTGGATATGCAAACTGCAGTTTTCTCCCTTTACAGTAGCAATTTCTGATTTTGATAAATGCATTTCAGTTTCATTCCAAATGAATGTAAATGATAGGAAATTATGGATTACAAAGAACATGCCAAATCTGAATGCATTTATGTGATTTATTTGACAGTAAATCAAAACCGACATGATGATAGATGAAATGTTAACATGGATGGAATGCAAAGTATATTTCTAAGTGGAATATAGAGTGCATTGCTCTGAGAGGAATGCAAATGAAATGTAAACATGAAGGAAATGCAAAGAGCATTGCCAAAAAGGGAATGCAGATGAAATGCAAACAAAAATGGATTTAAATTACCTGTTTAATGATCTGGACATGTATTGGTAAAGGATGTCTACTTAATTGTTAAAAAAATTAAAAGAAAATGACTTAAATATATGATATATTGCAAAATGTGAATAATATATTTTAATAGTTTTTTCTGCATGCTGGTAAGTGTGTTGATTTTTGGAAAATTTTATTTTTTCCACTTCAATACAGGAAAAAATTTCAAGCCCAGCAGTAAGAAGGCAGACAAAGAACTTGAGTTTGTCCCAGTCAATCTACATCAGCAAAGAATGACAGTACTGAATGAGGCTACAGAAGCAGGTTTTGACAGTTTACACTTATTTATTTTATGATAATTTCTACAAGAAATTTTAAATGTTATTACAGTCATCAATCTTATTATTATTTTTTGTAAGGTGTTTCATATTCATGCTCAATTTGTATTTTGTATTGCATTGCATACACATAAGTGTTCCATATCTTGATGCTCAATTTGTATTGTGTATTGCATTGCTTACATGGAATTGTAAATATTGATGTTCAAGTTTAGTTTGTGTATTGCATTGCTCACATGGAATTGTAAATATTGATGTTCAAGTTTAGTTTGTGTATTGCATTGCTCACATGGAATTGTAAATATTGATGTTCAAGTTTAGTTTGTGTATTGCATTGCTTACATGGAATTGTAAATATTGATGTTCAAGTTTAGTTTGTGTATTGCATTGCTTACATGGAATTGTAAATATTGATGTTCAAGTTTAGTTTGTGTATTGCATTGCTCACATGGAATTGTAAATATTGATGTTCAAGTTTAGTTTGTGTATTGCATTGCTCACATGGAATTGTAAATATTGATGTTCAAGTTTAGTTTGTGTATTGCATTGCTTACATGGAATTGTAAATATTGATGTTCAAGTTTAGTTTGTGTATTGCATTGCTTACATGGAATTGTAAATATTGATGTTCAAGTTTAGTTTGTGTATTGCATTGCTTACATGGAATTGTAAATATTGATGTTCAAGTTTAGTTTGTGTATTGCATTGCTCTCATGGAATTGTAAATATTGATGTTCAAGTTTAGTTTGTGTATTGCATTGCTTACATGGAATTGTAAATATTGATGTTCAAGTTTAGTTTGTGTATTGCATTGCTCACATGGAATTGTAAATATTGATGTTCAAGTTTAGTTTGTGTATTGCATTGCTCACATGGAATTGTAAATATTGATGTTCAAGTTTAGTTTGTGTATTGCATTGCTTACATGGAATTGTAAATATTGATGTTCAAGTTTAGTTTGTGTATTGCATTGAACACATTAAGGAGTTCCATCAAGATGCTCAGTTTGTATTTTGTATTGCATTGCATACACACAGGTGTTCTATATTGATGTTCAATTTGTATTTTTTATATTGCATTGCAAACACAAAAGTGTTCAGTTCTGATACTGAATTTTATTTTGTCTTTTGCATTGCCCACACATAGGTGTTCTGTACTGATGTTCAAATTTTGCTTGTGTATTGCATTGCATACACAGATGTGTTCTGTACTGATGTTCAGTTTTTGCTTGTGTATTGCATTGCAGACACAGAAGTGTTCTGTATTGATGTTCAGTTTTTGCTTGTGTATTGCATTGCACACACAGAAGTGTTCTGTACTGATGTTCAAATTTTGCTTGTGTATTGCATTGTACACACAGAAGTGTTCTGTACTGATGTTCAGTTTATGCTTGTGTATTGCATTGCAGACACACTCACATGTTATTGATGTTTTTGTATTTTCTATAATGCATTGCAGGCATAGAGGTGTTCTATACTGATGATTAATTTGTATTTTTGTGTTGCATTACAGACACTGACAAGATAAATATTGATGTTCATTGTTTAAATTTTCATTCCATTGCATATGGGGAGGTATTCCATACAGATGCTCAATTTGTATTTTTGTATTTATATTGCAGACACAGATGTTCTGTACTGGTGATCAGTTTATATTTTTTTGTTGCATTGCATACACAGAATGTATTATTTTAATGATTCACACATGTTCAGTTTTATATTGATCAAATCATGGTATATAATTATGCTTTAGAGGAATTATTACTTATCACTGCTCCTGTGGCCTAGTGGTTAGAGCGTCCGCTTCAGATGTCGGAGGTCGTGGGTTTGATCCCCAGTCGAGTCATACCAAAGACTTACAAAAATGGTACTAACAGTTGCCTCGCTTGACGCTCAGCATTAAGAGGTTAGTGTTAGGACTGGTCAGCCTGGTGTCAGGATAATGTGACTGGGTGGGACATCATGCTACATGTCTGCAGCATGATGCCCCAGTGCTAGACATCACTATAAACTGCCACACTGCAGATATCGTAGCGATAAGACTGAAAAATTGTTAAAAGCTACGTTAAAAATTATAAACACCTAAACACCAACACCACTTATCACAGTGACAAGTTGTTGTTATTGTTGTTTTGAAATTTAATGCCATTTCTCAGCACAAGACAGGCTATACATGGCAGCCAGTATAGCAGCTGGAGGAAGAACCAGAGAAAACCACAGTAAGAACCATCCATGGAAAGCTACTGGCAGGCTTTCTCACTTACCCACATTGGCTGAGTCCCAGACTCAAACCTACATGGGCAAAGGTGAAATGGTAATGATCCACAAAGGCAAGTGCTTTAGACCGCTAAGTGCCCTGCGGCAAAAATAACTAAATATCTTTTTACAAAATTATAAAGCAGTAAACAGAAATAAAGAATTTAAGCAATCCCTTACTCGGTAAATTGTCACAAAAAAAAGTATTTATCTTGTTCCCTCACAAAAAAATCAAAATATCAAAAACTTTCAAAGACAAGACTGTCATTATAAAAGCCAAATAAAATAAAGATATATCCCTCTTGATTAAACAATACTGTTTTTATGTAAGGCTTTAGATATGAACACAGATTTTTGAAGATGTGCAAAATGGATTTGAGTCATAAGAAATGTAATTTTTTGTGTTGAAACATTTTATACACCATTTAGTGATGAGTGTGTGTAAGAATGACTCAAAATAAAAGCAAGTGTGTGAAAGAATAACTTAAAATAAAAAATCAATTCCATACCTTTTTGTCTGCAGACATTGATACCATGTATAGCATTATGGTGTATGTATGTTATGAATATGAAATCACACTGACTCTTCTGAATAATCCTTGTAGTGAATTGAATTTTGAATAAAACATGGAGAAATTCAGCATAAACTGTTTTTCTGCATATACAGTTTACAAATAAAATGGATTCTAGTCAGTCCTGAACAACCTTGACAGTTGTTCCTAAAAAAATGTAGGCCTGTATTGGCGATAAATAGCATTTTATGATAAAGACAATGACAAGGTTCTCTAGGTATTTTGGTAATAATAATAATAATAATAATAATAACAATGACATAATACTAGTCCCAATCATTATGTTTCCCAAAATGAAGTGTTAAAATATTCATATTCTCTGCTCATGTGTCTTTTTGTATATGCTGAACATGTATTTTTTCTAAACTTTGTTCAGTATAATGTTTCATGATTTTCAAAAATTCGAAGAGAAAGTTTAAATTGGTTCTGACAAAAACCAGATATATTAGTTTGGTTAAAACTATATGATGACAAAAACACCAATAAATTATACATATATTTCCCATTAAAAAATAATGAATGACGAAGAAAAAGATACACTCAACGTAATTTTGATGATCCCGCTTTGTACGCTTTTCTGCATAATTTTGCTCTCACCAAGTCAATTCCTTCATATTCTTCATAATTCTTTCTCTGCACTTCTACGTTCTTAAAAGAAATGGTATTGAAAATATTCTCATCTGTTAATTCCACAGGAGTCTGCGATTTTTGTTCGAGATTGTTGCTTGTTGCAAAACCCTTTGCATGCTCTTTCGTTTGTGCTCAGCTGCTGAAATCACATATTTTACCCAATCATATCACGTCTTCTTTCACAGTCATCCAATCAGGATAATCATTGCTTACATATTTCGGTTTTTACTGCAACTTGGCAACCAGTTACAAAATCAATAAAATATGCAGTTTATGACAGTACTGGACAAAAATGTTAGAACAAACAAAATCATTGAAAGCTTTTATAGCAAGTCAATTTTATATTTCACTAAAATTGTGAGAAATTTGTAGGAATAATTTTCATAAACATTTTATGAATATAATGATATAGAAATTTCATATACATTTTTAAGAAATATCTTAATGATGCATCAAAGTACTTGAATTGTTCATGAAGCAAATTCATGACATTTCAGAAACTTCAAAGATATCATAATAGTTCATAAAAGTTCATCATTGTGTACATGAACTAAAGTACATGATTCATCAAATTTCTTGAAGTGTTGATGAACTTTGGTGATCAACGTTCATGGCTATTTGTTCATGAACTCAAATATTGAACTGATCATGAACATTTCAAGTATGTTCATGAACATTCAAGATTGTTTATGAAATCATGAATTTGTTTTCGTAGGAGTTAAGACCAGATGAATGCAATGAACGGTGATCAACCGAGTTATCATCCCTGATGATCGGTACAAAGGAACTGTCTTGAAAGACCACCAGATTTACCAAAACATAGTGGTCTCTCATGACACGTCATGACACTACATAATAAATATGTTCATGGAGAACCTTGTCTCTCAAGACAGGTGGTCTCTCATAGCAATGGTCTCTCAAGACAGGTTTTACTGTATTAGAATACACTTAGGTTTGCTGTTAAGCATTGATCCCACTTAACCCTTTACCTCATGCAAGTGCCTTTGGACGCCTCTACTCCACATGGAATCACCTTTAGACGCCTCTACTCCACATGGAATCACCTTTGGATACCTCTACTCCACATGGAATCACCTTGGGACACTTCTACCCAATTTGCATATAAGCGCCATTTGACACATCTACACCATTCTAATGAAAACGCTTTTTGACACCTGCTATAAACATCAGCCATTTTGAGCAGGTTTTCGTAGTGCCACCTTTGGGGAAAACTACCTGTTAGATACTACATTAATTAGTGTGAATGACCATTGCATCAAATCACATGGCCACTGTTTATGCTCTGGTCAAAATCTGCTATTTAAGGTAACTGGATCATATTTTCCACTCTCCAAAATGGAAGTCATGAATTTCATTCAGTACTTACTCAAGTTTTTATGATTAGGGTGTCACTCTCCAGTTTCGTATTTAGCATAGGGTTAGAATTTTTAAGAAAAAGAATTTCCCTGGGTTTTCCTCACTAATTATACTGGCTATTTAAAAAAGACTGTCTATCTTTGGTATTTTTCAAAAGAACCTTTAATTCCATTTTTTTTTTGGTGTATGATTGATGGGTATAATATTGGTGATAGAGTATACAGCCTGGCCTTACTCCAGGTGTGTACATTTCATAAATGTACTATCTCCACATGCTCATTTTTACTTCCTGAAGAGGTAAATTGTAAAAAGCCAATAACTTTTTTTACATTTTATATATTTGGTAATTCATTCATTGTACTTTCAGAAGCTGGTATTGTCTAGTCTGGCAAAAATTATTTTTTTATATTTTAATTGCTGCCTTGGATAGTGTACATTCGACAATTTCAGGTTTATTTTTGAAGTACAAGGGAGCAGTCATTTTAGTTAGCAGTGTGCTAAGATCAGTTAAAATTTTCAAAAGTACAATATCCAAAGAAATGTCAGCCACATTACATCAAAGTAGCATAAAGGTATGCCAACATTATCTCCACTATGCATGTTTCAAAATGCAAACTAAAGTACATACTAACTGGTAAGCGCCACCAAGAATGAAAGCTTCAATAACTTAGGCAAAGCACTGATACTGATGTAGGAAGCCCTTAGTTCTTATAAATTATCAAATTCAGCTGATTTAGTGATGTAGATGCAGACAAAGAAATTGTAAATTTCGAGTATAAGAGACGGCAGCTACAGTTGGTCATGTGGCTTCACTGACTTCATGGTGAACGACTTCTCTCAAGATTTTAAAACACATACAAAATTCTTCTGTGAAAAATAATTATACAGCTATAATGATTGGATTTTACTCTTAAATTTTTCCATATGTAATATATGTGAACAAAAACCTAAAATGATTCAAATTTATGTTAAATATAACATACACTGCAGTGGACTACTGTAATACAGTATGGGGTAATTCAAATGATAAAAACTTAGCAAAGCTGGCACATCTCCAAAAAAGAGCTTTTGAATTAATATCAATCCAGAAAGAAAGCAAGGAAAATTTAGCTGGTAAGTTAAAAATATTACCTATCAAAGACCGAATCTATTTGAGAATAGCCAAATTAATGTAAAGGATAGCCAATAATAGTGCTTCTGAATATTTACAATCACTATTCAAGTATAGGCTACCCGCCGAAATTACTTCCCACCTGTGATCAATGTCTACCAAACATTACAAAATTCCCAAACCAAATAAGGAATTATTTTTTAAAAAATTTCCAGTACTCTGGAACTTTGCTATGGAATAGTATTCCAGTTGAGCTTAGAAATGCCCACTCTATTTCCTTTTTCCAAACCCAGTATATACAGTGTCTTCAAAGATGCAGCAAAAATAAGTAAATTCCTTTGAATGAGGGCTTCAAGGTAGATTAGTTCTTAGCTATTTGTGTTACCCTCTTTAAATAAAGTCATAATAATAATAATAATAACTGGGTAACTCTGCCTCATGAGTATCAAAAGACAAAAAAGCCATATACTCTATGAGGTAAAGGGTTAAATATATTAAAACCATTTCTTTTTTAGATAGCAATTTCTATTTAATTGAGAAGACATTTCATAATGTGAACCTTTGGCTCATTATGGGGAAGGTAGAGGCATATAAGCTTCATTTAACATTCTGGCAGAAATTGTGAATATAATTTAATAGCAAAACAAATGTTATGTGGATTTTCTTTTCTAGTCTCAGTATTTTAATTAGTTCCTAATAATCCCATTGTGCTTTCAGTTCTTTGTAAACTGTATACTTAATTACTTGGTGAAAATAATAAATAAAGAGCATTAATAAATGCAAAGACTACAGTGACCTCATTGTTCTAAGGAGCAAACTTTATTCCATATGGCAGAGAAATTCATCACGGCCATTGAAATTAATGGGACCCATCCCACTCATGTGGTGAATTACCCAAATTAAAATCTGTTAAATAGCTAATTTAATAACTAGTGGATGTTATTCTTTCAGCTGGTTGCTATGACATAACAACAGTGGGGGCCTTTGTTGCACATGCCCGCAAATTTAAAAATGGAGGCTTGTACAAGCAGCTTCAACAGCTGCAGGAAAGTTATGCCGCTGTGGAAACCCTAAGTAAGATCTCTAAGTTGAAGAAAGCTTGCAGTCTGCTTAATGAGATGCTGGGTCTGAAGGAAGAGATATGCCAGCTTTGTGATCGGCTCTGTCAAGAGGCTCTTCAAGGAGAGGGCAAAGATCTTAAGGCTGCAATGGATATTCTGGCTGAAAAGGTAGTTGTGTGATTTTGTCTTTTTGATCATTTTCTCTCACATCAACACGTAAATAATGGAAACTTATCATAATTATGTATGGCACTCAATTTTTGATGTGTCATTCATTCCCTACATACTGATAATTTAATACAATAAAGTTATTAATCACCTATTTTTAGAAAACTCTTATCATCCATGTTTTACTTCTCTTGTATCTTTATGCTATATACTAAATCATGCATCACTCAACAATAGATCAGATTTTTTTAGTCTTATTTGTTGTTTTCGGGCATAGCATCACTAATAGGTTATTTAATGCCCAGGACACACCATGATGACCATGACCGGTTGTAATAGATCAGAGGTCAATAGGTCAAAATGGTGTAGAATCAATGTTAATGAATACATTCTAAAACAAGCAGAATTTCAAATATGTTAAGTTAAAATTCCTGTTCATTGTATAATAGTGCCATTATCTTCCAACTTTTGTCTGTTTATAATCTTTTCAGATGCATTTAAATGAATTTGCCATTGAAAGTAATGCATTGTTTTCCCCCATGAAAAGGGGTATAAATCTTACATATCAGAGAGTATGTGTTGATTAAAGTTTGGATATCAGTGAGACAAGACATAGCTTGAACAGTCGTTTAGCTTAAAGATTGTGGGTCAGTGTCACATAGTTTTGTTTGTTAAGTTCACATACTTTAACATGGACCTCAAAGAAAATAATTTATTTTCATTTCTTTTGCTGCTAATGATAGGTAAAAGAACTGGTACTGAATTGTAACAGCCCTGTCATTGAGGATGTTGCAACCAAGCTTACAGAGGCCCAGCTGGACAATATTGAATACACTACCCTACAGGCTACCAACAGGGCTCAGTCAGAACCTGTAACAAAAGATATTTCCTCAGAAACAAATTGGAAATGGACAGGAAGCTGTTTTGTGAAGAGTCCCACGGTGGAACCATGGGTAAATAGATGATATTATGTACACCAACACCATGGGTAAATAGATGATATTATGTACACCAACACCATGGGTAAATAGATGATATTATGTACACCAACACCATGGGTAAATAGATGATATTATGTACACCAACACCATGGGTAAATAGATGATATTATGTACACCAACACCATGGGTAAATAGATGATATTATGTACACCAACACCATGGGTAAATAGATGATATTATGTACACCAACACCATGGGTAAATAGATGATATTATGTACACCAACACCATGGGTAAATAGATGATATTATGTACACCAACACCATGGGTAAATAGATGATATTATGTACACCAACACCATGGGTAAATAGATGATATTATGTACACCAACACCATGGGTAAATAGATGATATTATGTACACCAACACCATGGGTAAATAGATGATATTATGTACACCAACACCATGGGTAAATAGATGATATTATGTACACCAACACCATGGGTAAATAGATGATATTATGTACACCAACACCATGGGTAAATAGATGATATTATGTACACCAACACCATGGGTAAATAGATGATATTATGTACACCAACACCATGGGTAAATAGATGATATTATGTACACCAACACCATGGGTAAATAGATGATATTATGTACACCAACACCATGGGTAAATAGATGATATTATGTACACCAACACCATGGGTAAATAGATGATATTATGTACACCAACACCATGGGTAAATAGATGATATTATGTACACCAACACCATGGGTAAATAGATGATATTATGTACACCAACACCATGGGTAAATAGATGATATTATGTACACCAACACCATGGGTAAATAGATGATATTATGTACACCAACACCATGGGTAAATAGATGATATTATGTACACCAACACCATGGGTAAATAGATGATATTATGTACACCAACACCATGGGTAAATAGATGATATTATGTACACCAACACCATGGGTAAATAGATGATATTATGTACACCAACACCATGGGTAAATAGATGATATTATGTACACCAACACCATGGGTAAATAGATGATATTATGTACACCAACACCATGGGTAAATAGATGATATTATGTACACCAACACCATGGGTAAATAGATGATATTATGTACACCAACACCATGGGTAAATAGATGATATTATGTACACCAACACCATGGGTAAATAGATGATATTATGTACACCAACACCATGGGTAAATAGATGATATTATGTACACCAACACCATGGGTAAATAGATGATATTATGTACACCAACACCATGGGTAAATAGATGATATTATGTACACCAACACCATGGGTAAATAGATACCATGGGTAAATAGATGATATTATGTACACCAACACCATGGGTAAATAGATGATATTATGTACACCAACACCATGGGTAAATAGATGATATTATGTACACCAACACCATGGGTAAATAGATGATATTATGTACACCAACACCATGGGTAAATAGATGATATTATGTACACCAACACCATGGGTAAATAGATGATATTATGTACACCAACTCTTGAAATGCATATGCTTACATTCTTGCACATTTTACACTTTTGCAACTTTATCGCCTAGTTCTAGATAGTTGAATAATTCCATAATAAATGATAATAATATTAGTATTTTCAAGAACACAAATCAAGGTAAACAATATAAATTGTCTAACATTGGAGACGTGATGTAATTTATATTCCTTTGACTTGTTACAAACCTCAGTGTAAACAAAGTTTTTTTTACAGATTTTTAATGTCAAACATTTAAGAATGACTCATCTTCAAAATCTTTGTTTTCACAAAAAATGTCATGATCGTCATTTTGTATGTAAGTCTTGAGGATAAAGTTACCTAGGAAAATTGTTTACAGACCTTCAGAAAGATTTTGCATTTGTTGAGGCTTAGGCTTTCATGAGAACTACTGTTTAACAAAGAATATTTGTGTGATGACATTTACTATGTAGACAGTTTTGTTTGTCAGTTGTGTTAAATATATGATCATGAGACTTTTCCTGTAGTTAGTTTCATTTGAAAGAGTTGCCTTTTACAAAATAAGCAGTTTATAATCTAAAGACATATACCATGATCAGAGTCATGACAATAAATTGTCATTGCAGTGGTCCCCTCTTGTATAACCCCCTCTCCCTCCATTGACCACCCACTTTATACATCCAGAATCCCAAGTCAGAGATGAGTTTGTGTTCAAAAGTACCCATTAACGAAGATCCCCCCCCGACATGTCCAGCATCTGACATATTAGTTCAAAACCTGTCTAATTTTGCCCTCACATAATGTTTGTTTACAGATTGAAATCTAGCTAATATTTGCTGCTTTCTAAACTCAACATATTGACATTAGTACAGACATGCCAATAAAGTAACTTTCATTCATACAAAGGGTAAGTTATTTGATTATCCTTACTGTTGTATATTTATTTGATCATTAGTATCTCCCTTTGATAATTATGGGCTATTATTAACACTAATAATTATCAAAACTAAAAAGTTTCTGAATAATGCTTAACTTAAGTCAATGTGATATCTGGTTGCAATATAATAAAATGGTATGTTATCCATTTTTACTTCTCTCTCAGATTTTTGAATGTACTCAAAAAATGTAGATCATGTGATAAGCTCACTTTCTTTGTAAAAAAAAAAACTGAGCATCTCATGTAAGAAGTACATATTGACTATGAGGTTGCTGCAGTAGTGAAAATAATTGTCATGCATTCTCAATTCAAGATGTAAGGTGATAGCAATTTGGGTAAATATAAACAGCTACAATTCTTTGATCACTACAGAGAAATGTGGTGTCAGAATAATTCAAAAATAACATTGTCAGTATACATTCAGCTGCATAGAGTGGGGGAAAACTGAATCAAGGGACAGGAATAGTTACAGACTGATGATTGTGTCCAGCTCTCACTGACAAGGTGGTTGGGAGGCATGGTTAATGATCATTTATCATTTTCAGTAACATTTTAAGTAAGCTATAAGTCCATGACCTGATAACATTCACATGGCTTTGTATGAGGTTAATACATCATTATTACCACCACCCCTGGAAAGGCCAACCCTTGTATAAGGCCACTTTCCTGCTATGAATGGATGGCCTTATAAGAGGAGGACCACTGTATAGTTAATAAATTTGCTTGCAGGACATGACAAGAGTCAACACAGAGGCAACCTTGGTGTGTTTGATCTCAATGGTGGATGATTTGATTGACAACAAGTCTGGACCTATGGACCGCCCAAAATGGCTGGGACAAATCAGCCCTGCGGTGATCAAGATGAAAAGCTTTGTGGAGATTGTCTGCCAGAAAACAAGACAATTCCTGGCATTTCTAGACCTTATGGTAACTTTGAAGGGTGTATTTTAATATATCTCTTTTCTCTATGTATTTCTTCTTTCTCTATGTTTGAAATATAATAAATTTATCAAACCAAATGCATGAACCAATGACAGAGATATGGAAAAAAAATGTTTAGTAGAAAACTAAAAAAAAGAAAACATGTATATTATAGATTTGATGGCACATTAACATAATTATATATATATATATA
Source organism: Potamilus streckersoni (assembly GCA_016746295.1). Classification (NCBI taxonomy): domain Eukaryota; kingdom Metazoa; phylum Mollusca; class Bivalvia; order Unionida; family Unionidae; genus Potamilus; species Potamilus streckersoni. The sequence continues at coordinate 209,759 of JAEAOA010001962.1, forward strand.
TATATATATATATATATATATATATATATATATATATATATATATATATATATAGTTTAAGTTTATGTATTTTAAAAAGGCATTGAAGTCAAAAAGGCAAAAAAGGATAAAAATCTCAGAAGAAAATATCTTTATTGTTTTATACACTGCTCTCTTAAAATATTGAAGGTCTCAGTGGTGGAACATTGTCATGGACATGGTATGCATCCCTTGGCATGGAACATTATCTTGAACATGGAATGCATCCCTTGGCATGGAACATTATCTTGAACATGGAATGCATCCCTTGGCAAGGAACATTGTCTTGGACATGGGATTCATTCCTTGGCATGGAACATTGTCATGGACATGGGATTCATCCCAGGGCATGGAACATTGTCATGGACATGCAATGCATCCCATGGCATGGAACATTGTCATGGACATGCAATGCATCCCAGGGAATGGAACATTGTCATGGACATGCAATGCATCCCAGGGCCTGGAACATGGACATGCAATGCATCCCAGGGCCTGGAACATTATCTTCAATATGTGTTCCATTCTAGGACATGGATCATTGACAGTTGCATCCCAAAACTAACATATGCTGCCAACATTAATCACTTCTTTCTATATGCAGGAGGGAGCATCAAGCAAATTCTATATACCTCCATGAAAGGAAGATGCACTCCACTTATTGTTTTGTTGAAATATAAATCAATATAATAATCATGTTCACCATTTCGTTTTCTAGTCACATCCATAATCTTAGTGTTGGGTGTTTTTACTAATTAAATCAGCAATATTATGCAGGGTATCTGTTCAAACAATTAAGTTTGATTTATTTTTCTGAAATGTGTTTACAGCAATGTTGTTATTACTGTCTCTTGATGTATCAAGCTGTATAAATACAATGAATAACAAACTTCAAAAGTTATGTTTTTTATTCCTTATAATTCAGATATAATGACATAAATTTATACCTTTTTAGGATTGCCAACCTAAGTTATGTCTTTTTCATTCCTTCTATTTCAGGAACACAGACATAATCTAAAAGTTATTCATGACATAAAGTGTAGGAGGGATGTCATATTTTCTCATGCAGTAAGTATATCCTACACTTGTAAATGGTTTGTCCTATGCAGTATAAGTATATGCTACACCTGTAAATAGTTTATCCCATGCAGTAAATATATCCTACACCTGTAAACGGTTATCCCATGCAGTAAGTATATCCTACACCTGTAAGTGGTCTATCCTATGCAATAAGTATATCCTACACCTGTAAATGGTTTGTCCAATGCAGTATATAAATCCTACACCTGTCAGTGGTTGATATCATGCAATAAGTGTATCCTACAACTGTAAATGGTTTATCCTATGAATTAAGTATAGCCTACACCTGTAAATGATTGATCCCATTTAACATCTCTTCCTGTAGCATGACTCTTCTGTCATAGGAAACCTTGAAACTTAACCGTTTCTTTTTTTGGGAGATTTTTCTCTAAGTTAGTTCTTTTCTCACACAAGTATTCATACTGATGTTTGTGTTGCAGTACACCTGGATGTGAGCTTATGGTATGGTCTTTAATCCATTTTGTATCATCTGTCATACATTGTGTATCATCTGTCCTCCATTTTGTATCATTATCCTCCATTGCCTGTCATTTGGCATTCATCCTCCATTTATTTTCTAAGCTCAATCTCTGTTGTTTGTGTGTAAGGTTTAAAATCCTTTTAATTTCATTTTTGTTTTGTTTCATTGTATTTAATTGCAATGAATATTTTTTCTCGGAGTCTGGATTCTTTTTTCAGTAATGAGATATATTTTTATAATAAAGTTTGTTTATTCAAGATGAAGATGTATTACATGAGAATTATCATTTAGTCCATCTTACCCCAGTAACAGTGTCAATAGGAAGTTAAAATTTTTGGTCATTATCATGGGCATACATTTTTTTTGCGTGATCACTGTTTGTAAACAACCTTTTTATGATTGGTTTTTAAGTGGGATCATACTGGCGGACATGACAAAAATAGTGTAGTAAGAGACCGCATGACCAATCACGCAAGACTTCAAATGAGGCATTGGGGTTCTAAACACACAATCCTAATATTTTTTCTGGACAGTCATTCAACACCTTGAAGGATATAAGGTGTATTATTTTTTAATTTGTTGCCGGAATTGTTTTTTCTTCATCTGATTTTTGGATTAAATAATTTATTCCTCTGGAAACACAAGTTGACTTTTCTATAAAAAAAAATTGGAAGGATTTGGAAAGGTCACAAGCGCTAAATATTCCACCCATTTTTGGTTAAGTGCTGCTGCTTTCAAATATACAACAAAATATACAATAACTAATGTTTAGGTTTTAATATATTATGTCCAAGTTATTGATTAACATAAATATAATAATAATAATAATAATAATAATAATAATAATAATAATAATAATAATAATAATAATAATAATAACAATGTGGACAGTATAGCCCTAATCTTCAGAAGCTGTGTTTTACAATATTAGATAACACATAAAAACATATAAAGTGATAAGATTACAAAAAGACACCATTAAATTACCAAAACAAAAACATGCTGACAATAATTAAGAAAGTAAACATTAATAAGTCTTTATGTCTTTTCTTGTAGTTGAAATGTTTTTAGAGTACTCTTGAATGAGATCATTGTGTCCTTGTGTTTAATATCATTGGGTAATTCATTCCACATAGCTAGGCCCTGGTACACAAAATAACATTGTCCATATGACTTTATTTTAAAAATGAGAACAATGAGAATACAAGTGTCAGAAGAGGATCATAAGTTTCTAGATTGGGTATACACATGGGTGAGGCCAGATGGGTATATTGGACTGGAGCCAGTCAGTGAAATGTAACATAGTGAACATATTTTGTGTTTGATTCTGGATCAAATGGGTGGCCAGTAAAGTTTACAGAGCAGAAGGAGATGTGCTAATTTCTCCATACTCTAAGGATGATCTTACCATGCCATGTTTTAAACTTTTTGAAGTTTCTTTTGATACTGAGACAAACCAGGTAAAAGTGAATTACAGTAGTCCAGCCTTGAATGTACTAAGAACAAATAAATGTTTTAGTAGCATAAACAAAAAAATCTTGCAAATCAAGCTGTTGCATTTCTCCTCTAGATATGCAGCCTTGCTTATGTTCATTACATGTTGGCATAATAAGAGAGTACTATTGAGAGTGACACCTAAGTTTTGTAAGGGCTGTGTTATTCCTGGTACTTATCATCTGAGGTGAATGAGAAAGTCTTTGCATTATGATCAAGATAGCTTCAATTTTATCATCATTCATCTGCATCTTGTTACAGTTCATCCATAATTTCATGTCAGAAACATCTCAATATACCATGGATGGTAGCCAAAACTTAATTTGTATATTTGAGTTTGATCAGTTCTACACTGGTGAGACACCAGATGTCAGTCTATGATATGAGAGATCAGCTGAAGTATAAAATGAAGAGAATGGGGCTGAGAACAGTGCCTTGTAGAAACCAAAACATAGACCAACTGAGCTGGAATGTTTTCTACTGATAGACACAATTTGTGTCCTGTTGGTTAAGTATGACTTGAACCATTGTGAAGCTTTACTGCAAACACCAGATACATGCTGGAGACAGTGAACTAATATCTATTGGTCTGTTATCTTAAATGCAGACAAGTTAAGGAGGCTGAGGACTGTAATATTTATACTATTCAAAGAGCATGTATTTAGCTAGAAAAGAAATTTCAGTACTATTGTGAGGGGATATGCAGACTGTGCATTGCTAAAAATGACCTTGAATTTAGATGAGATACAAGTTGGGATAGAGCTACCTTTTCTAAGATTTTGTACAGGAATGAGAGGTTAGAAACAGAGCAGTAGTTTGTTAAATCATTATGGTCAAGCTTTAGTTTCACAAAATGAAGATTTACATTTGCAGTTTTGACAAATCATGGGAATTCCCTGGATGAAAGAAAACAATTGATTTTTTCAGTTAGTGAAGGCAATATTGAATCTAACCAGCCAAGCAGCAGTAATGTTAGAATTGGATTAAGTTCACATGACTTTGGAACACTCTTCATCACAATTATATGTACCAAATTCAATGAGACAGGTTCAAATGCTGTTAAACATTGCCATGTATATTCTTTAGCGCAACTGTATGATGATGTGTCAGTTGAAATTGTGCAGCAAGTTTATCTCTGATGAATTGAACTTTCTCCCAGAAGAAATTTGCAAACAGATCCAGAAGGACAACCAGAGAGAATATTCCTGGAAGTGTACATTTATTCCTTGAAATAAACTTGTTCCTAATCCAGCTCTTTGCAGCTGGAACTTTCAATGATCTTAGTACTACAGTAGGTTGATTTTTCTGAATGAACTATGTGATATTCTTCTTAGCAGCTCGATAGATTTGTTTATGAATAGTGAGGCTGGTGGAAAACCAAATCCTCTCAACCTTACAGCATTTGCCTTTAGCAATTTGAATCTAGTCCCTAACACTACTATACCCTGAAGAACAATTTAGAATTTATACTCTGCGCTTAGTTACAGGGGCATCTTTGCCAGGCAATGAACACAAGCATTTGTCAAGTTGTACTGCTGTAGGAGATAATGTACTTATTCAGTTTGCTTGGCTGTCATGAATTAGTTGGGTTCCATTTATTATACAGAGGTTTCTCTTTGTAGTAAATAGAGGGATAGGGACTGATATGTTGAGGTGGCATACGATGTAAAGGTGATCTGATGCAACTATGTGGGACACCATTGAAGACTGTAGAATATTATCATAAGGTCTCTGATGCAACTATGTGGGACACCATTGAAGACTGTAGAATATTATCATAAGGTCTCTGATGCCACTATGTGGGACACCATTGAAGACTGTAGAATATTATCATAAGGTCTCTGATGCCACTATGTGGAACACCATTGAAGACTGTAGAATATTATCATAAGGTCTCTAATGCAACTATGTGGGACACCATTGAAAACTGTAGAATATTATCATAAGGTCTCTGATGCAACTATGTGGGACACCATTGAAGACTGTAGAATATTATCATAATGTCTCTGATGCAACTATGTGGGACACCATTGAAGACTGTAGAATATTATCATAAGGTCTCTGATGCCACTATGTGGAACACCATTGAAGACTGTAGAATATTATCATAAGGTCTCTAATGCAACTATGTGGGACACCATTGAAAACTGTAGAATATTATCATAAGGTCTCTAATGCCACTATGTGGAACACCATTGAAGACTGTAGAATATTATCATAAGGTCTCTAATGCAACTATGTGGGACACCATTGAAAACTGTAGAATATTATCATAAGGTCTCTGATGCAACTATGTGGGACACCATTGAAGACTGTAGAATATTATCATAAGGTCTCTGATGCAACTATGTGGGACACCATTGAAGACTGTAGAATATTATCATAAGGTCTCTAATGCAACTATGTGGGACACCATTGAAGACTGTAGAATATTATCATAATGTCTCTGATGCAACTATGTGGGACACCATTGAAGACTGTTGAATATTATCATAAGGTCTCTGATGAATCCAGTCTAAACTGTGACGTTTATGGTTTTTTGGCTAACTGACTGTTTCAGGTTGAAAATGTGAATAGGATTAGGTAACAAAAAGATGCATCAGAAATAGATACACAATTTAGGAAGGATTATGATCTTCAACAAATTATACTTGGCATTTTGTATGCCCCAATCTTAACTCCACACCTTGTAGAATGCATATACTTCACTCATTTTTTATGTGTTTTATGTATACAAAATTACACTGTAATTGTTTAGATTTAGTGGAAAAGAAGTAAACTTTGAAAGGGTTTTTTTTGTTGCATTCAGTATTTGAATGTTATGTACCTTAATAGCATGAATATGCACCATACTTCATGGCATATTTCTGTACTATGCTTCATAGTATAGTTATGTACCTTAATAGCATGAATATGCACCATACTTCATGGCATATTTCTGTACTATGCATCATAGCATAGTTATGTACCTTACTTAATAGCATGGATATGCACCATACTTCATGGCATATTTCTATACTATGCATCATAGCTTAGCATGCATCATAGCATAGTTATGTACCTTACCTAATAGCATGGATATGTACCTTACTTAATAGCTTGGATAGGTACCATATACTTCATGGCATATTTCTGTACTATGCTTCATAGTATAGTTATGTACCTTAATAGCATGAATATGCACCATACTTCATGGGATATTTCTGTACTATGCTTCATAGCATAGTTATGTATCTTACTTAATAGCATGAAACATTGCATAATTATGTACCTTGCTTCATGGCAGAGCTATGCACCATGAAACATTACATAGTTATGTACCATTCTTCATGGCCAAGATATGTAACATGAAACAATGCATAGTTATCTGTGATGTTTCATAGTATAGTTGGATACAATGCTTCATAGTACCTATATTCCTTGTTTTGTAGCATACATATGTACCATGCTTCATCACATAGTTATGTACCATGCTTCACAGCAAAGTTATGTATCATGCTTTATGGCATAGTTTAGTACCATGTTTCACAGAATAGTTATGTACCATGCTTCACAACAAAGTTATGTATCATGCTTCATGGCATAATTTAGTATAATGTTTCATTACTGAATTATGTAATATGCTTCATAAAATAGTTATGTACCATGTTTTGTAGCATAGTTATGTACCATGTTTTGTAGCATAGTTATGTACCATGTTTTGTAGCATAGTTATGTACCATGTTTCATAGCAAAGTTATGTACCATGCTTCACTGCAAAGTTATAGAAATTGCTTCATAGAATGAGTTATAGGGGAGTTATAGTATTCTGCCTTACTTCATTTTAATTTCTTTATTATATGTCAATACCACCTGCCCAACCCTTTATTTTCAATAGTGATTTTTTGGTTCAAAGCAATTATGTTAATGCATGTTGTGAAAGCTAATTTTGCAAAATGTTTGTTTTATTGTTTGATAAAGATTTCTGCTTTCAGATTACATCGCTTATATCAGGTTTTGTCTCCAACATTACAACTATAGCCAGTTCTGAAAATGCTTTGAATCAGATAGCCAAGCTGGGAATTCTTGTCCAGTTGGAAGGGCTTCTTAGTTGCCATGGTGAAGAGGTAGCCATGTTGGAAGATATGGTGGTGGGAGTGGATGATCTTCAATCAGTGACCTTCAGATTAGTGCGAGAGACAGTCACTCAGAAGCATGTTTCATTATCAACAACAAGGTAAGGTTATATGTACTTCACCAGTCTACAGATTTTCTGTTCATCAGGGCAAGAACACTCCTTAGAGCTTAGCCCTGTCTCTTGTTTTCAGACTGATTTAATTGCACTTGTCTGGTTTAATTTCTATACATTGTATCATTTACTAAATCCCCACTGCTACCATTTATCATAAATTTCACCATTCTTCAAGTCTAACAGAAGTTTGTAGGGATGGAAATGATTTGTTGATAAAGCTATCTGATATAAACCTGTCTTTGAAATAATCAGGATGTTTGGTTTAACCCTTTAGCTATAACTACCACATCTGAGTGTCGCCTGTAAATAGCTCCTGAACCCCACTGACGCATATATGCAGTGTCGATAAGTCTTGTTTAAAACCCCAGTGTTGCTTATGAGCACGTAGTTCTGCTGTACTCAAAACCCCAGTGTCGCATATATGCAGACGTAACTGCTATGTTAACTAAACGTTGATTGGTTGAAAGTACAGATATTTACTTATTTTTTATTATCATAACCAATGAGAAGACTGGTTACTGAACATTTTGATACCAGTTAGAAAGCTGAGAGGTTAAATTTAGACACGCGGGAAGGAAATTTCCGGCAATGTACAAAACATGTGTAGTTGAGATAAACAAAAATGGATTCCTAGTTAGATATTTGTGACTTTAAAGGGTTCAGTGCAAGCAATATCGAAGAGTTTAATGGATCATTCTTAGTAAATGGATCAGATAATGATGTTAGTCCCGTTTCAACACTAGATGTATGTGATTTTGATTCAAATGACGATGATTTATTTTGTGCGATTCAAAACAGTTTACGGGACGGGGATTTCTTGTCTGATTGTTGTAGGAGTAAATAAAATGTAAATATATGAATAACAGACACTATACAAGGTAAGCTGCTTTTTATTTCACTGAAATCCAGCAAAAATTAATGAAATAATGAATATAAATGTAACCATGTCTTTATTGTCAGTTTCCGTAGTCAACCACAATGATGCTCTAGTATTCAGCCTAGCAACCAGCCCCAGTAGTCTCAGTAACTGATACGCTATCACTCAGCAGTAGTGAAACTGCAGAACAGCTGTAGTAGTTAAAGGGTTAAACAACATTCAGATATTTAGTTTAGAATTAAGATATGCCATCTGTCAATTCTGTTGTCAAAGTCACTCATAATTATGTTGGGGTTTTATTGTTTCAAGAATGCTCTAAAAATAGTCATTTGATAAATTTGCCAAATTATGTTAGTGACTAATCTAAAATCAACAGCACATAATGCACAAATTGATTTGAGAAGGAATCAAAAGAAGTAGACCCACATTTTTAAGTAGATCTGAGAAGAAAGAGCATGCATTAGATAGAAACAAGATTCAAATAAATAAACTGGAATACTTTAAACTTAGGCTGCAGATGACCCAACATAGTGTGATGTTGACATTATCTAATCTTGTGTTCCACATTTCTACTGAAATTGGTTGACCCACAGATCAGATTAATTTGTAGACATGTGAAAAATGGCAAGTTTTTCAGTTCAGGGAGAATACATGGCTCATAATGTAATATCAATGTTTTCTAGTTTTAATGATGATGTTTAGGACCAGTATCTTTGAATATTCAGTATTATTACAATGATTTGAGCAAATAGTTTTTGAGATTTGGTTTGGACCAATGTACTTTCACACTTGGCATTTGTAAAATATAGCCAAAACCTAAACTCCCACACATAGCTATAAAAAATGTTTTTCATCCCCTGGCTTATTTATTGATTAAGTCATCCTAGACCTCTTGGTCTTGACACAGTAAAGCACTACTTTCAGAAATATGCTTCTATTATAGTGATGCCTCGCATTAGTTTTGAAACATTAGTTATTTTAGCAAAGTGTGCTTGATAAATGACAATGATATATTCCCTCCATCTCTTCTTCCAACTATATTCTGACTATACCACCATGTTTATTTGTATCCCACTACTGATTTCAATAATGGAATCTTGAATGTGATAAAAGGTTCACAGAACATAGTCCATTCATTCATTGTTTTATAATTTATAATCGGAATGTGACCAGAGTGGCCTTAACAATGGCATTCTTTTTCATTGTTTTATAATTTCTAATTGGAATGTGACCAGAGTGGCCCTAACACTGGCATTCTTTTTCATTGTTTTATAATTTCTAATAGGAATGTGACCAGAGTGTCCCTAACACTGGCATTCTTTTTCATTGTTTTATAAATTCTAATCGGAATGTGACCAGAGTAGCCCTAACACTGGCATTCTTTTTCATTGTTTTATAATTTCTAATCGGAATGTGACCAGATTGGCCTTAACACTGGCATTCTTTTTCATTGTTTTATAATTTCTAATAGGAATGTGACCAGAGTGGCCCTTACAGTGGCATTCTTTTTCATTATTTTATAATTTCTAATCGGAATGTGACCAGAGTGTCCCTAACACTGGCATTCTTTTTCATTGTTTTATAATTTCTAATCGGAATGTGACCAGAGTGGCCCTAACACTGACATTCTTTGCACCTTTCATACTTAATGGGCTTTCCATATCAACACATTGCAATGTTGCATCCACTATCTGCAAGTTAAATTTCTCAGACAACATTGTGACATAGTTCATTATATTTGGTAACTGCTGGATAATTCCATACAAATTATAATGTTAAGAGTTTAGAGTTCTTTAATTCATAAACATGTACATAGAAACTACACCACTTGTTAAATCCATGTGGAAGGCAAATTTGTAATTATTATTCTCTTTCTCTGCTTGTTTCAACATTGTAAATATCAGATGCAGATGACAGTATTTTCCTTCTATGTACATACATGTGTAGTTGTGCATACACCCCTTTGCTGAAAATGGACTTATCTAATAACTGGAAATGACTGGTGAACAGGTCATCTTTTGCACTGAAAACATCTGTTTGGAATGAAATACGAAGATGATAATGGTGTTAGAGTCGCACATGGGCAAATTCAGGTTTGAAAATATTGATTATTATATAAACTAAGTTCTGTGCATCTTTTATCTCTTTTGTGCTTTTCATCTTTTAGATCGGTAGGGTATACAAACAAATAGGGAGGTATATTCAGAGTATAGATAACCCCTTGTCAGAAAGTTCATATATAATGTCACTTTTTTTGATGCACTTTGCGAAAGTCTGCATCTGCCTGCCCATGACAGCATTGTACATATGCTTCCATAAAGGATGTATTGCAGAGCAATGTCAATAGCAAATAGAAACAGTAAACTTATAGGAAAATGACACAAAGCTATTTAATTTGGCATTCCTAAAGCTTTTTATTTATTTATCATAATTTTGGTTTTGTCTACAAAGCTAGAAAATCATTTGGGAAAAATCATGATTGATTGTAATGTGTTTAATTGTTAAGTAAAATATTAAACTTATATCCTGTTTTTTGTGACAAAAGTAATTTGTAATGTGAATATGCAGAAGATTAATCCTTGAATGTATTATTTTGGTTATTTAGAACTGTTTTACATCCTTCCTAATTTCTCTAGAAGTGCAAATAATCAGGAACAAAAAGAGTTGCAGTAGAAGATTTTAATTTGAATTTGTTGTCATTCTTTCAATTAACTACAATTTAAAAAGCTAACAGCTCATGAAAAATTATTTGTCAAGATTCTCTTAAAGGATGATTGAAAAAAATTTGCTGTTAAAGTAAAATTGTTTTTTTATGAGATAGAAAATCATTATACTTTGATATAAATAAGACAAAGGCAGAGGAGGAGGATTTAATCATAAAACATGTTTCTTGTAAATGTTCACAAATTACAATAACAAAGAACCACCTCAGAAACTTTATAATGCAGTACAGTATTCTAAACAGTGTTAGTGATGAAGTTATCCACTGTGAGTCTCATTGCCATCACATGTTAAGTAGTTGACTGTTTTGGTGAGAAGTTGATATGCCCCATCATAATAGTTACTAAGAATTTCTATGAGGATTTTCTGATTTAAAAAGAAACTTTTCTGATTTAAAAAGAAACTTTTGAAATGGAGTTTGTTTTTCATGATCTGTATCTTTGCTTGAATTTACAACTAGTAATGAAAAGATTTTCTATCTGTATGACTCTCTGTTGATCAGTGTAATCAAATATACTAATTACATGATAGAAAGATGAAGTTTCACAAGAACTTTAGTTTATGAGATTGTGTCAGAGCAGTTTAGCATCAAAATGGGTGATATCTCAGGTGCTGAACCATTACTTTGACACTTATGTCATATTTGGTATGATTGTTTAATTCAGTGATGAAAAAACCTACAGTACTGTGCCAATTTTATACTATGACGCAGAAAGCATATTATTATTCCAAATCTATACTTTAGCTTTTCTCCATTATAAAGAAAATGCAACAGACTTTATACTAAATTATAGATTTAAATATCACTGTTAATGTGTTTGTAATAACAGCACTTTTTTCATACTAAAAAGGAATGAAAATATAAAGAAATTGTATGTTTAATGAAAAGGTGTTAAACACTTTAAAAAATAGACTTTACTTGAAAATAATTAAATGTTGATTGCATTTTTGTTGCAGTTTAGTAAGGTGTGGACTGTTTCCCGATATGAGTCGGTAAGTTGAATTATTTGAGGATGGTACACTTGTGATAATATCATCATTTATGCATGATTTTCTTTTTATTTGGATATTTTAAAATTAGATTGATTAATTTAACACTACATTCCTCCAAAGTTTAATAAATTTTTAAATTTTCAAATTGTTCTATATCTCTCAGCACACCAATATGTTTTCTTGCAAAACAACAAAAAGACATAGGATTTCTATTGCATTATCATCATTATCATCAACCCAAGCTATTCATTATCATTATCACCAACCCAAGCTATGCATTACCATTATCATCAACCCAAGCTTTGTATTATCATTGTCATCAACCCAAGCAATGCATTATCATTATCATCTACCAAGCTATGCATTATCATTATCATCAACCCAAGTCATGCATTATCATCATTATCATCAACCCAAGCCATGCATTATCATCATTATCATCAACCCAATCCATGCATTATCATTATCATCAAACCAAGCCATGCATTATCATCATTATCATCAACCCAAACTATACATTATCATTATCATCAACCCAAGCCATGCATTATCATTATCATCTACCAAGCTATGCATTATCATTATCATCAACCCAAGTCATGCATTATCATCATTATCATCAACCCAAGCCATGCATTATCATCATTATCATCAACCCAAGCTATTCATTATCATTATCAACAACCCAAGCTATGTATTACCATTATCATCAACCCAAGCTTTGTATTATCATTATCATCAACCCAAGCTATTCATTATCATTATCAACAACCCAAGCTATGCATTACCATTATCATCAACCCAAGCTATGCATTATCATTATCATCAACCTAAGCCATGCTTATCATCATTAGTATCAATCATAAGTCATGCATTATCATCATTATTATCAACCCAAGCCATGCATTATCATTATCATCAACCCAAGCCATGCTTTATCATTATCAACAACCCAAGCCATGCTTATCATCATTAGTATCAATCCTAAGTCATGCATTATCATCATTATTATCAACCCAAGCCATGCATTATCATTATCATCAACCCAAGCCATGCATTATCAATAATCATCAACCCAAGCCATGCATTATCATTATTATCAACCCAAGCCAAGTATTATCATTATCATCAACTCAAGACTCAAGCCATGCATTATCATCATTATCAACCCAAGCCATGCATTATCATTATCAACAACCCAAGCCATGCTTTATCATCATTACTATCAACTGAAACCATGCATTATCATCATTATCATCAACCCAAGCCATGCATTATCATTATCATCAACCCAAGCCATGCATTATCAATAATCATCAACCCAAGTCATGCATTATCATTATCAACAACCCAAGCCATGCTTTATCATCATTACTATCAACTGAAACCATGCATTATCATCATTATCATCAACCCAAGCCATGCATTATCATTATCATCAACCCAAGCCATGCATTATCAATAATCATCAACCCAAGCAATGCATTATCATCATCAACCCAAGCTTTGAATTATTATTATCATCAAACCAAGCCATGCATTATCATCATTATCATCAACCCAAACTATACATTATCATTATCATCAACTGAAGCTATGCATTATCAATAATCATCAACCCAAGCCATGCATTATCATTATCATCAACCCAATCCATGCATTATCATTATCATCAAACCAAGCCATGCATTATCATCATCATCATCAACCCAAACTATACATTATCATTATCATCAACCCAAGCCATGCATTATCATTATCATCAAATTAAGCCATGCATTATCATTATTATTATCACCCCAAATCATGCTTTATCATCATTATTATCAACCCAAGCCATATATTATCATTGTCATCAGCCCAAACCATGCATTATCATCATTACTATCAACCCAAGCTATGCATTATCAATAATCACCAACCCAAGCCATACATTATCATTATCAACAACCCAAGCCATGCATTATCATTATCAACAACCCAAGCCATGCATTATCATTATCAACAACCCAAGCCATGCATTATCATCATTACTATCAACCCAAGCTATGCATTATCAATAATCACCAACCCAAGCCATACATTATCATTATCAACAACCCAAGCCATGCATTATCATTATCATCAAACCAAGCCATACATTATTATCATTATCATCAACCCAAGCTATGTATTATCATTATTATTAACCCAAGCTATGTATTATCATTATCATCAACCCAAGCTATGCATTATCATCATTATCATCAACCTAAACCATGCATTATCATCATCCTATGCATCATCATTATTATTATCAACCCAGGCCATACATTACATCATTAACAAGTCATGCATTTTTGTCATCAATATCAACCCATGCTATGCATTATCATCATCATTATCAACCCAGGCCATGCATTGTCATCATCACTATTAACCCAAGCCATATATTTCCATTATTAACTCATGCCATGTATTATCATCATCATTATCAACCCAAGCCATGAATTTTTATCATCATTATCATACAGGCCATATAGTGTCATCATATTTATCATTACAAGCCATGTATTATGATCATTGTTATCATCCCAGGTCATGTACTATCATTATTCACTCAGGCCTTGTATTATCATCATCATCATCATGAACCCAGGCCATGTATTAACATCCTAATTATCAACTCAGGCCATGTATTATCATCATCATCAACCCAGACCATGTGTTATAATCAATATTATCATCCCAAGCCTTGTATTATGATCATTATTATAATCACATGCCTTGTAGTATCATTATTAACTCAGGCCATGTATTATCATCATCATTATCAACTCAGGCCATGTATTATCATCATCATCAACCCAGACCATGTGTTATAATCAATATTATCATTCCAAGCCTTGTATTATGATCATTATTAACATCCCAAGCCTTGTAGTATCATTATTAACTTAGGCCATGTATTATCATCATTATTATCATCCCAAGCCATGTATTCTCAAAACGTTCAAGCAGACAAAATATTATGCTTTGGCTCAAGGTGTGATGCTATCTTTTTTCTAATTAAGGTATATAATGTCAAAGTATGACTCTATCTTCATTCTGTTTAAGGTAGAGAATGTGAAGGTGTGACTCTATCTTTGCTCTAATTAAGATATAGAATGTTAAGGTGTGATTCTTAATTCTAATTAAAATATAGATTGTCTAGGTGTGACTACCTTTGTTCTAATTAAGATATAGAATGTTAAGGTGTGAAACTGTCTTTGTTCTAATTGAGTTATATATTGTCTGGGTGTGACTACATCTTTGTTCTAATTGAGATATAGAATGTGAAGGTGTGACTACCTTTGCTCTAATTAAGGTATATAATGTCAGGGTTTGATTCTATCTTCATTTTGATTAAGGTCGAGAATATCAAAGTTTTGTCATTCTATCTTTATTCTAAATAAGGTAGTGACAGTTAAGCTGTGACCCCTGCTTCATTTTATTAAGCTAGAAAATATCAAATTTTTGTGATTCTAACTTCATTTAATTTAAAGCAGAAAACATCATATGATTCTACCTTATTCTAATGCAGGTAAAGGACGAGATTGTTAAGTTGTGATTCTAACTTCATTCTTTTTAAGGTTGAGAACATCAAGGTGTGATAATTGCTTCATTCTGATTAAGGTTGAAAAGTGCAAGTTTCTTAAACTATGAGATTGAACTCTAGTTTCTTGCTCAAAATGTTTAGAGAATATGAGGACATGTTCAGTCATGTGTTAACATTGATTGGTGGTTGAGGCTCTTTTTTGCATTGAGCACAGCACTATGTTTTATTAAAATAATTGACATGTGTCAGTTTGTTTTCCATGAAAGTTTATTTGTTTTTAAGCTTAAAAAAGTTATTATGGTCAAAATTTTACTTAAAAATTAGCATATAACAGATGTACCTAGTATGTACTTTAACTCGCAAAGTATCAGCATATAACAGTTGTACCTAGTATGGACTTAAACTCATTAAGTATCATCATATAACAGTTGTACCTAGTATGGACTTGAATTCATTAAGTATCAGCATATAACAGTTGTACCTAGTATGGACTTAAACTCATTAAGTATCAGCATATAACAGTTGTACCTAGTATGGACTTGAACTCATTAAGTATCAGCATATAACAGTTGTACCTAGTATGGACTTGAACTCATCAAATATCAGCATATAACAGTTGTACCTAGTATGGACTTGAACTCATTAAGTATCAGCATATAACAGTTGTACCTAGTATGGACTTGAACTCATTAAGTATCAGCATATAACAGTTGTACCTAGTAGGGACTTAAACTCATTAAGTATCAGCATATAACAGTTGTACCTAGTATGGACTTGAACTCATTAAGTATCAGCATATAACAGTTGTACCTAGTATGGACTTGAACTCATCAAATATCAGCATATAACAGTTGTACCTAGTATGGACTTGAACTCATTAAGTATCAGCATATAACAGTTGTACCTAGTAGGGACTTGAACTCATCAAATATCAGCATATAACAGTTGTACCTAGTATGGACTTGAACTCATCAAATATCAGCATATAACAGTTGTACCTAGTATGGACTTGAACTCATTAAGTATCAGCATATAACAGTTGTACCTAGTATGGACTTGAACTCATTAAGTATCAGCATATAACAGTTGTACCTAGTATGGACTTGAACTCATTAAGTATCAACATATAACAGTTGTACCTAGTAGGGACTTGAACTCATTAAGTATCAGCATATAACAGTTGTACCTAGTATGGACTTGAACTCATTAAGTATCAGCATATAACAATTGTACCTAGTATGGACTTGAACTCATCAAATATCAGCATATAACAGTTGTACCTAGTATGGACTTGAACTCATCAAATATCAGCATATAACAGTTGTACCTAGTATGGACTTGAACTCATCAAATATCAGCATATAACAGTTGTACCAAGTATGGACTTGAACTCATTAAGCACAAACGTTTAACAGTCGCACCTAATATGTACTTTAACTCTTTAACTCTATAATTATTGGCATATAACAATTATACTTAGTGTGGACTTAAACTCACTAAACATTAGCATATAACAGTTGTACCTAATATGGACTTTAACTAAGTATTTACATTTGGTCTTTTGCTCATGTAGTGTCAGCATAAAAAAGCTATATGTAGTACTGACTTTAGCTCACTAAGTATTAGAATATAACAGTTATACTTATAGTCCGAGTCTATTAACCCGTTTGTTTGTTCCCCCTGCTGATTTCAACAAGAGAAACCTTTAATTTGATAAAAAGTGCAAAGAACTTAGTCAATTCATTCATTTATATTTTTTAACCAGACTGTGAGTAGAATAGCATAACACCATCATTGTCTGTGCATTTCATGCTTAACAGAAGTTTTCAGTATAATAGATGGACATGCTTGAAACTTATTTCCAGTTCCTGGACCAATCCATTTTCAGCAAAGGGGTGTATGGGTAATTAAAGATGTACATACACATTATCTGCTTCCGATATTTACAGTGTCAAATCAAGCAAAGGAAAATAATGACAACAAAAAAATTGCCTTTCATGTGGATTTAACAATCGGATTCATTAATATGTTCATGTATGCAAAGGAATATAATTCCAAACTCAACGTCATGGTAACTTACAGAATTATCTGGCTGTTACTGAATAATATGAATTATGTCATCATGTTGTCAGATGGAAAAAAAATGCCCCATAGTGTATGGATATGGTGCCATGTTAGTATGCAATGTTCGTTAAGCATAAAGGTTCAAGGGTATGCCAGTATTAGTGTCATTCTGGTCACAGTCAGGTAAGAAATTAGAAGTCAATGATTCAATTGACTTAGTTCTGTGCACATTTTATCATATTACACATTTTAGTTATTGAAATCAGACTATAGTATGAACTTTAGCTCAACTAAGCATTAGCATATAACAGTTGCACCTAGTATGAACTTTAAGTATTAGCTTATAACAGCTATACCTAGTATGGACTTTTACTCACTTAGTATTAGCATATAATAGCTATACCTAGTATAAGCTTTTACTCATGTAGTATTAGCATATAACAGCTATACCTAATATGGACTTTCACTCACTTAGCTATACTTAGTATAGTTCTTTACTCACTTAATATTAGCATATATTAGTTTTACCTAGTATGGACATAACTAAGAGTTAGCATATAACATTTGTACCAAATAAAGACTTTTACTCACTTTGTTTCAGCATGTAGGAGCTATACATAGTACTGACGTTAACTCACTAAGAATCAGCATGTAACAGTTGTATATATTATGGACATTAAAGAAGTATTAGCATATTACAGCTATACCTAGTCTGGACTTTAACTAAGTATTAGCATATTACAGCTATACCTAGTATGGACTTTAAGTATTAGCATATTACAGCTATACCTAGTATGGACTTTAAGTATTAGCATATTACAGCTATACCTAGTATGGACTTTAAGTATTAGCATATTACAGTTGTACCTAGTATGGACTTGATCTCAGTAAGTATTAGCTTATAACAATTGTACCTAGTATTTACTTAAACTCACAGAGTATCAGCATACAACAGTTATATCAACCTAGTACCGAACAAATGTAAATTTTAATGCTTAAAACCATCACATATTTACATTGAATCATTTTCAGTATTTTCTCACAAGTTCCATTGCCTACTGTTTGATGTAGGAAAACTAATATTTCTAGACAAAAAAACAAACAGAGATAGATAATGGCCAATGGCAAATAAAATTAGGATTGTGAAGAATGTGTACAGGTAATTCTGATATGTCAGCAATATAAAAATACACTATTTTCAGCATATTTTTCTTGATTACTTTGATTGCTTGCCTAATCATGACCTTTTCAGTCTTGGTAAATCCAATGACAAAATACAGCAGATTTTTTTTTTAATTTTTGCTTTTTATTAATGGAAATTTTATATAAATGTCTGTTCAAAACAACAGCAATTTTATGTTGTTAAAATCATTGTATACCTTCAAACCATCCTGAAATACCAGATCACACCTATGTGGCAACTCTACTAGAAATTTGTATGCATATGTAGCTAAGACAATGAGAATTAATTAGAGCTTACAATAATTAATGAGTTTTTTCTCCTGTCATGCAGGCACCATATCTGTGTTGAAGTCCCTGTCAGTCAGAAGGTGTTTGATAAGCTTATTCCCAGTCTTCAGCAAGGTCATTGTATAAAGGTCATCCCAGTTTTATTCAATATTGGAATCAATGAGCAAGCCACACTTGCTGAGAGGTAAAGCATGCTGGATGTATTGTTTTGTTTGCTCCAAGAGACTAGTTGTGTGGTCCATACAGAACTAGCAAATACCCTGACATTTTTCTGATACAGTTGATATACACATGTTTTGATTCAGTCAAATTTGTTGACAGATTTTATATAACTGCAGAATTTTTCAGTACTGTGGAAATGTATTATCAGGTACTCCAATTTATCAATGAATAACTTGTTTATGAAGCAACAAATTTAAAACTGAAACCAAATTTTTACAGATGATTATACACTTATTAGACTGAAATTATCACTTTTCTACCACACAAAATTAGCAATTTTAAAATAGTTTATAAATTGGGTCCCTCTATTTATACAGCCATGGAAAGATAACCTATTTCAAATTTCAGTAATTTTTATAGCCATTAAGCTGCTACAAAAAAGGATTGCACAGTAGACATTGTTTTTTATTGTAAACAAGTGTGGATGATAGTAATTTCCATTCATAAAAAATTTCTTTTGTCAAGTGAGAAGTATTATTTTTATCTGGTCACTGATTATAAAGTCCACCTATAAAATGCCACCTTCTTTAATGTTGTCTATATGTATGTATGTCATAAAGTCCCTCTATACACTGCCACCATCTTTAAAGTTGGGTATTTTATGGATCTTATAATAAAGCCTATCAGTATACTGCCACCTAATGGGTATGCATGTGGCTGTTGCTGTAAAGTCCCTTGTTATGGGTGTGCTTATAGGTGTTGCTGTAAAGTCCCTTGTTATGGGTGTGCATATGGGTGTTGCTGTAAAGTCCCTTGTTTTGGGTGTGCATATGGGTGTTGCTGTAAAGTCTCTTGTTATGGGTGTGCATATGGGTGTTGCTGTAAAGTCCCTTGTTATGGGTGTGCATATGGGTGTTGCTGTAAAGTCTCTTGTTATGGGTGTGCATATGGGTGTTGCTGTAAAGTCCCTTGTTATGGGTGTGCATATGGGTGTTGATGTAAAGTCCCTTATTATGGATGTGCATATGGGTGTTGCTGTAAAGTCCCTTGTTATAGGTGTGCATATGGGTGTTGCTGTAAAGTCCCATGTTATACTGCTGCCCTTCTTAAAAGACAGTTGTGCAAATGGTTCTCATTATGTTGTTTGAGTTTTGTTCCATCATTGCTGCATTATTTCGCTTATTCTACATTTTTGGTTAATTGGAGATTTAATTATAATGCAAGTTCACATCATTAAATACATTATTCTAATGTACCAATGTATTTAGGATCATTACTGATGGGTAGAACATCATGGCTGTAAAATCTGATATAAACAGTCAGAAATCATAATGCCCTTCAGACATAATTTTCACTGCAACTTGGTGTCATGGAGAATTTAATTTAAACACTTTCTTTTCGAGAACATTTTCAGTAGATTTATGAATAGGAGTAACAGACTTGTATTTGAAAATATTAATGGTGTTTTATTGTGACAAATACCAATTTTACATGCTTTGCTCATAAACCCCACTTTGAGGCAGGTCAGTGGCAGATAATGTCCTCAAATATAATGCTGTTTACCCCAAGATTTTGTGGGTACATGTGCTGTTGTAACAACCTATTTGGAACATCCTTCAGTATAAGGCTACCTCACTACATTGTAGGTGACTTTTATGGCTTTCCTGAACAATGTTATAAAGAGGAATCAGTTGACAGTGCCATCATTGTGGACCCTGTATATAGCAAATTGCAGACATAGCATTATCAGAGGTTTTGAAAGTTATAAACTGTGAAGGTACTTCTTAGCAAAATACACAGTTTAGACTAAGTTCCATGCAATCCTTGTTAAGAACATTTTATTAGTAAAATAAATACAAATGGTCAGACATATTTAAGGGCTCCATTATTCTCAAACCGTTTTTGATAGAATCTTGATACATCAAATACCTGGTATCTGTTTGCACCTCTCTCCATCCATTTGTATGTTCATATGTCCATCCACACCCAGTCAATGCACCCCTCAGGCAAATCAGAATGTTGAGACCGAATGGACGTCATTAAGAGAGCCGATTTACACCACAGCTTTAGAATTCCTAGGACCCTCATACAGAAAGCACCAAGACTGGTTTGATGAGAACTGCGCTAAGATCAAGCAGTTGCTGGATGAGAAACACCACCTCCACCAAAACTACCTTAACAACCCCAATTCCACCTCCAGTAAACATGCATTCATCAACATATGCAGAACAGTTCAGCAAAAACTCTGTAAGATGTGAGACACTTGGTTTAGCAACAAAGCTGATGGGATACAGTGCTACGCAAACAAGCATGACATGAAAATATTCAACAATGCCCTGAAAGAAGTGTATGGACCTACATCTTCTGGATCATCACCCCTTCTAAGCGCAGATGATATCACTCAAATTACTGACAAAGAGAAGATTCTTGAACGTTGGGCAGAACATTTTGACAGTGTCTTGAATTGCCCTTCATCCTTCAACAAGGAAACCATCAACCATCTCCCTCAATTACCCATCAATGAAGCAGGGGATGACCCTCCAACCTTGCTTGAGACACAGAAAGTGATTCATTTGCTCGCCAGTGTCAAAGCTCCTGGCTCAGATGCCATCCCAGCAGAAGTCTACAAAGAAGGGGGTACAGCCCTGATTGAAAGGTTCTTTGAACTGTTCTTGCTGATGTGGCAGCAAGAGACATTCCCACAGGAATTCAATGATGCTTCCTTTAAACTGACAGGCCTGCAAGGTATTTCCTTGCTCTCAATCGCAGGAAAGATACTTGCCAGAATCCTACTGAACTGCCTCAATATGCACCTTGATCAGACACTCCTGCCAGAAAGCCAGTGTATATTCTGGAAAAAACGTATGGATGTCCCAAAAAATTTATATTCATGGTCCAGCAATTCCATGATGGCATGCAGGCGCAAGTCCAGGAAAATGGAGTGTCATCTGAACCATTCCCAGTAACCAATGGCATCAAACAGGGTTGTGTTCTGGCACCAACACTGTTTAGTCTTTTTTTTCTCCACCATGCTGACTAATGCTTTCAGAGACAGAGATGTTTGAGTCAGTATCAGGTACCGTACAGATGGAAAACTGTTCAACTCCAGGAGGCTACAAGTGAAAACCAAGGTTATGACAGACAACAACAGGGAGTTCTTATTTGTCGATGATTGCGCTTTCAATGCTGGCTCAGAAGCAGACCTACAATGCAGAGTTGACAAGTTCTCTAGTTCCTGCACAAGCTTTGGTCTAACCATCAATACTAAGAAGACTGAAGTACTGCATCAGCCAGCCTCAACAAAGTCTTATACTGAGCCAAACATCACCGTCAACAGCCAAAAACTCAACGTAGTGAACCACTTCACCTACCTTGGCAGCACAGTTTCACAGAGTGTTACCATTGACGATGAGGTGAACCTCCGCATTGCCAGAGCCAGTGCAACTTTTGGCAGATTTATGAGAATGTATGGAATAGAAGAGGCATCAGCATCACGACCAAACTAAAGGTCTACAGGTCTTATGTACTCCCCACATTACTCTATGCATGCGAAACGTGGACGGTGTATCAACGTTATACCAGGAAGCTGAACCACTTTTACACCATAAGCCTCAGGAAAATAATCAACATCAAATGGCAGGACAAAGTCCCAGACACCGAGGTACTAGCCAAAGCAGGTCTTCACAGCATGCACACCATCCTGATGCAGTCCTTGCTGCGCTGGGCGGGACATGTTGAACGCATGCCAGACCATCGGCTGCCTAAGAGACTCTTCTATGGCGAGCTACAGCAAGGACAGAGAGCCAATGGAGGTCAGAAGAAACACTTAAAAGACAATTTGAAAGCTGCATTCAAAGCATTCAACATAGACCATGACTCATGAGAGCAAACAGCTAGTGATCGAGTCACTTGGTGTTCCTATCTGCACAGAGGCTCCAAGCTTTGTGAATCGAGCAGGATAGCAGCTGCAGAGATAAAGAGGCAAGTCAGAAAAGCACATGCCAGCGACCCTCCTGGAGATGTCCCAGCGACCCTCCTGGAGATGTCCCACTTATCCTGTGTCCATTATGCAACCAAACCTTCGGTGCAAGGATTGGCCTTATCAGCCACCTTCACACACGCAGAACTGAACCAGCCCCTCCAACTCATGGATGACTAGAGTGGTCTTCATCGACTCGATGGATGAACAACAACAACAAAATATCAGTCATCCACACCCACATTAATATCAGTTTTTTATTTAGTAGTTGACAAGGCATAGAGAGCTTGTAGTATGATTCAGTACCCTAATCATATCAACAATTGCTATATGAAACTTCTTCTTATTCTTCTGGACCAGTTTTGACCAAATTTGGCATGGCATCCTACTGTGTGTAGAGCTTTCAAATGTTTTTAAAAATATGATGCCACACAACTATCTGATTAATATATCAATACTATAAATGCTAAAATTTAACTGGGATGTCAAAATCTGCTGATTTAAAAAAGGTTCAATTATATGCAAAGCTTCCTGGCTAGAACACATTTCAGATTTTTGCAAATGATGCCAAATTACCAGCAAATGTCGCTGCCATTACTGATAAACATCTTCAATTGACTTCTCCTTAACAGTTGTGCAGAACTGGAGCAATCATGATAGAAAGTAACCAGACACGAAAACCTTCTCAAATTTAAACTGACATCAAATATGGACACCATCGTTAAAATAAGTGGACATATTTAACTTCTTGTCAAAACCTACTTAACTGAACTTAGATCATATATATTTGAGCATCCTAGATTTTAGAACTTTTTTTCAGTTGCATAACAGAATTTGATCAACATTGACATAAAACATCCTGGCTTTTTAAATACTGGACAAATGGTGCATTCCTGCCTTCATGTAAAGACAGAAAAACTGGAGAAATCTAAAATGCATCAATAGAAGTCAACAGCACTGAAATAAATTTCAACAGAAAGCATCCTGATGTCCCTTATTTCTTGATCAACTGTTTTTTTTTCTTCATTTTGCTATGAGGCACATGTTAGGGAGGTAAGCTGCCTTAGGCTTAATTTTACTTTCATATTATATCAGTACCATTTGATCCCACTCTCTTGAGATTTAAAATATACTTTAGGGACACGTTTCTTACAGTGAAAGTTGGGCATTAATCAAGTTCCTGAATTATATCACTGTACATTCTGCATTTTTTTAGTATTAACTGTCCACATTAAATATTTATATTCTTCATTGTTGAATATTTATTTAAATTCTCTCAACAAGCGGGAGCTTTGATACATGGAATTCAAGCTTTAGTTCATATACCTTGCAACAAACTATACATTTCGCTGACCCAAATATAATCATGTTGGATTTATTTTCAGGTTTGGTAATGCTAATATAATTATGTTGGATTATTTTCAGGTTTGGTAATACTAATTTGCAAGATCGAACAAATGAAGAAAGCTTAGGAAAACTTTTTAAGTATTTTGAAAAATATAAGGAAGTCATTGGAGATCCAGGTAGGGTTATCAATATTATGATTTTCATGTATTTATGATATTTCAGAGCAAGGAATCTCCACAATTATAACAATATGTTGAGACAAATTATATTTGTGAGGTGAGGTATAAATTCTACTGACATAACAGATAAATGCTGTTTTATTTTTTTTTTCTTTCTATGATAAGTGTATACATTGATAATATATGTGTGTGTGTTTGTGTGTGTGATTTAAATTTCAAATGTAGCTTTAACAACTTTTCAGTCATATCACTGCAGTGTCTAGCTCTTGGGTATCATGCATGCTGCAGACATGTAGTGAATGTCCCACATAGTCACATTATCCTGACACCATGTCCTAAATCTAACCTCTTAATGCAGAGTTCCAAGTGAGGCAGCTGCTAGTACAGTTTTTAGAAGTCTTTGGTGCTATTTATTTTATATATTTTGAAAAACATAAAAAAGGCTTATTATTTGTGCCTATTTTTAGCATCATTATTTTGCTGCCCACATTTGAATTACCTTAAGGAAGAATACTGTTTACAGAGCTCTGCCTGCTGTCATGTGACTGGGTGCCAGGTTTATCAAGCATTCTTATTGGGAATGTTCTTTTTGTTGAATTAATATGATTAGTGTCAGATGTTGCTTTATTTATAAATTTTAAAAATCTCTTTGCTCAGAACGCTATTGGAACTATTAAATATATTAGAAGTAAAGAAATTTATGTAGGAAACATACACAGCTTTTAAATATAATTAATTTGTATTCATTAAATATTAATTTTGATTCATTAAATATTCATTTGGATTCATTAAATATTAATTTTGATTCATTAAATATTCATTTGGATTCATTAAATATTAATTTGGATTCATTAAATATTCATTTGTATTCATTACATATTCATTTTGATTCATTAAATATTCATCTGGATTCATTAAATATTTATTTGGATTCATTAAATATTCATTTGGATTCATTAAATATTAATACAGCATATGAATCACAGTTTTGATTATGAGCTTTTATTGTCCACATAAAATTGGTCTTTAAAATAGGAACAAATATTTCTAAGCATAGTGCACCAATCAGATTAAAATCAGACTGTTATACATGAAGACAGCAACTTTTGAATAAGCTAATGGAAATGCATATTTAAAAAAATCTGAAAGTTAATCATGTTGTTCATCACACATGGAGACTTTACAGACACACGGCTCAGTTTCCACACATGACTTATCTGATTGGCTAATAAAATTATCAATTATGGCAATAGCAAGCTGCCAGACCCTTTAAGCAGTTCATGTCAGATCTTCGGGTGGGACAGTCATATTTTGAATTTTGTAAGATTGCATAGTACATATTCATTTTGAGAGTAAAAGTAATGGGATTGATGCTCAACTGTCAAAAAAGTAAATCCAGATAAGTTAATTTCTTTTTAACTGCTCAGTATTGAAACCATCTCTGATATTGTTGAGAAACTCCAACATACCAAATTTGGTAAAATAAATATTGTTTGAGTTAACATTTACAAGATCCCTCTCTGATTGGTCCCATTACATTTAGGATCATAAGTTCTTAATGAAAACCCCATGTCACATGACAGTCCATCCAGGAAAGGTAACTAACAAGATGTCCATAGCGGCCATGGTACAGCCATATCATATATGTACTTAGTTTTTACCAAATATGGAATGTAACAAGATAACCGAGTTTGGGATTTTCAGATTAATAACAAAACACCATTGATGGGGATACAATACAATGTATTTAATATTATATGAAAATATCAAATGAAGTATGATAGATACGTGCGTGAATGGGTCCCAATATGGAACTAATTAACATAATCAGCACGATCTTACTAATGTAACAAATACGGTACCAAGACAAATAAAGAAAGAACGATTCACGGTATATAAAGAACAGAAATATGACTTCACAATAGTAAAATACAAATTATATTTTCGTTCAAAATAACGAATTGATAGTTTTACTCATGATAGCAAAACAAATGATAGTTCGTTCAAAATAACGGATTGATAATTTTAATCACAATATCTACACAATAGCAAACACTGGGTATTACAAAAACCCTACGTTAGCCAACGGCCAAAATATTATATCTGGAGCAATGTATTTACTCCCTTAAAACTCTTTGCTCCACTAGACAAACAAACAAAGATTTGTAGTCGCCTGACCACTATTGATTCCTGGGTTTGACAATCAGCACCCGACACTTTGGTCTGCAACGCCCGATTTCCCTCAACCCGACTGGCAACATTGAAATATTCAAAGCACTCGAAAACATATGCACAGCACAGCCCGGCACTGCACAGGCAGCATACGCAGCTCTAAACAGCACAGGCAGCTTTTCACAGATGTACACAGCACAGCTCAGCACTAAACTCTACAGCATAACACAGCACAGCAACAACACAGCGCATCAACACCAACACGGCACTGCAACACCAACACAGCTCTACACAAACACAGACAGAATAGCAAACCACTGCACCAACACAGCACTGCAACACCAACACAGCACTGCAACACCAACACAGCTCTCTACAGCTGGAGATATGCAGGTCTCACAGTAGACCTCTGATCGACAAAACGGTTCGTAATGTGATAATTTCGTTCCAGTTTGAATTATATATACACAATGTAGCTCAACATCGTCTGTGTAATTCATGTATTTGGTTTTTCCAGCCTGAAGCACTTCGCACGTGCCGAGCAAGGAAGAACCGAACTCACTATTTTCGAAATATAGAATATACATTGATCACCCTCGGGTATCATTGTACACTAAAAGCGAAGAAAAGAAAAAATATTTACACAATTCCGTGACATGGAAAAATGCTTTATTTTTATACAAATTTTAGCATAAACGCTATATATTTATCATCCTTAGACATTAATAATTGCAATTATATAATTCAATTTTTGAAAGCTGAGACCTGTTAATCCAGCATTTATGGATACATTTATATTCTCCTTCTGAGAAAATGCATTGTGCAGTATTTTATGAAGCAATCCCTGGATACCTGGTTTTAAAATCCAATGAGACTAGAAACACTTTCAGCCAGACTGGATGATAAAATAGATGAAAAAGGGCTTGTGTTGCTATTAGACACAAACAACTGATTCAATTCCCATGGACCATGATATTTTGATATTTGGCCAAATTACTTTTTTTAACATTGGCAAATCATGCTTACATTTTTTCAATGATCTCTCCCAGAGAAACATTTTGAAACAAATTAACCATATGACTATCACCTTTTTTTTGGCAAAAATTCATTTGTAGATGCCCACTAAAATATCTAACAAATTGAGATCTTCCAGTTTATATAAAGTTGTGCAGCAAATGGTTTTATTTTCAAACCTACTAATATTTACAATTTGCCCATACAGAGTCATTGTCTAAAAAATTACCTTTCCTCAGTAATTATTTTCAGCCAAACTAGCTCATTATTTTAAATATGGTATGTATTATACCACCACCATGGTTCCATATAATAATTAGGTGCCTGAGACCTAAATTCCAGTGAAAAGCTCAAGACAGTAAGACCATCTGTTGGAGAGGTAGCAATAGCACAATTTTTAAGATGGCCACAGCAGTGGCCATCTTGGATGTCTGCCAGCTTGGGCACAAATTTTATTTAGGACCAATTAGATAGACATCATATGAAGTCTTTTAGTGAAAATCCCATGGTGATACAAGCATCTGTTCAACAGGAGTAGAGATTTGTAGGATGGATACCACAATGGCCATATATGGACTGGCACCATTTTAACTTATGACCAAGTCAACATAATAAGTCTTTCAGTAGAAAACCCAGGCTAACATGACCACCTTTTCAGGTTTAGTAGTGATAACAAGATTTTCAAGATGGCTTCCCTGGAGGTTAAATTAGATGTAACTAATGAATAATTGAAAAAAGGTTTTCACATAAACTCCTGTGGTTTAGGATGAAAAGAATTAAATCATCCCCTCTTGTAATGTGTGTACCAAATTAAATCAGTTTTTTTACTATAAATTGTATTCAATATCTTTCTCATGGTGAAATCAGATTCATTGCAATCTGAAAATGGTAAAGTTAAAATAAATTATAGAGAAAGAGCAGTCCACTGTTAATAATACAAAATGACCTCAGTACACACATAGAGATAAATGACCTCAATACACACATACAGAGATAAATGACCTCAATACACACATACAGAGATAAATGACCTCAATACACACATACAGAGATATTAAAGGTCTTTTCAAAATTTATTGGTCAATGAAACTACTTGCTTATTTCCAAATGTTGTGAGAAATCATATGCATTTAGCCATTATCAGTAAATAAAAATATAAATAAATTTAGAATAAAGAATCCATTCAAAATTGGTTGTTTAGCTGGTAAGGTAGAATGCATATTTTGTTTCAGGAGGGTTCAGAATAAACAAGTTCTTTTAGCATTCAGGTAAATGAAATGTTCAGGGAGCTAAGGATTCTTTGGTTGCATCAAATATAAATCTGTACTGGATTCAGATGTAATGGATCTGACAAGAATTTGTGAAGAGAGGGTTCATCAGATGTAATAGATAAAACATTAACCTGATGCAGACAGGGTTTAGACTTGATAGATCAGACAAGAAATCAGTGTCAGACTGTGATCAGATGTTATAGATCAGATAAGAAATCAGTGTCAAACTGTGATCAGATGTGACAGATCAGACAAGAAATCAGTGTCAGACTGTGATCAGATGTGATCAGACAAGAAATCAGTGTCAGACTGTGATCAGATGTGGTAGATAAGACTGTATCAGACAGTGTTCAGATTAGATT
This sequence comes from Potamilus streckersoni, assembly GCA_016746295.1. NCBI lineage: Eukaryota > Metazoa > Mollusca > Bivalvia > Unionida > Unionidae > Potamilus > Potamilus streckersoni. The sequence goes on from JAEAOA010001962.1 coordinate 239,251, forward strand.
GATCAAACAAGAATTTGTAGCAGGCAGTGTTCAGATGTGACATCGGACAAGAATCAGTATTATACATTGTTCAGATTTGACAGATAAGACAGGAACATGTGGCACACAGGTGTTAGTGTGACAGATCAGACAATTATCTAGTAGACAATGTTCAGATATGACAGACCAGACAAAACTATGTAAAAGACAGTGTTTGGATATGACAGACCAGATAAAACTATGTAATGGATGGTGTTTGGATGTGGCAGATCATACAAGAATCTGTAGAAGACAGGGTTCGGATCTGACAAATTTTAACATATTGATTAATGAGATAAGCATTTTTCAAAATGCTGTATGAAATAAGAATATGTTCTACTCTATTTTCCAGACCATGGCAGGACTGGAGCAGGGACAATTGAAGATCTGATGAAGCAGCTCCAATACAATGTCTACACCAAGAAACCCAAAAACATAGAAGTCCTTCGCCTTGCAGCTGAGGTAAAATTATGTTTGGCAGCTCTGTTAATTTAAGAAAGAAGATGTAGTGGTTTTCCATCAGAAAATTTATTTTTCAGCTTAGGAAATATAAATTATTTTCTTATCTATGATGTGCACCAAGTTGGAAAGCATATTCAAATCTGTCATTGCATAATATATACCAGCAAAACAGGGTCTGTGCATAGACATACCAACACTCATATATAGATAGACATTCATGCAAGCACACATTATTTATTTATTTATTTGTCAAGGATCCTGAAATTGTAATGACTCTTGCCAGGCTTTTTTTTCAGAAAATAAATGTTGAATCAATATTGTTCAGAAATTAAAAACATTGAAATGAGATTTAAGAATTTGTGAAAAATAAATAAAAGATTTATATACCTAATTATTACATCTGTCATTTTCACTTCTGGATTTCCTACTGATAGTATTATCCTTGATTGATAGGTTTACTGGAACTAATTATTTATAAAACCATTTTTGTTTTAAAACACTATATTCTAGAATGGTCCCAAGAACAGTATTTTATTCCACTTAACTGTTTTATCCTGGAAATATGTGACCCAGTAGCAATACCTTCAGGATATTACCACTGCCTGACAAATCTAGCTCTCCCAGGCTACAACTTGTAGCTATGGAAGCTAAACATTCTTTGTGCCTTGACACTGGAATTAGTGCCAAGTCTTGTGAACATTGTGCCTTGACACAGGAATTAGTGCCAAGTCTTGTGAATACATTACTGCTTCCTCTTATGCCAAGTAGTGCAGCATCTCTTGTTGAGAGACCCCACAAAACATCTTCATGAAGATATTCAACAGTAGAGTAGGTTGAAAGTGCTTCAACTTACAGGGAAGAATGCTCATTTTGCTTCTTTCAACTTGCTTCTTTCCTTTGCATACAAAGTATTTCTCTCTTTTGTATAATTACATCATAAAGATAGGCAACTTCTGTACTTATATGCACTGGTTCCTTGTACATCCCCTTGTATATGGACATTAGTAACATCAGTAATAGTTTTGTTGTGTAGAAAACTCAGGTTGACAGCAGTTTTAATCAGTGCTGCTATCAGATTCTTAGTAGTCATAGCATCCACATTGTTCTTTTTATTAAAAGCAATACTTCAACGACTTTACAAGGAATGTCGTAGACATTTCCTACCAATAAATTTACACCAGATGATTTATGCAATAACATCCATAATCTTTCCCTGTATAGGTAACCATGTCGGCCCTTTCTTTCAAAAAGCGTACACACTGGAAAGGTGTGAATGACAACCATAGTATGCTTCTTGCCACTACCCAAACATATGCACTGGTTAGACCAAAAGTCATAGGGTCATAATCCTATGAGCACAATCAAAACAAAAAGAGAAAATGCCAAAGTGCACTATAAGAGATGAAGATGCCCTTAGTATTCAAGTTGAAGTCATCTCAGCTAGTCAATGATTTCCTGATATAAGGCTTACAAGCCAAGAAGCAATCCAAAAGCTACAGTCCCAGCTTCACTCTTGCTGCCTCAGCTTTACAAACCATATTTTGTGTTGCGCAAGTCCAATGACAGTCAACTCAGCTGGCTTCATATCAATGTGATCAAGATTAGTTAAAGCCAACTCAGATACTGTCATGCATGATGCAAATAAGGACCAATTATTTGAATCAAATGTCCCATAACACATCCTAGTGTGAAACCAACTCAGATACTGTCATGCATAATGCAAATAAGGACCAATTATTTAAATCAAATGTCCCATAACACATCCTAGTGTGAAGCCAACTCAGATACTGTATTGCATGATGCAAATAATATCCAGTTAAGTGAATCAAATGTCCCATAACACATCCTAGTGTGAAACCAACTCAGATACTGTCTTGCATGATGCAAATAATATCCAGTTAAGTGGATCAAATGTCTCATAACACATCCTAGTGTAAAACCAACTCAGATACTGTCTTGCATGATGCAAATAATATCCAGTTAAGTGGATCAAATGTCCCATAACACATCCTAGTGTGAAACCAACTCAGATACTGTCTTGCATGATGCAAATAAGATCCAGTTAAGTGAATCAAATGTCCCATAACACATCCTAGTGTGAAACCAACTCAGATACTGTCTTGCATGATGCAAATAATATCCAGTTAAGTGGATCAAATGTCTCATAACACATCCTAGTGTGAAACCAACTCAGATACTGTCTTGCATGATGCAAATAATATCCAGTTAAGTGGATCAAATGTCCCATAACACATCCTAGTGTGAAACCAACTCAGATACTGTCTTGCATGATGCAAATAATATCCAGTTAAGTGGATCAAATGTCTCATAACACATCCTAGTGTGAAACCAACTCAGATACTGTCTTAACGACTTTTTATTTGAATCAAATGTCCCATAACACATCCTTTTATGAAGAACTGGACATCATTGAAGATAAAATGGCACTGATCCACTAAAATCAGTTGTATGCCAGTTTTGCTCAGCAACAAGCTGATAATAGTTTATCCCTTCCCACCATGTCTTCCACCAGACATGAGTAGAAGTCTGTCTCCCAAATGGCACAAGTGCTCTTCAGAGCAGCACAGCACATTGCTGATCAGTACCTTAGCATGACAAATATGAAACTGATGGAGAGGAATACAGTGCTCTATGCTTTAACCTTTTAAAAACACCACTGCAAAGTCAAGCTAAGATCACAGCAGTTTCTCTCTACCTTCTTTTCAATGGTCATGTGGAGTAAATACATAAGCAGGCTACAAGAGAATCGGATCTCCCACAGACACAGCCTCAGAGACTATAAAGATGTTATCAGGGAAGTAATTAAAAGTATAAAAGGACTTACCATGGACTCAGAAGACTGGGAAGCAATCCTACCCATCCTACACATATATAAAAGCCACAGTTCTCAAGAATAAATATAGACAAGACAAAAAGCACACAGAAGGAAATAATCTCACACCAGTTTCTCTCCATGACATCCTCCTTACAACAAGAAATGACAACTGTCTCACACTACCATTATAGATATCTCACTAGGGGAAAGGCTCATAGTTTTTACTGTTCATTAGGAACTTGTGTGCCATAACAACCTGCAAGTGGTTTATAGAGCCTCATTATGATGTTCAACACCCTTCATTCACTGTCCAGACTACATTCAGCTGCAAGCATCATCAAAGACCCATTCAAAGCAAACATCCTGCAGCGAGAAATCAACAGTCTTTATCAAAAGTGCAAAAAAGAGTATTGTTCACAGTGTGAAATGACTGGGCTTTTGTTCAAGACTGTTCTTGGTCAGAATGACCAGTCACACTCTTCCATTTTAGAACACTCCTTTTTGGACTCAGTATCAGACCCTGAGCTTCAGATCTATACATTTATTATGGACACATCAAGTATGGACACATCTATTATGGACACATCAAGTATGGACACATCTATTATGGACACATCAAGTATGGACACATCTAGTATGGACACATCTAGTATGGACACATCAAGAATGGACACATCTATTATGGACACATCAAGTATGGACACATCTAGTATGGACACATCTATTATGGACACATCAAGAATGGACACATCTATTATGGACACATCTATTATGGACAAATCAAGAATGGACACATCTATTATGGACATTGTAATGGCTCACTTCAAGATCATCTCACCACATGTATTATGTCAAATACCTGGATGACTTTCTCCACAAACACCAGTTTACTTACATTTTGAAACAAGACATGAAATCCCTTATTACTCTCTTTAACCTTGGATTCCTTTTCAGTAAGGAAAAATCTGATATACCAGCTCAACATTTCACCTTCTTGGGTATGGAGTTCGAAACACAGCTGAACAGAGTATTGCTCTCTAAGTAATGCCCATTGAAAATCAGTTCAACAGTGGCTTCATTTCTTGTACAGAATAGACACATGGCTTGAGAATTCATATTTCTACTAGGTGTACTCATTGTGGCAGCAGACTCCATTGTACTAGATTGCATTTTTATGAGGTCATTACAAATGATGCTTTTGTCCCAATGGAGGCAGAGAGTTGGAACAAACAATACCAGTCTCCATGCACATGAGGTCCTATCATAGAAAATATGAGAAACTCATTTGGCTTATGCTAGATGTTCCCTTGCAGGTACAGCCTCAGCAATTGATGATTTGTACAGATTTAAGCACAGTGGCATAGGGTATATATCTCCTTCCATCATTCCAGGAGGCATGGAGAGTAGCCCACTTCAGATCATCTATATTGCACATCCTTGAGATGAATGCCCTTCCGAAAGCATTTCATTGGTGGCTGGAGAAGTTGCATTGAAAGGGAGTTCTCGTTTTATCTAACAACTCCACTAGGGAGAATTATCCAAGAAGGCAAGAGGGAACCCAATCCTCTGCATTCTTATTTATGATTTTCAGAAGTGGCATGATCAATGATGACTCCACATACAAGTTTGCCATGTTGTGGACAAAATATATGTATAAGCAAATTTGCTGTCCAGAAAGAGTCAAACAAACATAATCATCCCCATCATTCCTTGGTTTTCCATCATATATTTACCAGGGATCTGACCAATGGTGAATCCAGTTGTGACAATATGGAACTAAAACTCTCAATGTTTGTCTCATTAGTCCTGGATCCAAAGGCCTTGGTAGTTGGCACTCTGATTAGAATGGGATAGACATTCTTGTTTTATCCTAACTCAGTTTTTGAACCTGGGCATCTGGATTGTATTGAATAAACCTTCAGGAACAATCATCATCAGAACAAGTGGTGGAAAGAATCACTTGATCCAGAAACTTGTCCACTTTGAATACTTATGAAGAGAAGTGGAGAACTTTCTGATAGTGGTTTGGTTGAACACATTTCTATGCTTAAGGCATCAGTACCCCAGATAATTAACTTCCTGCTTTCCCACTTTGGAGACAAACATTTAGCTCCAATCACAATCAAAGTCTACCATTCCTCAATCTCTCTCATAGAAGAAAGGATATATTTCAGAACAAAAACCTCTCCAATCTTATGTTGAATTTTGATTTCACACACCCAAAGATGTTGTCTCTAGATTATTAGTAAAAGATATCATGGGCTCTAACCTAACTGAATAAGGCATAGTTCTTGAAAACTTCAATTTCATGTATAAAACCTGCTAGAGCTTTGAACAGCAGTCAAAATACATGTTTTCTCAGTTGACCTCAACTACTTACAAGTCTGATGGTATGGGTCGGTGTCACTCAAGATGGTCTCTGCTTTCATTGCCAAACAATCTGCTGCTCACGGGTAATCACTCTTTTGTGGTGAAATCTGTTTTGTACCTGGGTTCTTCAGATGAAGGTTATCTACAGGGTCCAGTGAGAGCTTTCAAGTGGTTCCTGAAGAAAACCAAGCCAGTGTGAAGTGTATTTCTATGAAAGTTGGAGACAACTTTCCCTGTCTTCTACCTCAGAGATTTTTCATCTGAAAAGGTTCAATTACACCTGGTGGTACCTGTCACCACAGTGCTAGAGGTTACCTTCCAGAGTCATTTGGTAGCTTCTTAAGCACATGGCATGATGCCTTTACTGGATTTGCAGCAGGGAAAACATTTCCCTTTTCCTAAAGCTGCATTCAGCAGCCAAAGTTCTTCTGTCTAGAAGCTGCCTGAATCTCAAATGGCATCTCCATGGTAACAGGATGCAACTTCCTCCACTTTTTACCTATTCTACATAGGTTTTATGAGCTGGTAATGTGTTTGAAGAAGAAACCAATTTTTTAATTAATCTGTGTTTCTTAGATGATGCTAACCCATTCATAATATGGTGTTACAACTCTATGGTCAAAAATTAAGTAACAGAAACAAGAAAAATCCAACACATTTTAAGAAACTTAACAAATGATTTAATTATCAAAGTTATAATGAAAATTTGAGAGAAACTTAACATATTATGACGTGAATCCAAAATAATCCTGAAAGAGTTATATTAAAATCCAAAAGAAAGAATGGTTCCATACAATCTTCAGAACCTGATATGAACTTTTCTGCCAGTAATAGTGGCATCAAAATGGTATAGTCCACAACTCCTTAGAATAATTCACAGTAGTTCCAGAATAATATTATAGTAAAATAAAATGAGCACTCTCTGCTTAAAATGAATACATGTAGTCCAAGCAAATGTTTTTCCTCTCAAATATCTAAGAACAACATAAAGAACATTTGCAAACTTGATTTTACAGAGGAGCACAAGAAGTAAGAATGACTCCAAAATAGATGTGAAATTTGATTGCTCAGTTCTCTAATTATATACAACTTATACTAAAACTATATTTCACAACATACTCTTGTGTGCTAGATTTTACTACTCAATAATATGAAATACCTGTTCATGTGACCTAGCCCATCCAATGGAAAATTACTTGATTCTTTTAGAACCATTCATACCCCTCCAGCCAATGAGAAATTAACTCAGAGTTCTCAACAAGTCTTATTATTAAGATTATAAGTAATAATTGTCAACAGTTCTATTTATAGAACTTATGTAATTTTACGCTCGTAATATTCCTAGAACAGACCATAGCCATCTAGGCAAAATCTAACTAAAGATAATTTCTTCAGTTTACAGTCATGAATACAAATTAGACGGCTATTCCATTTAAACATACATGGTAATCAGGGAAGGCGTTCTTTTAAAAATATATGTCAGGTTTCTCTGATATCATAGAGTTCATGTTAAAATGATAAAAAAAAAATTCAAAAATGGGTGAAAAGTGCCTTCCCTGTATCCTGTGCTTTTATGTTTCTTCTCAGACTTCCATACATCATATAAAGTACATGGAACAGTTATTTTCATTTTACAAAATCATGACCAAACAGTTAAGTTTGCATTTGTAACTATAGTTAATTGTGAATTAGTATATGTATGTATATATATATGTGTGTGTGTGTGTGTGTCTGTGTATATATATATATATATATATATATATATATATATATATATATATATATATATATATATATATAATAGACACACACAATAGCTAAGTTTGTATTACCATCTAAGTTTGAATTAGTATCTATACTAATAGAGCTAACTTTTAAGTAGTGTGTGTGTGTATGTAAATATATACTATACTATACTCTTAATAGTTCAGTTTAAATTAGTAATTTGCAGGAGGTATGTTGACATAGTTTTGATAGTTTTCTCTTATAATATATGCATACAAATATTTACCAGTGTCAGAGGACAATACTGGGAACTTAACCCAGGTATAGTATAGTTACAAAACTAGAACTAACTACATCACTGCTCAAAAAGACTTCATAGCATTATCTTTTTTCAGCTGTGTCGCAAGTTACATGGGGTCCGCTTCACATGCTGTAAGAGTGCCAAAGACAGAACTGCCATGTCTGTTACACTGGAGCAGGTGCAGGTGTTACAGCTGGAGCATGACCTAGCCCCACATGTCTTTACACAAGCTCTGGACTGCTTTAGAAGGTATCTATCTGTCTGTCAGCCTGTCTCTTTATCTTTCTATCACAACGTCTATTATAGTCAGGAACCAAAACACCAAGTCAATTGTTCATGAATAGAGCCAGATATTACAATTGTAATATGATTGGAATCCACTTTTCTCCGTCAAATATTCATCACTGATCACATTACCATTAGGATTACTGTCTGCTACCTCCAGACCCAACCCTACCTGAAAGATGAAAAACATCTTTTCAGCTATCCCTTTACATCATACAAGCACCTTTTGGGACCTCTACTGCATTTGCATACAGGCGCCTTTTGGCACCTCTACCTGATTCGCGTACAAATGCCTTTTGTCACCTCTGTAAACAGCAGCCATTTTGAGTGGGTTTTCATAGCGCCACCAAGAGGGAAAGCCCCATTAGATACAACATTCATTGTTGTGAATTACCATTATGTCCGATCACTTGGTCACTGTGTTCTGATCGAAATATGCTATTTAAGTAAATAGGTTGTAACTGTGATGCTTCAAAATGGCGGTCACTGATATCTTTCTGTACTTGCTCGAGTTTACAATGATTGGAACCACTATGAAAGCTTCAATAACATAGGTAAAGGCTCTGATAACTGATTTGGGAAGCCGTTAGTTATTTGAAAATATCAAATTCGTTGGATTTAGTGATGTAGATGCAGACAAAGAATTTCAAAATTTTGAATATGAGAAATGGCGGCCTTGGTTGATCACACAATTCACTGACTTGATGGTGAATGAGTTCTCAAGATTTTAAACTACATACAAAATTCTTTTGTGAAAAAATTTATACAGCTATAATGATCATATTTTATTCTCAAATCTTTCCATACATATAGTCAAACCCAGTTATCTTGATTGCGTCAGGGGTGTAACAAAATCATTAACATAACCGGGTCCTAAGATATCCGGATTCATAAAAACCGGTAACATAATTTTTAAGCTGTCTTTGACCATTACTCCCATTTTTTCCTCTTTTGTTTAACCAGAATCCCCTTGCAATTCATGTTACAATAAAATATACAAAATTCTTAATTGATAATAAAATGAAAGAAACTAACCTGGTGTTGTTATTATTTATTCCTTTTTTATCACCATGTGCAATTTATTTTTAAAAAAATATGAACTCCCTATATCACATGTAGCATATGCATTCATACTGTAGCATGCATCACTTAGTCCATATAACACATGACACATTCCAAAACAAAGCATGTTTGGCTGTACTCAAGGTTTGAATATGTTATGACTGAAAAATAGATCCATGAAAATCACAAAACAGAGAGAGGGACACATCAACAGAATGCTTTCAGGCACCTGCCTATGTGCCATTAACGCATAATACAGAGTTAGGGTTAGGTGCAAAATAACCAATATTGTATTATATCCAGGTTAATATATGACAGTATCTTGCAAAAAAAGATCAATACATGTAGATTCACTGTGAGTGTAAATGACTGACAATCCTTTTGCTAGCATGGGTTACAAACAGTATTATTAAAGCAAGTTGATGTTGAGTATACTATGTACCCTGCAGGCATCAATGTGAGTTTGTATCAATTGTGATTCCAGATAACAAGCAACTAGATGCGCTGATGGTGAATAAATATAATCCAGTAGCTAGCAGTAATCTCATTCTTTGAACTTACCAGCAGGATATCAAATGCAAAGGTTATTGTGTTGCAAAGCAAACCAATCCTGGAAAATGATTTTAAGTGTATTGAAAGTCTGGTAGGGGACAGGTTTCCTCGCAAAGGCAAGTGTCCTTTTCCCATACCATGTTTTCTATCCATTTCTTGATTTGTTATAGAAAACATGAAAAAAAAATAGAAATCAATGCAATAAAAGTAGAACTAAAATAAATTGGATGGGTGTATGCTATGTGTGTGGTTTACCATCTCATAGACGTTAGTAATATTTTTATATGTTCCCCAGTGTTATCGTGTTCTTATTTATTGACAACCCCTTTGGGGAGATCAAGTGTGACCTGGAGAACCTTGTGTTAACCATGTAACATATCACACCATCATGTGCTTCTTATGCGGTTTGATCAGTACCCTGTCCCTGTATCTCATTCTTAGAGTTGTAAAAATTCTATGAGATAGTAATTTTAATTAGTATTTTTATTGTTTTCTTAATTTTTATATGGTCTGCCTCATTATTGTAGAGGAATATACTTGGATTTTAATTATACATGACAAAAAATTGTAAATTTAACAGTTAAAAGAGATGTGGATAAGGTGAGTGACTTCAGGAGGGTGTGAAGAAGTGAGTCTGCCCCATGCATAGGCTGGAACCTATCCCTGATTGGATGGTTAAACCAGTTCCATCCCCCACCCATCTTATGCCTCTCTCCTCATACTGAGTTCATGACATTTAACACTTCATTTTAGTGGAAGCCATTATTTCATTTGGAACTCTTTGGCATTTTTAAGTATATTTCTAGACTAAGTTTTTCAATGTTTGAAATATTTGTGATGAACAGTTATATAATCATTTACATAATTTTTTAGTGCTTTTTTTTTTGTTTGTTTGATCAATATATGAGTAGCCATGCCTGGCTCGTGCTCAGGTTGGAACCACCCACATTTGGCTGATTGACCAAAGTCTTATCACTCACATGTCCCCCCATCCCACCTTCATACTTTTTGTCTTTCAAGGGTAATTTAAATCAAAATAGATCTCTTCTTTCGGATTTTATAATGTTTATTATATATCTTATTAAATCTCTATATATCTTGTCATCACAAATTTCATTATTGTATAGAAAATGGCTATCTTGAACTCCTCTCTGTTTCTTTAATAAATTTTTTTTTATTCTATCTTTATGGATGCCGTTTGTGGGTAGTGGAATATCAAATGTTATTGGAGTCCACACTTTGCCCACATAGATGACATGGAGGGATAAGGTGGATGTTATGTCTATTAAAAGCCTTCTTTCCCATAATCTAGACATCATGCAGGAACAGAAATATCATTGTTTGACTGGAGGGTGATTTTGATGCCCTCCCATCTCTTCCAGATTTTTTTCCTATTTAATGTTGGATTTTTTTCCTTTACGGGCATTCTAATACTTTTGAACAAGTTTTCATTCAGTTTTAAATAGATTTTATCATTTTTTTCTTCTTCCCAAAAGTCTTTGACATGCATATGATATCACTCTTTTACATTTCTTTGGCACTTTCAAACATTTTATTAATTTAATTTTTTGTATATATAAAATCAAATTGTTTACATAAATATTCATAGAAGTATACATATATTACCTCCCATGGATATTGAAATGTTGATGTAGAATTCTTAATCTATTAATAACATATGATGTTTGTTTGTTGCATAGGTGTGGAATTCAAAAAAACACCCACCCCTCTGGGCTTATTTGATATATTTTAGGAAGATAATAAATTCTTTTGTTTCATATAAAATGGATAATTTTATGTTCCAAAGTATGTAACATAGTTTCAGTCTAGCCAGTCATTTGAGTTATATAATTAATTTGACTATATTTATGTCTTAGCGACTTGTATACATTCCATTATGTTTAGTGAGCATATAGCCACGTTTCTATTTGTTCTTCAATATTATTTAAAAGGTATTTGTACTTGTAGTCTATGAGTCTTTTTCATAAAAGACCCCTAGTGCCATAACATGTTTTTTAATTGGAGGGGTAAACCAGGGTGGTGACCAATTACCGATTAAAAGTATCTCTGCTTTCTCATGATTGACGGAGGCTTTGCTGAAATTATTAACTTTTATTTGTAGATGTTGGAATGAATAATCATTGCAAGTAAAATTAGAGTAGTCATGCAAATATGAAGGTCAAAAGGTCATTCTTTTGAAACGATTATGATCCCACCCTAGAAATATATAAACAGATTTCTAAATAAGAAACACCAAATCATTTGTGCAGTCAACAATGACCATTGGGTTTCTCACTATTCCCTTGGGAGTTGCCACTAATTAATTCTGAAACTGTTCATAATCCTTAAGAGTCAGTATGTGTGTGTCTGTGTGCGTGTGTGTGTGTAATATAATACTAGTTCCATGGAACCATTGTCATTTTAAATTTTTTATATCCTAATATACTAATCATTTGAATAATGCTTTCTGTTACAGTGAGGGTGTGAGGAGAGAGAATACCTACAAGAATATTGGTGTTAGGAAATATGCCTTCAACAGCCTGCAACTTTTGTATTTTCCAAAGTTGTACAGACCACCCAGTGGGACCTATGGAAATGTACAGACCTGATGTCATAGGTGATCAGGTTAATATTTCCAAGCTTGCAGAAACAAATTACAAACTTTCTGTATACTCTAACAATATTTAATCAATTCAGAAGGCCAGTTGTAATGTGATGCAATGTGCAGATATATAAACACATGTAACATTGTTCTAGTCCTGAAGGAGGCTTTGTAAAATGTATATGTTGACATAGTTCAAAGTTTTCTATAAACTGAAAATATGTGGAAGGTAACGCACATGTATAACATTTGTCATAGCAAATCAACTACAATGCTTCTAGTTTCCTTTTATTGTGACTTTAGTGATATGCCCTTGATAGCTCATGTCCTGGTAACTCATGAACCCACATATTACATGGGGTCATTCATAAATCCCAATTCTTTTAACTTTAAAGTACCAAACATTGACCCCTATTTATTAAAGATTGCAATCAAAATTGCTAACTGAAACCTTAATATGTTCTTTTTATAATTGAAAACGGATATGATGTCATGTATTCTGTTAAAATTTCTTTGCAAACAACATTATTAATATACCATAAATAACAGAATTTAACAAAATTTTGATCAATGAAAATGTCTCTAAGTTATACTTGATGCAGCACTTTAATAAATAAATAGCTATTAAATAAGTGTTTTTATCTAGTAAAATTCATGTTTTAGTTATAACTTTTAGTTCAGTTTAATTTTAGCCATTATAAATATAATGTGCACTGTTATATTCAAACATGAAATATGCCAAGCAACCTTAAAAGTTACGTCAGCAAGCATTTCTGTGAGGACCTAATTAAGTGATGTCTTTGTTTTGATAGCTGATTTGCGTATTTGTTGTATTGTTGTTCTGAATTAAAAGCTGACCTCCTTTGTATCACCATGTTAATTATGTCACCATGTTAATTACATTGCCATGTTAATTACATCTTATGTGTCTAATAAAGGAGGTGGAATAAATTAAAAGCTAAAAGGCATACAAATCCTATCTGCATAAGAGTTTGCAGCCCAGGCCAAGTGTCAGGTCAACTCATTTCAACTGACCAATCGAACACAGTTATAATTTCTTTTGTTAATATATAAAGTAATTAAACTACCTTAAATTAGCATGCTCATTGAGAAATGTTGTCAAAGATAGCAAGACAACTAAGTGAAATAAATACTTGAAATAAAATTTTGTCTCACTGATACCTTTTAATGAGACGTTAGTTTCAGAGCTTGTGGTTAACTTGTATTTCCTGAATTAGCACATCTTGGTATGAGGATCAAGACACTAAGCATGTAATTATAGAAGTATGAGGAACAAGACACTAAGCATGTAATTATAGAAGTATGAGGAACAAGACACTAAGCATGTAATTATATAAGTATGAGGAACAATACACTAAGCATATAATTATAAAAGTATGAGGATCAAGACACTAAGGATGTAATTATATAAGTATGAGGAACAATACACTAAGCATGTAATTATATAAGTATGAGGAACAATACACTAAGCATGTAATTATATAAGTATGAGGAACAATACATTAAGCATGTAATTATAAAAGTATGAGGATCAAGACACTAAGGATGTAATTATATAAGTATGAGGAACAAGACACTAAGCATGTAATTATATAAGAATGAAGATCAGTACACTAAACATGTAATTATATAAGTATGGGGAACAAGACACTAAACATGTAATTATAAAAGTATGAGGATCAAGACACTAAGGATGTAATTATATAAGTATGAGGAACAATACACTAAGCATGTAATTATATAAGTATGAGGAACAATACACTAAGCATGTAATTATATAAGTATGAGGAACAATATACTAAGCATGTAATTATATAAGTATGAGGAACAAGACACTAAGCATGTAATTATATAAGTATGAGGAATAATACACTAAGCATATAATTATATAAGTATGAGGAACAATACACTAAGCAAGTAATTACATAAGTATGAGGAATAATATAATGTGATATATTTATGTGAGTGTCAAGAATAATACATTAATGCAATATTTTTTTAATTAGAAACAATACACTAAGGATGTAACTTTTAATGAACAATACTAAGGATAAAATTATTTGAGCATGAATAACAGCACACTTGGGGTGTAGTTGCTAATTTTGTGCATTTGGCATGTGTTGCCACATACATTGGCATATGCTGCCACATATTAAAAGACTTCTGATGCATCCTAGGATGCCAGTCATTGTTTACTCATATTGCTTTAATACAAATGGCATTATAGCTTCATATCTTGGTAAAGAGTAAAAAGAATTATGAATTCATAATAGCAATGATAAGGAATGTTGAAAAAGTTTACAATTAATAAATGACTTTAATCTGCATCCTGAAAATTTGACAAGAAAACTTAATTAAATATTTCTTTGATATTATTTTGACAGAGAATGAAATTTTTATCTCTGTAGTTGATACTTCTTTATTGTATTTCTGCCCACCCACCTGTTATGTATCAGAATGGCTAGTAAGGTATTTATCTATTTTTATTGTAAAAATCTGGATTAAATATATTCAATTTTCAATTTTCACGTCTTTGCAATATGCCGTTTGCATATCATATACACCTTTGAATAACCCACTGTAAATATTAATGCTCAGTTGACCAAATCAATTAAATGGTTGGACTGTTCTGCCTGATTTGAAAATCTTGATAATTGTTCCTAAAGTCATTGTTGAATTTTGTTTATAATTTCGTTGTGAATCTAATAAAAGATCTTTCTGTGGCATGCTTGCTCTTCTTTTTGACTTTTGCGTTAGATCACATGTTTTACAGCAATGTTTTGATTATGTGCTTGACATGAGACGGTGACATTCTTGATTTACTTTAAATTATTGTCAGATAATCTCTCTTTTATTTGGCAAATATAATTATTTACATATCTACTATATTATTTTATCGTCAGTGTGTCATAAATGACTTCTGTTTATTAAGTATTATCATGTCTTCAAACTCTGAGTAGTTTTTATATACTATTCTAAAAGATTCATTTTGTGTGTAATTGCTAAAAAGCTAAAATAATCTTCACTACAGTGAAAGGTCACAAGCTTTCTATGTATATTTAGTGCTAATCCATTATAATTATTTGTGTTCATTTGAGGTTACAGCACAAAAAAATTCTATGTATGATCACTTAAATTATATATATCATCTATACTTGCCTATGAGTCTAACTGCAAAGTGCACAAACTCTGCCATCACATAATCCATCATCAGTTCTGGGTCTGTGCAGTTTGCTAGGAGTAATCAGTAAAACAAATGGCATAGACCCCGATCTGCATATGCAGTATGCTACAGCAAATCAGGATCTTTGTTGTTTGCAGTTTGACTTGACTTATAAGCAAGTACATATGGCAGTATTGTGTGTTCACTAAATCAATAAACATGCAATAAACACACACAATTTGTTAATTATTGTCCTTATGGATGCTGTAGTTATATATAGTATTTTGTGTTAATTATGTTGATGAACATACAATAAATACACACAATTTGTCTACTATTGACCTTATGGGAGTTGTAGTTGTATGAATTGGTGTTTACTATTTCAGTGGACATGCAATAAATACACACAATTTGTCTACTATTGACCTTATGGGAGTTGTAGTTGTATGAATTGGTATTTACTATTTCAGTGGACATGCAATAAATACACACAATTTGACTGTTATTGTCCTTATGGGAGTTGTAGTTGTATGAATTGGTGTTTACTATTTCAGTGGACATGCAATAAATACACACAATTTGACTGTTATTGTCCTTATGGGAGTTGTAGTTGTATGAATTGGTGTTTACTATTTCAGTGGACATGCAATAAATACACACAATTTGACTGTTATTGACCTTATGGGAGTTGTAGTTGTATGAATTGGTGTTTACTATTTCAGTGGACATGCAATAAATACACACAATTTGTCTACTATTGACCTTATGGGAGTTGTAGTTGTATGAATTGGTGTTTACTATTTCAGTGGACATGCAATAAATACACACAATTTGACTGTTATTGACCTTATGGGAGTTGTAGTTGTATGAATTGGTGTTTACTATTTCAGTGGACATGCAATAAATACACAATTTATCTACTATTAACCTTAATGGATGTTGTAGTTATATATAGTATTTTGTGTTCACAATGTCAGTGGACATGCAATAAATACACACAAAAAAACCACACAATTTATCTACTATTGACCTTATGGGAGTTGTAGTTGTATGTATTGATGTTCACTATGTCAGTGGACATGCAATATTTACACAAAATTTGACTATTATATGACCTTATGGTTGTTACAGTAATGTGAATTATAATACAGTATGTGTTACAGTACTAGTGAACAATTTGTACAATTCTAACTAAGGTTCAAACCTGTTTACTCATTTGGTCAGCTTAGATTAGATCTAATTCCCATGTAAAGAAAAACATAATTGCAATACATGGACATTGTGAACACTGTACTTCTTATTTAGATAGTAGCGTGTCATTGCTTGTTATAAAGTTTTTTATATATTGTTGGTTAGTTTGTTATTTTGTAATGTAGTGCTTGCCAGTTTTTTTGTGTTGTAGTTCTGGCCAGTTTTTATTTTGTAATGCAGTTCTGGTCAGTTTATCATCTTAGTAAGTACTGTCTGCTGGATTTCTGATTTATTTGCTATTTCATAATGAAAAATGAACATTTTAATTTTATCTTGATATATAATTGCTGCTTCTCTTTTACTGAAAAATTACACCTATTTGATTAGTGATTGTAATGTAATATTGTTCATGACTTCATTTTAAAGGTGTGTGTGTGTTTGGGGTTTTTAATGTAGCTTTAACAATTTGTTATATCACTATAGTGTCTGAAGTGTGGCAGTTTATAGTATTGTCTTGCTAGCAATGGGCTTTGTGCAAGCAGCAAGATGTCCCAACCAGTCACACTATCCTGAAATGAGGCCAACCAGTCTTAACATTAACTTATTAATTACAAGCAGCAAGTGAGGCAGCTGCCATTACCATTTCTATAAGTCTTTGATATGTCTTGGCTGGGGTTTGAATTCACAGCAAAGGCAGATGTTCAAACCACTTATGCCACTGGAGAAGTGTGTAAAAGGTAGTGTGTGTGTGTGTGTGTGTGCTATATTTATCATATATGTTTTAAATGTTGAGAAATCATATATTTTTTACATTACATTTTTAAGTACTGTAATATGTTGGAAATTTCACTTGAATTTTTCTCCCATGAGGAAAGTTTTGGAATACTTGTTCTGTGAGCAACTACCCTGGACTTAAAGAATCTTTTTGCCAGTTTGCTTTACAAGTACAGTAAAACCTGTCTTGAGCGACCTCTGCTATGAGCGACCACCTGACATTTATGTGCCTATGAAATAATAATGAATAATTCATGAACTGGCATGAACCGTTCTTAAACAGTTAAAGAACCTAGTTCTTGAACCATTTATGAAAGTTCATCAAAAGGTTCATTAACTATTCATGAATGTGCATAAACTGAAAATGGTTAGTTCATGAAATAATGAATTCATGAATGTTCATGAACCATAACTTTACAAACTGTTCTTTAATGTTCATGAACTATTCATGAACTGAATTCATTAACAGTTCATAAAAGTTCTCAAACTGGTTCATCATCATTCATCACAGTGAATGAAACTATTCATGAACTATGATGAACACTGTTCCTCATGATTAATGACTTCATGAACAGTTGCTATAAAAAAAATTTGATTATGTGACAAACTCACAAATAACTATTTTATCCTTAATCATACAATAACCTTAGATGTGGAGGGTTTAAAAGAAAATAAAATTCAATGCATTATATTGAAAATGAGTATATTTAATTTCAGACAAATTTCTAATATGGAACAATGAACATGTAAACTGACATTAGGCAATATTATTTTTCTACTCTTAGCAACACTTTTTGTATGTTTTGTAATTTTTCTTTGAAAATGTTTCAACTAAAGCGTATTTAACTTTCATTGTCATGTCTACATTCCACTGGGCTTTCTCCTGACTTGACTCATATCTCCCCTCCCCTGTCAGATAACTCTTTTGTGAAGACAGTCTGGGCCTAATTTTAATTTGATCATATTCCACTTATTGTCACTACTGAATGTATCCATCTCCAACTTAAGCTGTTCAATCTGATTGCTGTATGGATCTTTAACATTGCTACACCTTTCACTTTTTAATGTGTTTTCCATCTTAGCTGTAAGATCCGCCAGTTGTCAAATTTTCTTCCTTAACCTACAAACTTCATCCTCTATTAATTTTACTTTTCTGCTGTGTGATCTAAAAGATAATGTTAGTTACAGACAAACTCTGATCAATATTGCCTTCAGCTTTTAGCACATTATTTTTTGTACCCCACTTTATTAACTGGCATAATTATGATCCAACTCAAAATTATTTAATTCCTTACACTTAATACACAACTTACTGAGCATTTACATTATTGGAGAATTTTGTCACTAGTTGTATTTTAACAGAAGCTAACTAGCCATAGGTATTATAGGACAAAGTTGTATAGCTGCTTCCAGTTTCATCACATTGTTATTTGCAGATGTATTGTGTACAGTTTGTTGTTTATGTTTTAATTTACAAGATCATATAAATAGTGATATCATGAAACAGAAAACAATACTGAACATCAAAATTCCTATCACAGCTGCAGTAGCGCATTTGGTATTGAGATCAAAAGGGTGGGGGTATAATGTTTAGTGATTTTAGTGATTTTCAAAAATTCAAAGAGCAAGTTAAAATTGGGTCTGACAAAAATCGGGTATATTTTATTTGGTTAAAACTAACATGATGACATATAAAAAACAAAAATATATCCATATCACTCCCACTGAAATAATCATGAATACAGACCAAGAAAAACATACTCACCGTAATTTTGATGATCTGGCTGTGTACACGTTTTTCCACTTAATTTTGCTCTCACAAAATCAATTCCTTCATGTTCTTCATAATTGCTTCTCTGCACTTCTACATACTTAAAAGAAATGATATAGAAAATATTCTCATCTATCTGTTCCATTAGAGTCTTCGATTTTTTGTTCGAGATTGTTACTTGTTGCAAAACCCTTTGCATGCTTTTTCATTTAGAGTGTGGGGCATGAGAAGTCTCAGCTGCTTAAATCATATGCGTATATTAAGCAATCATATCACAGTCATCCAGTCAGGATAATCATTGTTAACATATTACGGTTTTTACGGCAACTTGGCAAACAGTTACAAAGTCAATAAAATATGCAGTTTATGACAGTAATGGACAAAAGAGTTAGAACAAAGTCATTGAAAGCTTCTATAGCAAGTACATTTTGTTCACTGCTGGCCAGAAATTATTTTCTCATATTAATCCAGAACTACTCAAGTTATGTACACAAGTATTGAATAAAAAATCTCTGAACATTTATACAGTATCATTTTTAAAAAATGTTCACCTTTATTTATATTTCCTTAATATTTCTGAGAAGATTGTATGAAGAATTTTCATAAATTTTTATGAGTATAATGATATAGAAATTTCATATAAATTATTAAGAAATATCTTGGTTGTGCATCAAAGTACTTGAATTGTTCATGAAGTATATACATGACATTTCAGAAATTTCAAAGATATAATAGTTCATAAAAGTTAATTAATGTCTTTATGAACTCAAGTACATGCTTGAAGTG
Organism: Potamilus streckersoni; assembly: GCA_016746295.1. Taxonomy (NCBI): domain Eukaryota; kingdom Metazoa; phylum Mollusca; class Bivalvia; order Unionida; family Unionidae; genus Potamilus; species Potamilus streckersoni. Next base: position 259,170 of record JAEAOA010001962.1, read on the forward strand.
TTCATGAACTCAGGTGATGAACTTTCATGAATATTTGTTCAGGAACTCAAATGATGAACTGATCATGAACATTCATGAACAGTTCATGTTTGTTCATGAAGTCATGAATTTGTTTTCGTTGGGGCAAGTACAATCATTATGCACGGATCAGTTTTATTATATAAACATACTGTCATGAGTGTCTGCCTGCAGAGTACAACTAGCAACCACAATTTCTTGGCAAAATATGCATTTTGACATTGGTTATGAATGACATCAACCAATGCAAAGCCAGGTAAACCTCACTGACCCTGAATCCTTTGTAACCATGACCACTTAAAACATAAAGACTCCTCTAAACAAACACAAACAAAATTAGTCTGGCTGATGTTTGCACTGTGATATGTTATTGATACTGAACTATGCTAAAGTAAATGCATATTATTCCAAAATAACACTGCAATGAATGCCATAATTGTAACAACAGAGACAAATACCACTGACCTTTATTTCATCTTTTGTAACCACAACTGCTTTAAAAGTAAAGACTATTATAAATAAAACAAAAAGAAAAGAAATGAAATCTGACTATCAGTTACATAAATTTATCAGGCCATGCATTTAGTTTCATAGACTGTAAATCAGACTAAAGTAGATGACCGGATTATGCTTTAAAAACTTTAACAAAGTCATAATTATTTTGCCTCACTACATTCTATAGAATTTATCAAGTTCATAAGAAGATGTCCTGATTAGATTTGACACTATCTAGGTCATAAGTACACAACCTGATTACATATTATGCATTTTATAAGGGTTATAAGTAGACAACCTGATTTTGAATCTTAAATACTTTAAAATGGTACTAAGTTGATTACATGAACATTTTGTACACACTTTGTCATGTGTAAATGATCTTGTTATATTTTACATGCTTTATCAAGGTTATATGTTAATGAACTTGTTACATTTTATATGCTTTATTAATGTCATAAGTTAATGAACTAGTTACATTTTACACACTTTATCAAGGTCATAAGTAGATGGCATTAGTAATTTTTAGGTCACTACAGCAATTGTTCAAGTTGTCAACACATTTATTAACTTTTGGGCAATACTATTATATAAGAACAACTTGAGGTAAATGTGATGTTTACATTGATTTGCATGTGATCAGATGCGATTTTCAGCTTACTATAGCAATTTTTGAATTTTTCTGTCACATTTATGAACTTTTCTTGGACAGATTTATTTTGATAACAACTTGATTAGCATAGTTCAGCATTAAACTCTTGAAGAAGGCAGGCAAAATTTGGTATTTGTGTGTGTGTATGTATGTATGTATGTATGCATATATATATATATATATATATATATATATATATATATATATATATATATATATATATATATATATATATATATATATATATATATATATATATATTGTGTCTGTGTGTGTGACCAGATTAGATTTTAATGTCATTGCAGCAAAAACTACAGTAGATAAACCAACTTTATGACCAACTTATATGTGGTTTTGCATGAAGTCATGAAATATGTATTTAGCAAACACAAATCAAGTCATATACAAGATTTCAGGTTTTATTTGAATGCCTGTAGTCATCTATACCTTAGACCCCTCATGTATCAAATTATGGGCATTTGTTACAAATTTCATATGTACTCATGGACCAGGAATAAATAAATACAGCGCTATATAGACTACCTTATTCTTAATAAAAAATACTTTGTTGTTTGGCTGGCTTTATCTCCAACACAAAATAGTGAAGGAGTGATGAAGTTACCCATTGACTTCCATAAAAATCTGTTGCATTCAGTTTTTGGTTAAATTGCATACATTGCTTGTGGTTTTCCCATGTTGGATCAGGGTTTTCCATCAAGCTCATTGGTTTCATTTCCTTAAAAGTTCATCTCATGTTAGCAATTGAGCAGTTAAGGTTAAATAGGAGATGCATTATTTTTCCTTCAATTTGCATAAATAAAAACAGTCTTAAAGCTTCCCTTAATTTGAACAAAAATTATTAACTCAGTCCAGGAAGCTGAGACATGCCTGCTTGTGTAAAGACTACAAGCTACCTGATGTTCAATTGATATACGTAGAAAATAGATGTATCAAATAATATATTAGTGACTGCTCACTTAGTACATGAGAACTGTATCCCTCCTCAGGGACTCCCCAGTATCTGGTATCATATGCAAGACTGATCTTGCTATATTTACAAATGATTTCCAATGCAGCACATCCATTTTCATCACTATTACCTGGAGTTTCCAGATGATTGTCTGAGAACATCACATTTATCCAGTCTAATATAACATTGACCTACCGGAGGTGTGCATTCCAGGCTAGTGTAAAGTTGACCTAATGGAGGTGTGCATTCCAAGCTAGTGTGAAGATGACCTAATGGAGGTGTGCAGTCCAGTATTGTGTGAATTTGACCAACAGGAGGTTTGCATTCTAGTCTGGTATGATGTGGACCTACTGGGGGGTGTGAATTCCAGTCTAATATGATAAGGACCTACTGGGGTGTGTGCATTCCAGTCTAGTTTGATGTGGACCTACTGGGGTGTGTGCATTATAGTCTAATATGATGTGGACCTACTGAGGTGTGTGTATTCTAGTCTAGTATGATCTGGACCTGCTGGGGGCGTTGCATTCCAGTCTAGTATGATGTAGACCTACTGGGGTGTGTGCATTCCAGTCTGGTATGATGTGGACCTACTGGTGTGTGTGCACTCCAGTCTATTATGATGTGGACCCCCTGGCATGTGTGCATTCCAGTCTGGTATGATGTGGACCCCCTGGGGTGTGTGAATTCCAGTCTAATATGATAAGGACCTACTGGGGTGTGTGCATTCCAGTCTAGTATGATGTGGACCTACTGGGGTGTGTGCATTATAGTCTAATATGATGTGGACCTACTGGGGTGTGTGTATTCTAGTCTAGTATGATCTGGACCTGCTGGGAGCAGTGCATTCCAGTCTAGTATGATGTGGACTTACTGGGCTGTTTGCACTCCAGTTTAGTATGATATGGACCCTCTGGGGGTGTGCATTCCAGTCTAGTTTGATGTGGACCTACTGGGGTGTGTGCATTCCAGTCTAGTATGATGTGGACCTACTGGGGTGTGTGCATTCTAGTCTAGTATGATGTGGACCTACTGGGGTGTGTGTATTCCAGTCTAGTATGATCTGGACCTGCTGGGGGCGGTGCATTCCAGTCTAGTATAATGTGGACCTACTGGGGTGTTTGCATTCCAGTCTAGTATGATATGGACCCTCTAAGGGTGTGCATTCCAGTCTAGTTTGATGTGGACCTACTGGGGTGTGTGCATTCTAGTCTAGTATGATGTGGACCTACTGGGATGTTTGCTTATCAGTCTAATATGATATGGACCCCCTGGGGGGTGTGCATTCCAGTCTAGTATGATGTGGACCTACTGGATGGGGTTGCATTCCAGTCTAATATGATGTGGACCTACTTGGGTTTGTGCATTCCAGTCTAATATGATATGGATCCCCTGGGGGTGTGCATTCCAGTCTAGTATGATGTGGACCTACTGGGGGGGTGCATTCCAGTCTAATATGATGTGGACCTAATGGGCAGTGTGCATTTAGTCTAGTATGTTGTTGACCTACTGGGGGGGAGTGCTTTCCAGTCTAATATGATGTGGACCTACTAAGGTGTGTGCATTGCAGTCTAGTATGATGTGGACCTACTGGAGGTGGTGCATTCCAGTCTAATATAATGTGGACTTATTGGGGTGTGTGCATTCCAGTCTAGTATGATGTGAACCTACTGGGGTGTGTGCATTCCAGTCTAGTATGATGTGGACCTACTGGAGTGTGTGCATTCCAGTCTAGTATGATGTGGACCTACTGGAGTGTGTGCATTGTAGTCTAGTATGATGTGAACCTACTGGGGTGTGTGCATTCCAGTCTAATATGATGTGGACCTACTGGTGTGTGTGAATTCCAGTTTAATATGATGTGGATCTACTGGGGTGTGTGCATTCTAGTCTAGTATGATGTGGACCTACTGGGGTGTGTGCATTCCAGTCTAGTATGATGTGAACCTCCTGGGGGTGTGCATTCCAGTCTAGTATGATGTGGACCTACTGGGTGTGTGAATTCAGGTCTAATATGATGTGGACCTACAAGAGTGTGTGCATTCTAGTCTAGTATGATGTAGACCTACTGGGGTGTGTGCATTCCAGTCTAGTATGATATGGACCCCCTGGGGGTGTGCATTCCAGTCTAGTATGATGTGGACCTACTGGGGTGTGTGCATTCCAGTCTGGTATGATGTGGACCTACTGGGGTGTGTGCATTCCAGTCTAGTATGATGTGGACCTACTGGGGTGTGTGCATTCCAGTCTAATATGATGTGGACCTACTGGGGTGTGTGTATTCCTGTCTAGTATGATGTGGAACCCCGGGGTGTGAATTCTAGTCTAATATGATGTGGACATACTTGGGGGGTGTATTCCAGTCTAGTTGATGTGGATCTACTGGGTGGCTGTGCATTCCAGTCTATTAAGTAGGAGGTGTTCAGTCGGTCTTGTGTGAAGTTGACCTTTAGGAGGTTTGGAGAGTGGATATATGGCTTAGCATTTTGGCTTTTTGTAAACTAGAATTAATATTATTTGAATTATCCAAATCAAATATTGTATACTAGTCAGTCAATCAATTGGTCTGTGCAAAGACTTGTATAAGGTAGCCAGAAAAAGAAGAGACAGGTGTGTGTTGCTAATGCTGAGAGCATGTGAAGTTTGTTAACTACTTATAGAGATCATGTGAAGTATTTTAACTACTTATATAGAGCATGTGAAGTTTGTGAGCTAATAATAAAAATCATGTGAAGTTTGTTAACTACTTATAGAGAGCATGTGAGGATGTTAACTACTTATAGAGTTCATGTAAAGTTTGTTAACTACTTATAGATAGTGTGTGAGGTTGTTAACTACTTATAGAGAGCATATGAGGTTGTTAACTACTTATAGAGAGCATGTGAGGTTGTTATCTTCTTATATTGAGCTAGTGAGATCTTTAACTGCTTATATTGAGAGCATGTGAGGTTGTCAACTACTTATATTGAGCATGTGAGGTTTTTAAGTACCTTTATAGAGCATGTGATGGTGTTAACTATTTATATCGAGCATGTAAATTTGTTTAACATTTTTAATAAGTTCAAATTTTTTAACTATTTCAGAATGGGTTCTTCACATCTCTTACTTATTAAACTCGTGTTCACGTCATTACTGTTTCATATACCTTTCATTTCTTTTGCATATGTGTCTAGGCTCATGCAAAAAGTAACAAGAAAAGATTGTAGACCACAAGCTTTGTAAAATTAAACAAATAATATATTTCCCTAGAAAAAGTTAGACAAAAATGAGAAAAAGAACTTAGTATTATGAATCAAATCCAAATATAATCCAAGAATTAAAAAACAGAAGTACTATTAGTGAAAAGTCATAAGTGAATCACAGTTCAATTCCTGATGAAATTCAAGATGGAAGGTGATCATGTCCTAGATAGTCAGTGTTGTACTGATGTGTCAACAGTTATTTGTTAAATCACAGAAAATAATATTCCAATTTGGAATTCTGAATATTTTTCAGTGAATCTCTTGGTAAAAGAATTCTGTGTGAACACTTGTATTTTGCAAGGATAAGAATCACTAATTCCATAAAATAAAAATTCAACTCAAACTATTCACCATAAAACACATTAAATGTTAAAGGTATAGAGCCCAAACTGACTAATTCTTATGAAGAAAACTGTTATACAATAAGTTAAGATGCAAAACAGATTCCCATATGAGGGTCACATGGTCATCCTTCTTGAACAATGTAGAAGCTTCTTACATGCCTAACATCACATATTACCAGTATGGTCTTAACTAAAATCAATGGTTCTAACTCTGGGGAAATCTTAAAAATAGGTTGTTTACCAAACACCCTTACTAGTTCTGAATCAAGGTCACCAACTAGATACAATGTTTCTACTACAAGCTGTTTAACAAGTCAACAGAACTGAACTGAATTTCTATTGAAAAAATGTCAAATCCAGTAGACAAAGTTATCATTACAATAAGATTAATGGAATAAAAGAAGTTTAAAACTAACAAACATATAATAAACTACATATACATAACACTTCCACCCATCAAAGAAAAGAAAGATGTATATAATAAAGCTTTCATTTTATCATGGATTAATTACATATGAGGCATAAAAAATAACGAGAAGAAATCATATGAAGTATACAAAGTGTACATGAAATAATATTTCTATACACAGGAATGTGCATCTGCTATTAAATTGTCTTTACCCTTGATGCGCCTGATGTCAATATTATATTCCTGTAACAACAAATTCCACCTTAATAATCTGATTTTTGTTTTCCCTCTTGTCGATGAAAGTAAGGGGGTTGTGATCATTAAATACAATAATTGGAGAAGGAGCTGAATAAGATTCCAAATGTTGCTATGTCAATATTAAAGCCAAATATTCCTTCATAATTGTTGAATAATTGTTTTGGTGCTTATTTAATTTCTTAGAAAAATAGCACACTGAATGATCAACACCTTTTCTATCTTCTTGAATCGATACTGCTCCAACCCCACCATTGCTATAACAATCATTTTCTATTACAATTATATCAATTCAAATTACAATTAAAATTCATACTTTGTAAAACTTACTAAAACTTATATTGTAACGGAAGATATGTCTCTTTGGCAAATTATTTTAGATGGCATGCCTGTATGTAAACTTGCAGACCTAAAGGAACAGCAGAAAAATCTGTTCTGTTGCCATTTTGATTTTCTCACTTATCTCAGTTAAATCTGTTAAACAGGTAACATCAGATCTACATATCCTCCATTACTATCAACATAATTATTTTGATGTTGGTTCATCGGATTAATGGTAGAGTAATTGATGAAACTGTGATGTTCACAAACCATGTGACTTTATGAAAAGATGAAAATATACCATCCAACAATTGATATTAATTTAAAAACTAAAGAGCCTTATTCATGTATAAATATATAAAAAGAATATACTGTAAAACCACACAACTTTCTTTGTCATGTCATCTATATAATAAATCAGATCATGATGATACACTGTACTGTAACTGATATGAGGTCATCTTCACACTTACAAACGGAGACACGAAATGCTTACAATACTACACTCTATTCATGTCTGTTTTCCATTACGAGCGACTACAAGCAATTATTTGATAACCAAGTCCATGCATGAACCCATTGACATAAATTAATCTGACAAGATCATATAAAATTACATCTCTTCTTTATCTATACACAACATTCATAAATTCAACCCAAATGTCACTTACCTAAACTTTCGACTGTAACACAAAATATAATATTTGAAACCTGATAGTATTTTCTTATATGAATTTTGTCACACCTAATGGGAAATTAGTAAACAAATCTAAGACAATTTATGTAGCAAACCATTCTATAAAAAGAGATGTCAGAAAAAGAAGTACATATGCCACACGTGTGTCAGTATTTTAGACAGGAACAAGGCTGTCACTAATGCACATTACTGATTATTTGTGTCTCATTTCTTATCAGATGAGATTAGTAGAAGAAAAGATGTCAGATCATTTGCATGGGTTTTGCTATAGATAGACTGTTTATTTCCCCATTAAAAAGAACATATAAAGCTAGATTTGAAACAAGAATGTGTTTTTAAATGGAAGTCTTTTTTCTCAATAATCATACAATCCAAATGACCCTTACATCATTTTATAAACATTGTTCTCTGCACAAATCATGTGGACATGCCACAAAACAGGTCAACTTAGTTTGAGTTATTTTCAGTCATGTTTGCATCTAATATTAGAGAGACAACTTTACAATTAAAATGTTTTCTTAGCTGTAGCTAAGTGTATATTCAGGTGAGCGTCCTTATTTTTCAGCACCATTCAAATTGACATACAGACCAAAACATCATATTTAATACATGCTGAGCCAGTTGGGTTTGTTAACATGAAATTTTTGTACTCCATCAAGACCAGTGGAAGAGTCAATTTGTTTGTTAAAGAGTTTTCAGCACAAGATAGGCTATACATGGCGGCCAGTATAAATGGTGAAGGAAGAACAATGAAAGTCCTTGAAGGAACCACCTACCCACGAGAAGCTACTGGCAAGCTTTTTCACATACCCTCATTATCGAAATATGAAACTCGAACCCATGCAGACCGAGGTCGGTCATGTGTTAGTTGAACCTGTTACATCTTGGCAGTTGCATATCTGCATGTACATGTACTTACATTATATCCATTTTCATGCTTCTATTTAACTGCACATTGTAATAATTTTACAATTGACAAAGATAACATAAACTTTGATATTTAATAAATTTAACATGTTGTCTATTTTTAGTAAGCATTGAATGTTACATGTCTGAAAAAAATATTGTACATTTATAAACCGACCTAAATTAAGAAATATCAAAAGTTTATAGTAGAATTAATATAATCAATTTAAAAGGTGTTGCATTCCACTAGTCTAGATTAGATATTTAGAAATCATGAAATGACAAAGTAAACTTTTTTCATTTACGTGGATTACCAATATAAAAAAATCATAATGGAAGAATAATTAGACAATTTAATAAGTCTTTTGCTAGTCCCTGACCAGTAGTCCTGATTAATTAGTAACAACTATATTGCCATCGTCACTAAATTGGAAATTGTATTCTTGTCATGGTAGAAAACATGGTTTTTAGGTCGTGTTTTAATTTGCCTTTTTTGACGCTCACCCTATTAAGTATGCTTTAACTTAGCAATCTATAATTACATATTGTTAATCAAATTATTTTTAATTTTCAAAAATTATTCATAAATATATTTATTTAAATAAATTATATTAAATGCAAAATATGATATAATATGTAATAAATATAATTTAAAAATGTGCATAAAATATATAATAAATTATTAAAAATTGTAATTATTTCTTGGTAAACACAGTAATAAACTATAATGAGTTATGATGAAAAACAAAACTTTATTAGATTATATTGAAATATTGTCATAATTCCTAAACAATAGATAGCGAGGCATATGAACAGACAGACATACAATATTCTCATGCTGGTTGATAATGTGAGTGGATAAAGAAAAATTACTGGGGAATGCACACCTTATGTAATAGAAATAATAAAATATTGTTTGGAAGTCAATATTATAAAATGTCAACTTTATGTTCTCGAAATGCAGTTTATGATTTACACCAGTCTGTATTAAAATGATTTAACATAATGTTTTTGTAAATGAAAGGTACAAATAAAAAAAAAAGAATTTTTAATTTTTAATCACTAAATTCTAACAATGCCCATCATTTCCATTTCTCCACTTCTGTAGTTTAAATTTTTCTCCCAATCCTGAAAATATATATTCCCACTAATTATAGTTTGGGTTTTGTCAATACCCAAGTCATAACAGTTCTAGCAAGACTTTCGTTTAAAATGGAAGCAATATATAAATGGACAAAAGTTTTATAAAATAACCAACAGGGCTATTCACAATTCAAATAGATTGCTAAAATTTCCTTTTGTGTATTTGAAAAAAATATGCTCTTTTCTTGGTTTTATACAGAAATTCAATTTAATACTTGATTATAACAAGATAAAAGAAACAGCAGTCGATACCCATGGACTTGTGTAATAAGATAAAAGTCTATATAACTGATGTTATTTTGAGCAAACTAAATACAGAGGCTTGAAATACATATATCGAATAAAACAAAACACAAATGTTTCTTTTAAATCATCAAAAATAATACATTAAAGTCAAAGTATTCAGCAATCGTGGTCCAAGATAACATTTGAAGCAAGTGAAATGGACCAGCCGGGTAATTTCCATGATTATTAATTTATTATCCAAAGCTGCTCAATGGACATTTACTTACATTCAACTGATTCCATTCATTTTTGCAAAGTTTCTCTTTGGTTTGTTTTTACTTGTTGACACTGACATTTTAGGAGGAGGTAGAGTGCTGATTAAAGATGGTGCAAATTGATGTTAGTTTACATGTCGCATGTGATGCTTTGCATAACGTTCAGTGCTATCAAAAATGGACTTGTCCCGAACTCCAGGACTAACATGGCGGATCTCGTACTTGTGGACCACTCGTTGTCAACATGTATCAATAGAATGATATTGTGCTGTATTTCAACACGGCATAGTTTTCAAAAATATAAAGGTGGTTAGTTGAAACTGATCTTAAATTGTAAGTATGAAATGGTTCGTTGAATTATGATGGGTAATGTGTCTGAAACTTTTGCGGATCAGTCTAGTGTTCTCTCAAATATTCTTTCACTTACTGTTAACATGTTAGTATAAAAAAAAAATGGTTTCTATTGTTTTTTAAAAGAAAGGTCATAATTTATTGGGACTCGTTATTACGAAAAAAACTCAAAATCCATGAATATAAACAACCTAAGAAATATAGCAAAGTATTTAAAAATATCTTTCGTTGTGAACTAATTAGCTACTAAATAAGCAATGAGATAAAGTATATATGCTTTGGACTGGTAATAAATATATACATGGATACAGTGGAAAGGGGATATATATAATTTGGATATAAAGGTAATGAATATATGCATGGATACTGTGGAATCCGCAATAGAAACCAAAGAGTTGTGAACCTTAATTGACACCAACCTCTGACATATAAATCCTAACCATAAAACTGTTTTCAATTATAATAATGTTCTCTACTATTCATTGTGCTTGAAATACAAATCACTGTTTATGATTATACGGAACATATAAGGATTAGAAGTGGCATGCTCCTCACATCTCTTTAAATGGAAAACGCCACTGCTATAACGAAGTCATTTTGGTGATAAAATGCCATCTGGAGAAAACAGGACGCTTTTAAAACTTCGTCACACTCAATTATGATAGCGGGTTTTGCGATCTTTTCTCAGAAAAGGTCTTAGTACAGAATGTAAAGAAGTTGCCCAATACGGTGAAGGAAAAAGTAAGGAATTTTTAATTTTCAAATATAGTACAGAGACTTGACGACACTACAAAGCAGCGTGCGTCGAATATCAGAAAATACTGAAAACGTAACAGTGCATTTAGTAGTTCTTATATAGTACGTTTGTTGATTTGCTGTTTAATTGTTAAAAACAAATGATATCCGTGTGTTGTTTGAGAAAGGATGTCAGATCCAATCGAAATACACAGTGACGACGATGAACTAAGGTTTAGATTACCCAGGAGTGACAATTTCTTTGTGATAACACCGATTCTGAAAAGTACTATATATTAGAACCCAGATAAGCGTTTTCTTTATGTCTTTAATTCATTTGATATTTCAGTATTTACCTCGAATCTCAAACGAATGGAGATTTTGGAATCGTATGAACTTGGTAAGTTTACGATAAGTAGATTAATTTTGCATGTAATTCTAAATATTGAGTATTGTTTGATCTTAATAATAAAGTATTACGCCATCAGGGCTTCAACACTTCTAATCTTTTTATCCAGTTCAAAACCAGTGCCTATCCGCACCCGCTGCAAAGTAATAATACCCTCATCGCTCTAGTGTCACCTCAGCAAATGGAGGCTAGAATGATACCTTATTTTTTTTCCTTTCAATTTGAGAGTTAACATCAATAAATTCAATCAATCAAACAAAATAATGACAACCAAATTACATAGTATTTGTATATTTCTTTCCCAAGATTAGTACCCTCAGCATGTATCCTTGATCATTCAATAAAAATGGAACTCATCAAACATTAACAACTAACAATAAGCATAAAATGAAGAATGGGTACCAGCAAACAAATATTTTGTCTTTAGGTAAGCAAGGAATGTGATGGAATGACCAATTAAAACAGATGATATGAGTCGATTTATGGACAGACAAAATAGCTGGAAATTCAGTCAATAGAGCTTATTATTATTATTATTATTATTATTATTATTATTATTATTATATATATATATATATATATATATATATATATATATATATATATATATATATATATATATATATATATATATATATATATATATAATACAGGAGCATATAAATATGAATTTATGAACGGAGGAAGCATATATGCAAGCATTTTATGAGTGGTTAGATTCAGAAAATGATTACCGTGTAGGTCCTGTCAACATACTGGATGAGAAATATGACGAGCGATTACATATTAATATATAACCATATGTACATAGCAGTCTAATATTCAATAAACAGACAACAAAATCCAGCAAATTTCAATCTCAGCATTCGTTCTTGATTAAAAACTGGTTGAATAGTTTTAAAATTAGTTTATGACCCAATGAGAGTATCATAACAATAATTTTGAAAATATCGCCCTGCAATTAAGAAGAGGCTGACCATATAATCTAGAAAGTACATTTTCAAGAAATTCATGGTGCATAAAAGTAACTTTTTTACATTGTTCTTATCAGCTATAGATGTCATAATTCCATGTCCAACAATTGTAAGCTCTTCTTAGCGATCTCAGCTACATGACCTTATGAGATTTTCATTAAATCCTAACATTTTCACAAAAATCAGAGTGACATGCAGCTGGGGAGTGAGGGTTGATATCGCCAGCAGAATTAAGCCGTCTTCACCATCTTAACTAACTTTTGCTCTTGCTGTTCAACAAATATCACGTTCTTCGGTTTTACTTTTGTCTGAATTTAATGCTTGTCCTGGCTGACTATGTTAGTTATATAGGCTTTATAAGTACATACATTATCAAAATGGTATTTTCAACATTGCATGTCGCACGTATATTTCATTAAGCCGTAGATGGAAAGTGTGGATATCATGTTCGGTTGTTTGTTTGACTGCTGATTTCATTTTTGACAAATCCACATAGTCAATGTTTTCAATCCTACTTTCATATAGAGCTGGCTTAGTTCATCCACAGACAAATCTAATTAATATAAAGCTCCGGCGACTGCTACTCGAGTGTAAATTATTTGTTTACAATAAAAGTAGTCTATAACACACGATACTATTTTAGATACACATATCCTGCAACATGAATCAATGCAGTATGAAGGAATACTGCACGATATTGACAATTTAAAGTTAATGGAGAAAATTTTGAGAATATAATGTTTACGTACACATGTACGTTCGTGCGTATGTATGTATGTATGTATGTATGTATGTATGTATGTATGTATGTATGTATGTATGTATGTATGTATGTATGTATGTATGTATGTATGTATGTATGTATGTATGTATGTATGTATGTTAAGAATAGGTGCGAATATATATATATATATATATATATATATATATATATATATATATATATATATGTATGTATGTATACATATATATATATATGTGTGTGTGTGTGTGTGTAATGACGGATCAAGAAATAGATCAAGGTATGATCAGTCAAGCTTGTGATTTTGTGTCAGTACAGTTATCATTGTGTATGTATGCATGTTAGTATGTGCATATATGTGTATGTTCTCATGCTTCTGATGGATTGTTGCACGGATACATATATGTATGTATATAGAATATTATACATTTGACACGAAAAGCATGATGCATTCATGTTTTGCGATATATAAATAAAAACACGGATGGGTTCTCATTTGAAATTATATTTATTTTACTTTTAATTCAGCCACATGTCGATATGCCTAATCCAAGAAATACCATATTTACAGTGGGTTGATCTTGCTCTTAATCCAGGATTCAAATGTAGTGACTCTGGCGTAAACACTGGGGTACTTTGTGCCAGTTGTTCCACATCCGCTGATTCCCCATGACGTCACACCGGCAAGCACGCCATTACATACCAATGGGCCACCGCTGTCACCCTGTGAGAGGAAAAATGGCTTTGAGTATTTTTTTATTTGTCTCTCGTTTCAATATCGAAAGATATGTAAAGCTAAGACTAACAACGATTTGATGTCATTCATACAACATTCCTTGCAGGCTAGAAAGTGCAACTGGTTACAAACCCAATTGAGCACATTTTAGTTCTTAATTAATATAGGAAAATCTTAGCATTTGAATAAGAAATTGAATACAAGACAATTGTTTATGCAACTCCACTCCTGAATATCTAGAAACAATTGTAAATATAGTAGCTTCAATATTGATTGATAGGTCTCATAATCATTCCATATATCAAACTCATATATTGTAACAAACTGGTATGTAATCTTGAAAAAGTCACATAAATAATATTGAATATATTTGTTGATGGATTACTCACAGTCTTGTAATTTTCTTGTTACATTCTTAAATCTTTACAACCAGTCGAGTGAGGGAACAAACAGTAAGGGAAACTATCGAAGGTATTCAATATTATTTACCTTATTAATGCTAATAATTAATTTGATACGAAGCAAAATGGAGGAGCTTTCATCTCTCTGTCACTCTTGCGTACACGTGCTAAAATCATAAACTAAGAAAGTATTGTGTGAGATTTTGCACGTGGTTTACGTACGTTACATGAAGCAGTCTCTGGAGCAGCATCATCAAATAAGCAGATGTGAGCATTGGTTATTATAGCTCCAGAAACTCTATTCCATCGGCTCTGGCAATCCGTGTTTGACAGCACATTAATCTCTACTTCCTGTAGAGCATTTGGCAGACTTTGGCTAGAACCTGGAACATTATTCTACCATTGTAACTATATATTAAAATAATATGCAAAACATTAAAAAGGAATAAATTATTTAAAAGATGATATATATTTTCTTAAAACTATTCGTTCACCGAATGTATCTTGACGTTAAAGCGAAGATGTATTCGTGCTAGTGACGGGATACATCCAAACAACGTCTTGATCTTAATGAACGTGATAGTCAATATTTTATAGCTAAGAATAAATAGTATCAATACGTTTATAGCAACTAAGGTGCAGGAAGCATTTAACTAAACAATCATACAAATTGAAGGATTCCGTTACTGCTGAACACACCAATTATTCCTTCAAGCTTTAGTCATTCTGCATTCTCTGTCTCTCCTCCCCCATAAAGTCGCACTATAACGCTATACTTTCATTAGATTTCTTAAAGAAAGATGTGAGCAATATACTTATTTAAAAGTTTGCTCTCATTAACAATATATAGTGCACAAAGTTCCTTTTTATAGCAAATAATATTACGACTTCAATCTTAAAATTCTTCTTCAATTTTTTATGTTTCAACATGTATTTTCCAAACAAGTTAAAATTACTAGTTCTTCCCCAGCCACTGATGATGCATCTCATTCCGGCAAAGTTACTTGTTCCACTGGCAAGTGTGATTGGCTGAACACCTGGACTGAGAGTCACAGGTTTTGCAAGTTTGACCACTGCAACATCATTAGCGAACGTCCCGCTTCCGTCATTGTAACGTTCATGCTTGAAAGGTAAACAAAATGAGAAACAACAATGTTTGAAAAAAAATCAATAACGCATCATTGATCGTTAAAAGAGTTGTCATTGAGTATTTTATTTTACCACTAATATTTAATGCAATATAGTCTTCAAGTTTTGTTGTTGGGTTGACGTTTGAAACTTCTAAGTCATAACACATTTAAAAATTTTAATTAGAAAAGTTACAGTTTTTTGTCTTATTTTTCCGTTCACATTATATATATATATATATATATATATATATATATATATATATATATATATATATATATATATATATATATATATATATATATATATATATATATATCTGGGTTAACGTTTTGTTGTTGGGTTGACGTTTAGAAACTTCTAAGTCATAACAAATTAAAATTTTTAATTAGAATGATTACAGTTTTTTTTCTTATTTTACTGTTCACATCATATATATATATATCATTAGCGAACATATATATATATATATTTATATATATATATATATATATATATATATATATATATATATATATATATATATATATATATATAAGTTAAAGTTTTGGGAACTACTATGACATTATAATTATCAATATTCCGAATTTTAGTCAGAACCATAGAAGTTTTCTTCTAACGGGTTTGTTATTCTTCATCTCGTGCAAAGGAATAGACAAACTTCACAATGCAACGCAGAAGTAGTCAACCCCTGTTTATTGTATTACGAGTCCATCACTATAACGACAAAGCTGTGGCGACTGCCTATATAAGAATGATATAATCTACCGGCTCATTAATCTGGTGGCATATAAGGATCTGCACTGTTTACTGATAATACCCTGATGGAACAGGTGATTCAAACTTGTATGATTGGTTACATTAAACAATAATTGAAAAATTTAATATCTGACAATTTTTACTGACCATTATTATTTGAGACACAGCTATTTCTTCATCGTATTTGTCCTTGGAATTCCTCAGGTGTTCTCCTACGACGACTCTGAAACTACTTGTCGTGCTGGGAATACAAGAAGATAAATCTTTTGTCTCCTTAGTTTAATGGTCCAGTTTATTTTAAAATATATGTACTCATGTCAATTTATTTTAAGGTGTATGTGTGTATCATGAATTGTCAACAAAATATTAGTTTCCGATATCAATTAGAATTTGTTGATAACAAATTTAAATTTATTCAGAATACAATTTTCATTCGGACTAAAACGACATAATTTATATAAAACTAGACTTGTATTTTCATGTCCAAGGAAGAGCAAAAGAAAGAAAAACTAAAAAAACATAATCGAAAAAGATCCCTACATATAACTTATAAAATACATTGCCGTTGAAAGAGACTGAAAAATACAATTCTTCAATATGCGAAACACGGCAAATCGTCTCTGAAGACATCGAAACTGTTTCTCTGCCTTCAAAATAGTTGAAGAATGATACATTTCTTGTTATACATCCGGTTACAAGTTTCTTGTTATACATCCTTTGCTTCGTTAAATGCTTATCCTGTATTCTAGAAATAAGAGGCTAAAGCTCAGAACCTTGAAATCAGATTATAGTTCATGTATACCAAATTTATATTCGACATGACATTTGAAAATCCATAGATGAAACTTTATACTTTATGTACACCTAATTAGTTGATATTTGGCAATTGATGTATACCTACCTAATTAATAGCTGGTATGATATTAGACAAACCACAGGTCAAAGTTTACAATTCATGTAAACATACATGACCGTTTTTTGCCATAAAAGCGGTAGTATCAGATTTTATACTTCGTGAATACCTACCTTTTATATTTATCTTGACAAGAGAGAAACCAATGATTTTATACTTCATGTATAAATTAATTAATATTTATCACGAGATCAGATAAAAAAGAGCAGATTTCATACTTTATGTATACCTACCTAATTAATATTTGACACGTTAGTATAAAAATAAAATCAAAAAGATCAATAGATGTATTTGTACTACTAATCAAATTTACAGACCGTAAATGTTTTCGGACTTTGAGCTTAACCTCGAATTCCTTTTCTCAAATACTGTCGACAATATGGGATCGCTATTACGGGGACCTGTTAGTCGTTTCTTAAAACGGGGCCAGCTAAGTCAACTGATAATTGTCAATTATATGACAATAGGGGACCAGGTAATTCAGATGAGTATAGATGAGTGTTTCATATCATAAAGTAAAATGTATGGGGAAATTTGCGGTAACTTACGCTCCATCGACACAGTGAGCAGCCGTCAGAACCCATTGTGGATCAATCAGTGAGCCTCCGCAGAAGTGGGATGTTGACTTCAGTGACACCTGGTGGGGATGAGCATTTTCCACCGCGGTAGTTCCACCAATAATTCTTTCGAGATAATAACCTATAATAATGATAATTGCAGTGCGAATGAGCTTTATTGATTCAAAGAGCACATATTATGTCTGAAAATTACAACAGAAAGAAATGTAAGAACAAACCCACATTCAAAGATAGATGGATTTCGTTGATTGATTTAGTTTATAGTTTTTTAAGTTCAAAAGGTATGAACATCAGTTTAAAACTATTTCAGAATTGCCACACATATAGTATTAAATACGGGGACATGCAACTCCAGCAAATGAGGAGACTGATTCTTAAGAACTTAAGTCATTTTACAATAATTTTTGTTTCACACAATAATACTATTGACAAACAGGAAAATAATTCACAGTCATCGATTTGGTGCTCGAATGATATAGTCCGTTTAAAAATATTACTGAAATAAATATTGTGCACGATATTTGTAATATTCCTGATATTGGAAACTGGAACAGCGTTCATGAAATTGAATATGTGGGAATCTGTCTGGGTTGATTGTCGCGACATCTCTTTTTCAGTGTGAATTAGAAAGGCACTCTGTATAATACTACTTGCATCCAATCAATCAATCAGAAACAGATCAACCGAGATCTGCGTAAATCTACGTCTATAATAAGTTAGAGAAAAAATATAGCAAGTATGCATGTTTGTTTTCATATTTTAAAATGTAGGTACATACCCGTAGACAGGCAGAGGAAGGACGCCAACACAATGAGAACCTTCATTTCGGTCTTCGGACTGGTTGTGCTTGCAAGAGTGACGATCTCTCTGTAGTTCAGTCATTTATACTCTTACCTGCATCGCACATGGGAAAGCGACATTCCCAGTCGTGACGCGATAATTCTCCAAGAGTCTTTTTCACAGTCACGTTTAATTTCAAGAGGACTGTTACATGAATTATTTGCCTCATGTAAATAAAGTTTTATTACATGCGGTGACCACAAGAGTCGATTGCACAGACAGGCTCTTAAATGATTATAAACAAAGAGAAACAACATGTGCGCAATCCTTATTTAAAAAGAAGAAAGATATATATAATAAAGAAGCAGTAGAAGAAAAATAATAAATTCATAATGGATATTTCAGTGTTTTGCAAAACGAACATGGTTACCATATCCTTAAACCTCTACCTTCAAATAATAAGATATAATCTGTAAGACCATAAATTTAAATTTAAACTAATAATGTTAAAAACATTTTCTCCCTTTTTTCCACCTGAAGCAAAATGTCTTAAAATGCACGAATGTCTAGACTATTTTTGAAGCTAAATTTTCATTTAAACTTCATGCATATAATTAATACTGGTCCTTTAGCATTTAAATTATACATAAAATCACAACCATTTTAAAAGCATTTTGCATTCTATAACATTGTTCAAATGTGTAAAAAAAAATATTTTATCGCTTGTAGAGAGACCCCGT
The DNA here is from genome assembly GCA_016746295.1 of Potamilus streckersoni. NCBI lineage: Eukaryota > Metazoa > Mollusca > Bivalvia > Unionida > Unionidae > Potamilus > Potamilus streckersoni. The sequence goes on from JAEAOA010001962.1 coordinate 278,365, forward strand.
CCACACATGAGCACACTCGTGTCCTACATAGATTATTCCCAATCATTGTATATTTCACCACATTTGTCAGATCAGTTAGAAAATTACGACGATTTATCCATGAATTACAACGGAATATAGACAAAAAAGGTAATCATATCAATTGCATTATCTTTGAAATGAAGCTCTGTTCACTCATGTGCTCAAGTGTACAGTTTATAGCTTAATTTTGTTCTAGTTATAAAAATAGCCACTTTGAACTGATGGTTCATTTTATCATTGAATATGTCATTGGTCGTAAAACGCTCGAGTGTACGATATTTCCTAAGGTAACACATGGATGTACAGTGGAGTAGTGCGAAGTAAAGAAATGAGAGAACCCAATAAAGTCACCAGGAAACGCATGTTTCTTTACCGCGAAGGGGGGGCAGTGGCGAGCGGAAAAAAAGTAAGGAAACGCGCAAAAAAGTAATGGAACACCATTCCCACCCGTTGCCACATATCTACACCCCTTCGGATATATTTATTTATTCAAGGATAGCTATTTGAGTTATTCAAATTGGATCATTTTATTTGCTCACAAATCAATGGAATTACGCGTTTCTTCTTCTTCTTCTTCTTCTTCTTCTTCTTCTTCTTCTTCTTCTTCTTCTTCTTCTTCTTCTTCTTCTAACCGCTCCGGTGGTCTAGTGGTTAGAGCGTCCGCCTCGGATGCGGGATCTCGCGTGTATTTCCCTTGCTAAGTCATACCAAAGACTTTAAAAAATGTTACTAACAACTGTCTCGCTTGCCGCTCAGCATTAAGAGGTTAGTGTTAGGACTGGTCGGCCTGGGGTCAGGATAACGTGAATGGGTGGGACATCATACCACATGTCTACGTCATGTTGCCACAGTGTTAGACGTCACTATAAACTGTCACACTACAGACATCGTAGCGATAAAACTGAAAAATTGTTAAAGCTACGTTAAAAATCTAAATCTCAAATCTCTTTTCTATTTCGATAGTTGCTATGTTATTCTGTTACATTTTATTTTCATTCTCTCTCTCTCTCTCTCTCTCTCTCTCTCTCTCTCTCTCTCTCTCTCTCTCTCTCTCTCTCTCTCATTTTTGATTATAAACAATCTATATCTTCTATAAATTGTTAATATTCCTGAAAATTGCTAAAACAAAGCGGTAATATTTTATTTTGAGCTATACTTTATGATTATCCTTCTTAATCAAACACATAAAACATGTATCGGTTTATAAATGCTTTTAATTTATATATTGTAAACCTTATGATTATTTTATTTTATGCTAGCCCGTGAACTACTGGATTTTGCAAATAAAATAATTTTGATAATTCGCTGTGGTATATTAGCATAAAAAAGGTTTTACTGCCCGTCATTAGACATCGATGCCCTTCTAACCAAGAAATTTTGATACTATTTCAAGACGCCTACGTTGTTTAGTGGTAAACATGACCGCTTCAGATGCTACCAACCTTAGTTCAATCCCACTAATGTATAAACATATTTTCATTTTTATTTTCTATGTGTTGCTTTTATCTTGAATTGAGAAATAGAATTGTGCTACTACATATTTAATGTAAATAAAACACACCAAAACACAAATGGTAAACACCAGACATTATACAAAAAATTATATATTCTTTCAATCTCTAATAGTTATTGCTAACCAGCGCATTTGAGTATAAAAGAAAATATTTTTAAACCGAGTTAATACTTGTAACCCAACTCGAAAATATCCGTCTAATTTACAAATTTGCGATCGATTTATCTTTACATACCAGGTGTGTGCCTGTATATATATATATATATATATATATATATATATATATATATATATATATATATATATATATATATATATATAATAGTTATAAATCAGTATGTGTTCCTTAAGGACCATTATTAATTATATGCATGAACTTTAAATGAAAATTAAGGTTCAACAATAATCTAGACTTTCCTGCATTTTAAGACATTTTGCTTCAGGTGGAAAAAAGGGAGTTAATGTTTTTAGCCATATTACTTTAAATTTATATTTCTGCTCTTACAGATTATATCTTATTTTAAGGTAGAGGTGTAAGGACATGGTAATCATGTTCGTTTCGCAAAACACTGAAATATCCATTATGAATTTATTATTTTTCTTCTACTGCTTCTTTATTATATATATTTCTTCTCTTTAAATAAGGATTGCGCATATGTAGTTTCTCTTTGTTTATAAGCCTGTCCGTGCAATTGACTCTTGTAGTCAGCGCACGTAATAAGACTTTATTACATAAGGCAAATAATTCATGTAAGAGTTCTCTTAAAATTAAACGTGACTGTGAAAAAGACTCTTGGAAAATTATCGTGTCATCACTAGGAATGTCGCTTTCCCACGTGCGATGCAGGTAAGAGTATAAATGACTGAACTACAGAGAGATCTTCACTCTTGCAAGCACTACCAGTCCGAAAACCGAAATGAAGTTTCTCATTGTGTTAGCGTCCTTCCTCAGCCTGTCTACGGGTATGTACCTACATTTTAAAATATAAAAACAAACATGCATACTCTCTACCTTATTAAAGACGTAGATTTACTCAGATCTCGGTTGATCTGTTTCTGATTGTTTGACTGGAAACAAGTAGTATTATACAGAGTGCCTTTCTAATTCACACTGAAAAAGAGATGTCGAGACAATCAACTCAGACAGATTCCCACATATTCAATTTCATGAACGCTGTTCCAGTTTCCAATATCAGGAATATTACAAATATCGTACACAATAATTATTTCAGTAATATTTTTAAACGGACTATATCATTCGAGCACTAAATCGATGACTGAATTATTTTCCTGTTTGTCAATAGTATTATTGTGTGAAACAAAAATTATTGTAAAATGACTTAAGTTCTTAAGAATCAGTCTCCTCATTTGCTGGAGTTGCATGTCCCCGTATTTAAAACTATATGTGTGGCAATTCTGAAATAGTTTTAAACTGATGTTCATGCCTTTTGAACTGAAAAAACTATAAACTAAATCAATCAACGAAATGCATCTATCTTTGAATGTGGGTTCGTTCTTACATTTCTTTCTGTTGTAATTTTCAGACATAATATGTGCTCTTTGAATCAATAAAGCTCATTCGCACTCCAATTATCATTATTATAGGTTATTATCTCGAAAGAATTATTGGTGGAACTACCGCGGTGGAAAATGCTCATCCCCACCAGGTGTCACTGAAGTCAACATCCCACTTCTGCGGAGGCTCACTGATTGATCCACAATGGGTTCTGACGGCTGCTCACTGTGTCGATGGAGCGTAAGTTACCGCAAAGTTCCCCATACATTTTACTTTATGATATGAAACTTTCATCTATACTCATCTGAATTACCTGGTTCCCTATTGTCATATAATTGACCTGGCTCCCTATTATCAGATGGCTTAGCTGGCTCCGTACTGAAAAACGACTAACATGTCCCCGTAATAGCGATCCCATATTGTCGACAGTATTTGAGAAAAGAATTCGAGGTTAAGCTCAAAGTCCGAAAACATTTACGGTCTGTAAATTTGATTAGTAGTACGAATACATCTATTGATCTTCTTGATTTTATTTTGATACTAACGTGTCAAATATTAATTAGGTAGGTATACATAAAGAATAAAATCTGCTCTTTTTCTCTGATTTCATGACAAATATTAATTAATTTATATGTAAAGTATACAATAGTTGGTTTCTCTCTTGTCATCATAAATTTGAAAATTAAGGTAAAAGCTAAGTATAAAATCTGATAATTGATATTTATGCTACCATGTCGACTATCCGTTAGGTAGGTTTAGATGAAATAAAAACTTTGACCATTGGTTTGTCTTATAACATGCCAGGTATTAATTAGGTAGGTATACATCCAATGCCAAATATCAACTAATTAGGTGTACATAAAGTATAAAATTTTATTTATGGATTTTCAACTGCATGTCGACTATAAATTTGGTATACATGAACCATTAAATCTGATTTCAAGGTTCTGAGCTTTTAGAATACAGGTTAAGCATTTAACCAACCAAAGGATGCATAACAAGAAATGTATCATTCTTCAACTATTTTGAAGACAGAGAAACACTTTCGATGTCTTCAGAAAAGATTTGTGGTGTTTCGCATATTTATGAGTTGTATTTTACAGTCTCTTTCAAATGCAATAAAGTTACATTTAGCGACTTTTTCGGTTTTCTTTTTGTTTTTAATTTTTGGTACTTTTGCTCTTCCTTTGACATGAAAATACAAGTCTAGTTTTATATCAATTATGTCGTTTAAGTCTGAATAAAATTGTATTCTGAATAAATTTAAAATTGTTATCAATAAATTCCGATTGATATCGGAAACTAATATTTTTGTTGATAATTTATGGCACACGCATACGCCGTAACAAAAATTGAAATGTGTACGTATATTTTAAAATAAATAGGACCAATTAAACTAAGGAGACAAACACTTTATCTTCTTGTATTCCCAGCACGACAAGTAGTTTCAGAGTCGTCGTAGGAGAACACCTGAGGAATTCCAAGGACAAATACGATGAGGAAATAGCTGTATCTCAAATAATAATGGTCAGTAAAAATTGTCAGATATTAAATTTTTCAATTAATGTTTAATGTAACCAATTATACAAGTTAGAATCACCTGTTCCATCAGGGTATTACCTGTATAAAGTACCGACCATTATATGCTGCCAGATTAATGAGCAGGTAGATAAGTTCATTCTTATATAGGAAGCCGCGACAGGGCGACAGTGTGATGGACCCGTGTTACAATAAACAGAGGTTGAATCTTTGCGTTGTGAAGGTTGACTGTTCCTGAACACTAGACGAAGAATAAAACCCCGTTAGAAAAAACTTCCATGGTTCTGACTAAAATTCTAAATATTGTTAACTATAATGTCATAGTAGTTCCTAAAAGGTTAGCATGTATATATATATATATATATATATATATATATATATATATATATATATATATATATATATATATATATATATATATATATATATATATATATATATATATAATGAACTGTAAAAGAAGAAATAAATGTAATCGTTCTAATTAAAAATTTGAATTTGTTATGACTTATAAGTTTCAAAACGTCAACCCAACAACAAAACTTGAAGTATATCTTGCATTCAATATCTAAGGTAAAAAAAATAATAACTCTTTTAACGATCAATGATGCGTTATTGATTTGTTTCAAACATTGTTGTTTGTTAATTTGTTTACCTTAGCATGAACGTTACAATGACGGAAGCGGGACGTTCGCTAATGATGTTGCAGTGGTCAAACTTGCAAAACCTGTAACTCTCAGTCCAGGTGTTCAGCCAATCACACTTGCCAGTGGAACAAGTAACTTTGCCGGAATGAGATGCATCATCAGTGGCTGGGGAAGAACTAGTAATTTTAACTTGTTTGGCAAATACAAAATGAAATAACAAAACTTGAAGAACTTTTTGACTGAAGTCTCAAGATTATTTGCTATGAAGAGGAACTCTATGCACTATATATTGTTAATGAGAGCAAACTTTTAAATAAGTATATTGCTCTCGTCTTTAAATAAGTATATTGTTCTCGTCTTTAAATTAGTATATTGCTCTCGTCTTTAAATAAGTATATTGCTCTCGTCTTTAAATAAGTATATTGCTCTCGTCTTTAAATAAGTATATTACTCTCGTCTTTCTTTAAGAAATCTAATGCAAGCATAGCTTTATGGTGCGATTCTATGGGGAAGACATATAATGCAGAATGACTAAAGCTTGAAAGAATAATTAACGTGTTCAACAGTATCAAAATGCTTTTCATTTTTGGATGATTGTTTGGATGAATCCTGTCACTAGCATGAATACTGTTTCGTTTTAACGTCAAGATACAGTCGGTGAGCGAATAATTTCAAGAAATGTATTTCATCTTGTATTCCTTATTAATGTTTTGCATATGAGTAATTTGATATATATTTATAATGGTTGATTGATGTTCCAGGTTCTAGCCAAAGTCTGCCAAATGCTCTACAGGAAGTAGAGATTAATGTGCTGTCAAACACGGATTGCCAGAGCCGATGGAATAGAGTTTCTGGAGCTATAATAACCAATGCTCACATCTGCTTATTTGATGATGCTGCCCCAGAGACTGCTTCATGTAACGTACGTAAACCACGTGCAAAATCTCACACAATACTTTCTTAGTTTATGATTTTAGCACGTGTACGCAAGAGTGACAGAGAGATGAAAGCTCATCCATTATACTTCGTATCAAATTAATTATTAGCACTAATAAGGTAAATAATATTGAATACCTTCGATAGTTTCCTTTACTATTTGTTTCCTCACTCGACTGGTTGTGAAGTTTTAAGAATGTAACAAGAAAATTACAAGACTGTGAGTAATCCATCAACAAATATATTCAATATTATTTATGTGACATTTTCAAGATTACATACCAGTATGTTTCAATATATGAGTTTGATATATGGAATGATTATGAGACCTATCAATCAATATTGAAGCTACTATATTTACAATTATTTCTAGATATTCAGGAGTGGAGTTGAATAAACAATTGTCTTGTATTCAACCTATCAATCAATATTGAAGCTACTATATTTACAATTATTTCTAGATATTCAGGAGTGGAGTTGAATAAACAATTGTCTTGTATTCAATTTCTTATTCAAATGCTAAGATTTTCCTATATTAATTAAGAACTAAAATGTGCCTAATTGGGTTTGTAACCAGTTGCACTTTCTAGCCTGCAAGGAATGTTGTATGAATGACATCAAATCGTTGTTAGTCTTAGCTTTACATATCTTTCAATATCGACAAGAGAGACAAATAGAAAAAAAATACTCAAAGCCATTTTTCCTCTCACAGGGTGACAGCGGTGGCCCATTGGTGTGTAATGGCGTGCTTGCCGGTGTGACGTCATGGGGAATCAGCGGATGTGGAACAACTGGTACAAAGTACCCCAGTGTTTACGCCAGAGTCACTACATTTGAATCCTGGATTAAGAGCAAGATCACCACTCTGTAAATATATCTCCTGGATTAGGAATGTCAACATGTGTCTAAATTAAAAGCAAAATAAATATAGTTTGATTTAAAAGAACCATCTGCGTCTTTCTTCATTTAATTAAAAAATATGATCCCGTTGTGTCTCCTGCAGACATTGATACGTGTATCTATCCTAATTACACCAATTCATTTAAATACATACATACATACATACATACATACATACATACATACATACATACATACATACATACATACATACATACATACATACATACATACATACATACATACATACATACATTAAATTGTCAATATTGTGCAGTATTCCTTCATGCTGCATTGATTTATGTTGCAGGATATGAGTATCTAAAATAGTATCGTGTGTTATAGACTACTTTTATTGTAAACAGATAATTTACACTCGAGTAGCAGTCGCCGGAGCTTTATATTTATTAGATTTGTCGATGTGGATGAACTAAGCCAGCTGTTTGATCTATATGAAAGTTGGATTAAAAACGTTGTCGATGTGGATGAACTAAGCCAGCTGTTTGATCTATATGAAAGTTGGATTAAGAACGTTGTCGATGTGGATGAACTAAGCCAGCTGTTTGATCTATATGAAAGTTGGATTAAAAACGTTGTCGATGTGGATGAACTAAGCCAGCTGTTTGATCTATATGAAAGTTGGATTAAAAACGTTGTCGATGTGGATGAACTAAGCCAGCTGTTTGATCTACATGAAAGTTGGATTAAAAATGTTGTCGATGTGGATGAACTAAGCCAGCTGTTTGATCTATATGAAAGTAGGATTGTAAACGTTGACAATGTGGATTTGTCAAAAATGAAATCAGCAGCCAAACAAACAACCGAACATGATATATCCATCAACAGCTTAATGAAACAGACCTGAGACAGGCAATATTGAAAATACCATTCTGATCATGTCAGCATTTATAAAGCCTATAAAAATAACATAGCAAGTCAGTACAAGCATCAAATTCGAGCAAAAATGCAACTGTAGAAAGTGATTTTTGTTAAAAAGCATGAGCAAATGTAATGATTGGTTTTATTAGGATTCCTTGATTAAAATTTACAAATTCTGTTTTCTATATTTACCTTTCATCTATGAATAAATATTAGGAACTGCAACTGCGTTATGTTAGAACATTTTAATACCGACAAGTTTAAATTATAAATTGCATCGTATATCGGGAACATGAAGGATACATTTTACAATGTTGAATTCCAAACAATATTTTATTATCCATATTATATAAGCTGTGAATTCCATAGTATTATGTCTTCATCCACTCACATTATCAAACTGCGTGAGAATATTATCTGTCTGTCTGTACATATGACTAGCTATCTACTTTTTAGGAATTATGGCAATATTTTAATATAATCCAATATAGTTTTGTTTTTCATCATAACTCATTAATGTATATTACCGCGCTTACCATGGAATAACTCCACTATATATATATAATTTATTATATATTATATGTACAAATTTAAATTAAAATTTATTACATATATATAATTTTTCCATTAATATAATTTATTTAAATGAGTATTTTTATGATATTGCTTATGAATATTTTTTGAAAATTAAACATAATTTGATTAACAATATGTAATTATAGTATTGCTAAGTTAAAACATAACTGATTGGTTGAGCGTCAGAAGAAAAAAAAACTCTAATTAAGACGCGCCATGAACGTCGTGGTTTCTACCATGACAAAAATACAATTTCTAATCTAATGACCATGGCAATATATTTGTTACTAATTAATCAGGACTACTGGCCAGGGACTAGCAAAGGACTTATTAAATTGTGTATTGTCTAATAATGCTGACATTCTTCCAATACATTTCTGTATTGGTTGTAAAGGAAAAGTGTTCACTTTGTCATTAAATAATTTCTAAATCTCTAATTTAACTAGTAGAATACTATTCCTTTCAAAATTGATATAATGCCGAACGTTATTGAAGTTTTAATTCAACTATAACCTTTAGATATTCTTTGGTCGGTTTATAAACGTACAATAGTTTTTCAGACATGTAACCTCCACTGCGTACTAAGAATAAACAGTATATTAAATTTATTTAATATTTTTGTTATATTTGTCAATTGTAAAATTATTTATTACAATGTACGGTTAACTAGAAATATGACAATTGATATAATGTAAGTACATATGCAGGCACAGTAATGCAATTGCCAAGAAATAACTGAGGCAATAAACCTCTGTCTGTGTGGGTTCGCTTATCAAGCTCGGCTAATGTGGGTATGTGAGAAACCTTGCCATAAGCTTTTTGTGGGTCGGTGGTTCATTCAAAGATTTTCAGAGTTCTTTCTCCACCATTTGTACTAGCCGCCATGTATAGCCTATCTTGTACTGAGAAATGGCGTTAAACTCCTATAACAAGAACAACAACAACCGTATGATAGCCAACTGCGAAAGGTGATCACTCTTTAATAAACAAATTGACTCTTCCACTGGTCTTGATGGAGTCGGAAAATTTCATGTCAACAAACCCAACTGGTTCAGCATGTATTCAAAAAACTGTTTTGGTTTGTAGGTCGATTAGAATTGTGTTAAAAAATGAAGACGCTGGCATAAATATGCACTCAGCTACAGTTAAAGAATATTTTAATTTTAAAGTTGTCATATATTCTCTCCCACACATGACTGAAAATAACAACTCAAACTAAGTCGACCTGTTTTTTGGGGGGGATGTCTAGAGATGTTTTGGACAGAAGAGGATGTTTATAAAATGATGTAAGGGGCATTGTGCTTGTAATATTATTGATTGAGAAGAAAAAGATACTTCCATTTAAAAACAAATTCTTGTTTCAAGTCTAGCTTTATATGTTCTTTCTAATGGGGAAATATAGCAATCTATAGCAAAACCCATACAAATGATATGTCGTCTTTTCTTCTACTAATCTCATATGATAAGAAATGATGTACAAATTTAATGACGCAATCAGTGACTTAGTACCAAAAAAAGTCATAAAACATCAAACACATTAGTGAGATTAAGAAGGGCCGTATTTTTGGATACATATATTTAAACAAAGCATAAAAATATATTTAGATTTAATATAGTTTGGTTTTGTGTTACAAACGTACGTTTAGGTAAGTGACTAGTGGGTTGAGTTTATGAATGTTGTATATAGTAAAAAAAAAATGTAACTTTATATGATCTCGTGACATGAACTTATGCAGCTGGGTTTATGCACAGACTTGGTCATTAAGCAATTTCTTGTAGTGGTTCATAATGTAAAACAGACATGAAGGGAGTGTGCTATATATATATATATATATATATATATATATATATATATATATATATATATATATATATATATATATATAAGCATTTCATGTCTCCGTTTATAAGTGTGACGATGACCTCAGATCAGTTACATTACGGTGTATCGTCATGAGCTCATATTTATTATATAGATGACATGACAAAGAATGTTATGTGGTTTTAGGGCATATTTTTGTTTATATATTTATATATGAATAGGGCCCTTTGGTATTTCAAATTCATATCAGTTGTTAGACGGTATATTTTCATCTTTTCATATAGTCACATGGTTTGTGAATATCACAGTTTCATCGATAAATCAAGACCCAAATATATGTTGATAGTAATGGAGGATATATAATTCTGATGTCACCTGTTCATTAAAATGTTTAATTGTTCTACTTGCAAATCTTTCCGAAACTAAGCTGCTAACACTTGATACATATATCTGTAATTGGTAACAGCCGTATCAAGCGAAAAATTCCAAATGTCAACATAACAGATTGTTGTGCTATTCCAGGTGGATTTACCAAGCAGGATTTGCTCCTGAAAGATAATGTACATGTTACCAACATAAATCTTCAGGAAGCTCTACAGCCGCAAGAAATACCGGTAAATGCGTAAAATGTACACCGATTTTACAAACCTTTGGAGCTATAAAGGAATAGCTGACCTAAGCCCCTAAACTGAAAATCAATATCGTCACGGGTGAGGGGTCAATTTATCAGCATACTTTATGACCAGCGAAAATTAAAGTTCCATAGTATCATAACTTCAACATATACCATAATTTCATCAAATCAAGAGATTACTGTATGCTCTCATTCGTAAATAAATATATTATTTTTTATCTGATACTTTGCATCAACACTAACCATGTGACAACCGAAATGAAAAAGTGAAAATTAAACAAATTATTTTGACGTTGTGATAAAAATTCATGTTAGCCTGTTATGTGCAAACTCATTTCAAGATTGAACAATAATTTCTGTACTCAACATACAATAGTAATTTTAACAAAGTACATGTTTGGTAGATGGCACGAATGCTTAGAATTAACAGTTATCAGTAAATTAACAACCAAAGATTATAAACTTTGTTATCAGAGATTATACTTTCCCTGGTTTTAAGTCGTAATAAATCTACCCACTGTCGTATGATTAAATGAATAATGTCAACCTTTTGTTGATACCATATTCCTTTACCCAGATTATTCTTGTGTTGGTTCATTGGCTATATGCTAATATAAACCTTATGAATAGTAAACATGTTTCAGGTTTATCATGTTATGAATATTGAATTACTTTTTAATTTTGATTTCATATATATATATATATATATATATATATATATATATATATATATATATATATATATATATATATATATATATATATATATACACCTTGTCCCAAGTAATGTTCATTTTGTGTCTGACCAGTAACATTTATTTTTGGAAAAAATATGCATCTAATATTTCCTATGATTATTGATTAAGATTCTAAGATCCAAAAGTGATTGTGTCGATTTGCCTGCAGTGATGTGCCAAAAGTGCCAACAGTCATTTGATGAATCACAATAAATATAGTCCAAGATATCCTTATCTGAATTCATTATAATTCAAATTATATGTTCCAGTCAAAGAATATTATTGAAGAGCACTTTGTATTTCCTGTGAGTAATAATTTGATCAAATAATTTATTCCAATTAAAATACTCAACACAACAATAAGACTGATTCTACCTTACAACTTATATGCAAGAATGAGAAATTTCAATTAGATAAACAAGATTATAAAGCCCTCTATTTACCTAGGTCGCAAATACCATTTTCTGACATATTCTGTCTCGTTATAGATTTTTCCACTCTAGAATATTCTAGCTTGTGAATAAGATAAAATATTTTTTTTAACATTTTAATAAAATAATTGTAGTATAATAATTGCCATTTGAGAAAGAATAATTAGGAGTCTCAATCGCTCAGGCTTACTGGATATAAGCTTTTATACTGTTCTTTGTCAGTTTATTGCATATATATATAATTATATATATATATATATATATATATATATATATATATATATATATATATATATGTGTGTGTGTGTTTATAAGTGAAGTATACAACACAACTGGTCTTGTCGCAGCAATGAAAGTCACAAAAGAAAATCAGCCATGCATAGTATATTTCGATACAATAAGAATAGGAATACATACATTTGCGTAACATGAAATGCCTATAATGCTAATACAGTAACGAGATATAGAATAAAGAAGGAAGAGAACAGATGTAAAGTGCAGTAAAAGTGGATGGGAAGAAAGTGCTCGTATCAACAGCAATAAAGACAAGTTTATGCATGAGCAAATTATTGCAATATCATCGATCATTTAATATTTTCGTCAAGCACTCAAAACACTTTAAACTAGTGTAATTTTGTAATTGTAATATTTCTTGAAAAACTGATGTCATGAATCACATGTTTCAACAGCTTCTGATTACATAGTAATCCTGCTTTAAATTTGTTGTCCATGTTCACACAAAAATATAAGGTGATTTATTAGTTCATCGGTATCATATGTATAACATATGCTATAGTCTGGCTGGTCACGGAGTTTCTATGCAAAGATAGCGATGCACATCACAAATACACATAATACAAGAATAGCATTAATGTTTAGAAACCAATTCCAGAATTGTGAAATATTTAGCTTTTCTTTATTTTTAAGATTTCGGGCCTCGATTTCATCCCTCTGTTTGATTTTGCTTGCTCCAAAGATCGTCAGTGAAATTGCTGTTAAACGCCCCTTGACTGCAAAAACAAGATAGGTGATATTTCTATTATGTGGAGTATAATGGAAGATAGACGGCTTTTTCATGTCAACAAATATTATTCTACTACTAATGTTACAATTGCCACTACAATTACTTCTACTTTTAGTAGAAGGACAAGTTCTGCCAAGAAGATTACGTAATCTGCAATTACTATAGTTTATAATACTACATCTAGTACTACTAAAAATTTTATAACTATTACATCAATTACTACTACTACTACTACTACTAGTAGTAGTAGTAGTAGTAGTAGTAGTAGTAGTAGTAGTAGTGCAACTAATACTACTACAACACACCAACTGAAAAATACCACTATATATAGTGTTACTAATACTACCACCACTTCTACTACTACACAATTAACAACAGCAGTTAATGCTATTAGTAGTAATACTGTAACAACATTTATTGCTGGTACTCTTCAGCAACTAATACAAACAATTATTTTATGCTCATTTTCATCTCTGTTAACTTTACATTGTCAGAATCGGTAATATTTTACGATATTGAACTTCTTTGATATTGAACGCAGTTTCACGACACGTGTGCACAATAATAGCATAGTGTATTATAACTACTGTGTAAACAAATCATGTAGTAGTCGGTTAACGTTGTGATTGAATAAATTTGTTTCGGAAGGAAATAATGTAGCAGTTTCGTGAACTACCGACATGCTTTTGCAATATTTCGCGTTAACCTTTTCTATGCAGTGTTTCGGATATAGGCTAGAGATAGACGCCAAACAGGTCATACAATTGCTGGGGTCCCTACAAAGACCAACAAGATCACAAGGCATAAACGTGTCTTACTTAGCTAGCATACGAATACAAAACTTAAACTTACAATTTTAAATCCTGAATTTCCTCAACATGTACTTTCTAAGTTCTGCAAATCCGATGTACATAGGCTATGTTATAGGTTCTAAAGCTTGACTACACAGTTGGAAATTGTACTTTTATTTTAACTACATTCCAAGTGCAAAGACATTCTCTTTACCGCATTCAGAATCAAATTAACACTATATTTTATAGAGTCTTTTTGAAAATTACAATTGAAAGATTTCATATGTTTGTCAAATTATGATTCCAAACTTCAATGACAGAACAGAAACAAACATACAGCCGAGTCTACACGTCTCCATCGCTGCTCAAATCAGATGTGCTTCATGTAGAATTAATACAGATTAATCCAGTTCATAATCACAAATTTTAGTAGAATGGACAGAAATACCAAAATCCATTCATTCCAGACCCCCCCAAAAAAAACATGGTTGCAAAGAGCATTTATTCACAATATGATTCTAAATGTCAATTTTAAAAAGACCAACTGACAATTTCTTTCGAAAATGATGTTATGGGTGCGACTAAGTTCAAATTTCCTTGGCCGAGTTGTGTGCGCATTAATGTTGTTGTTGTGTATAGATGAATCTTCCCTTGTGTATTTAGTTTGGAATACAGCATACATTTAATTACTTTGTTTCTTGTAGTGTACTTTATATCATTAATCCTTAGGTAGAATAAGAAAATAAGCATATAATGAAAAGGTTACTGCATTTGTATGGGAAAATATGAACTTGTTTCCTCTGATAGATATACTTCGCTCCCAAGGTCGTGCATTTATCTATCCGAAAAAAAACTCGTTCGTATTTTCCCATACAAATGCATTAACATATAATTATACAACAATAGCAACAATAGCAAAAGCAACCTCAAATACTATCACTGTTATTGGTGCTATGATTGAGATATTTACTAATTACTACTCCTATTATTGATAATGCATGTGAGATATTTATTACTACACTTATTAATACCACTAATGTTGCCAATTCATCTATTACAGCGTAAGTAGAAACTCCATCTACTACAGCTACTAGTATTGATACTACTAATACCTCAATTTTTCATCTACTAATGTTATATAACTACAAATAACTACTAGTGCTGCTATGACTACTTCTACACTATCGTAACTTTTAGTACTACTGTTGATATTTTATTACTTAAAATGCTTCTAATATTACTGTTACTATTGCTATTAGTTTCATAATACTGTAATATTACTGTTTCTATTGCTATTCAGTTATCAATTTTACTTCTAATAATACCGCTCCTAGTGCTCGCTGCCAGTAGACAACTATATCTGATATTTCAAGAGATATTTACGTTCTTTTCCTATTCAGTTTTTAGCATATGTGAATATGTTTCGCCAAATAGTCTTGAAAAGAAAACTAAACAGAACTAAGGTGATTTTGAAGCTATGATATTCTGTATTTGTATCACGTTCTATCCATAGTCTGAAAAATGATAAACACAGCAAAAGTTAGTTTCTTTGGTTTTCAGCAAGATTTTTTTTAATTGGTATCTGCATTGTATGTTACCAGTTAGAAGTACTAGAGAACATATGGCAGTGACAAGAGTGTTTGACATGTAGTGAAATGTACCAATATACCTGATGGTAATGAACGATAGAGTATCCGAAGTACTTCATTATATTGTAAATAATAATAATAATAATAATAATAATAATAATAATAATAATAATAATAATAATAATAATAATAATAATAATAAAAAGAAGAAGAAGAAGAAGAAGAAGAAGAAGAAGAAGAAGAAGAAGAAGAAGAAGAAGAATAACGACTGAATAGTCCTTAATCTTTTGTAAACGCGCTTTACATCAAGCAAGCATATAGGATCAAAAGAATAGTTTGCATAGATTCAACATCAAAGTACATGATAATCTTTCACAACAATATAGAACCAAAAGAATTATTAAACAAAATAACAAACATGAAACTGGTTTACACAAAATAACCCAAAACACAAAATTAATTTACAATACAGTTTTGTAATCGAACAATACTTTCTAATGTACGTTTTTGGATAAATTAATCGTCAAATGTGCATCTGTTAAAAAGTTTCAGAATTGCCTCTATTGGATTCTTTCAAGTGTAGTAACAGATGATGACATCAATAATGTAAGCATCATAATTATCGAGTCTAAATACATTCATGTTCTTTTAACTTTGAAAACTACATTGCGAAATTTCATCCCAAGCGGCATCGCTTTATATTGATATAGTCCATCTGGATGTACGCATGCCGAAATTTTCTTTGCCCTTTCCGTCAGTGGTGATATACTTTGCGTTTCCAATTTATTCCAATTTCATATTTACAAGACAAAATGTTAGTTTTAATAAGAAGTCTATTTTTAAAATTATAATATAAAATGTAATAAATAACATGTACTAGATGGAGATTAAGATAAACATGTTTACTACAAAACCATGATCATTGATGTAGGTCATGCAGAAAGTGAACTTAGTGTTGGACAAGGTCAAATCCGAAATACAATCATCCATTGCATATAATGAAAATACAAAAAAGAAACTAATAAAAAAACTCAAATTAAACATACCTATCAGGGAATGAATGTGATTTTAAGACCAGTCAGTGAAAAGATATTGTAGTCGACTTATCTGTTTTACCTATCGCTCAATACCAAATATAATTTCGCCTTGAATATCTCCAGATCTAAAATCGCCAAATGCAAATGGTCACTCGTTTATTGAAATGCAACTCAGTAGACTTTTCATACACATATTGCATAGTTTTATCCCATTTTTGCTTCAACTATTTAAAATTGTATATATATATATATATATATATATATATATATATATATATATATATATATATATATATATATATATATATATATATATATATATATGCTACCTGATGCTTGTTCTTTAGATTAAGTTATTTTTTAAGATAACTTCAAACTATAAAAGAAAATTATACCAATATTAATCGAATTAGTTCGTTCTAAAAGTTATTTACAAAAATGTTAGATAATGTTCCGACTAGGTCGGCAGAGAAATATTATTTATTTATTGCGATCAAAAGACTGTTTTAGAAAAAAGGTGCGGACTGGAGCTAATAGTCTTGCCAAACAAACTGATATTGCATATTGTGATATGAATATCCTTATTATGTGATTGACCTTAGTTATTATTAATGGCAAAGGCATACCAGACAACTCACATCGTTTTGTGTTTTGTTTGTCTTTGTTGTAAACATATTACATAGCTAATCCCTGTTTATGATTTTAGTTTATATATTAAGACAATTATTGCTGGGAGATAATCATGTTTTTAGCTTTGTGGTCTAGACTGGTTATGTCCTTAACGTTTTCAAGAATCAAATTTTGTTTACAGCTTGATGCAAACATCCATTACATTGACCATTGTCCTGATGTTTGTGTTTACTTTTTATAACAGTGATCTTTACTTCGGAGTTAGTCACTCAACATTATAACATCAATCTTAGTGGAATCAAGTTGTGTTCAGGTCAGATGATTCGATTTGTATTTATTTTAATTATTCATTGGAATTTAAATGTGATTGCTGACTTTAGGACTAAATAAGTAGTTTGCAAATATTGTGAATTGGTTCAAGGATATTTTTAATTTTGTAATAAATCAAGAATATTAGCACATCAGGTTAGTGGCATATCAATATATTCAAGTTTGGAATTCATGTGCAACGAAACTGGAATTCATTTGGAATATTTCATAAGTTGTGACTTGTGATAAACTTTTGGGTACTATTTAGGGATGCATTACACTACACTGTACCTTTGTTTTTAAAATTTCACTATTTTATTATAGCAAATAAAGTATTTGTTGAAATTTACAAGACATGTTTGTTTCGGCATTTTTCTCTTACTTAATTAATTCAAGGCCATGTAGTTGTGATAAAATAAAGTGACAAGGAACTAGTATTAAACTAGTTTCTTAAATATTATTTGACTGTGATCTCAGATATATATCACAGCCGCAATTCTTGTAAATGTAGATGTATTAAAACATGTAGATTTTGTAATATTTATAGATAAAGGTATAAAATTGAGAGATAAATATTTCATTAGCTTTATTACACAATCATATTGTTTCTTTGAGTAAGACAGCGTCTTTGCTTATCTCCTTTAACTTATGAAATATACAAGATTTTGATTGTCAAGAAACATATATGTTCAGGTTATTTCATTGCTAAGTGCTGATAATATGGTAAAAATCTTTGCAATTACAGGTGACTTCCAAAAACAATCAAATGTCTTACATGAATACGGTTGTCGTTCGACATTGAAAAGTTAATACAGAAATGATGACAGTCATGGTTTATAGAAAAGATTATATGCTATCATACTGTTAAATACGATGAAATTTAATTAGAAATTGTTTCAAAAATTTTATATCTTAGTATTGTTTCTAAGACTTGATGATTTTTGGGGAAACAGATACAACTTCTGCAAGACATTCGCATAAGGGAACTTAAATTAAAGAAAATAGCTGTACCAAGTTACGAATATTCCTCAAAGCTATCAACTGCACTTCCTTTACCAATGTGCTTCCAAGCTAAATACTGCACTGCCTTTACCAATATACTTCCAATATAAATACTGCACTGCCTTTACCAATATACTTCCAAGATAAATACTGCACTTCCTTTATCAATATACTTCCAACCTATACACTGTGCTTCCTTTACCAATATGCTTCCAAACTAAATACTGCACTGCCTTTACCAATATGCTTCCAAGCTAAATACTGCACTGCCCTTACCAATATACTTCCAAGCTATATACTGCACTGCCCTTACCAATATACTTCCAAGCTATACACTGCACTGCCCTTACCAATATACTTCCAAGCTATACACTGCACTGCCCTTACCAATATACTTCCAAGTTATACACTGCACTGCCTTTATCAATATACTTCCAAGCTATAAACTGTACTTCCTTTACCAATATACTTCCAAGCTATAAACTGTACTTCCTTTACCAATATACTTCCAATCTATACACTGTGCTTCCTTTACCAATATACTTCCAAGCTAAATACTGCACTGCCCTTACCAATATACTTCCAAGCTATAAACTGTACTTCCTTTACCAATATACTTCCAACCTATACACTGTGCATCCCTTACCAATATACTTCCAAGCTAAATACTGCACTGCCTTTACCAATATACTTCCAAGCTAAATACTGCACTGCCGTTACCAATATACTTCCAACCTATATACTGTGCATCCTTTACCAATGTGCTTCCAACCTATACACTGTGCATCCTTTACCAATATACTTCCAAGCTAAATACTGCACTGCCTTTACCAATATACTTCCAAGCTAAATACTGCACTGCCGTTACCAATATACTTCCAATCTATATACTCTGCATCCTTTACCAATGTGCTTCCAACCTATACACTGTGCTTCCTTTACCAATGTACTTCCAACCTATATACTGTATAAACTTTACAAATATTCTTCCAACCTATACACTGTACTTCCTTTACCAATATAGTTCTAACCTATACACTGTGCTTCCTTTATCAATATACTTCCAACCTATACACTGTGCTTCCTTGACCAATTTGCTTCCAAGATATATACTGTATTACTTTTACAAATATTCTTCCAACCTATACACTGTAGTTCCTTTACCAATATGCTTCCAGGCTATAAATTAAATTAGCGTTACAAATATTCTTCCAACCTATGCACTGTACTTCCTTCACAAATGTGCTTCCAAGCTATATACTGCATTACCTTTACAAATATACTTCCAACCTATATACCGTGCTTCCTTTACCAATGTGCTTCCAGGCTATATACTGTATTACCTTTACAGATATTCTTCCAACCTATAAACTGTACTTCCTTTACCAATGTGCTTCCAAGCTATATACTGTATTACCTTTACAGATATTCTTCCAACCTATAAACTGTACTTCCTTTACCAATGTGCTTCCAAGCTATATACTGTATTACCTTTACAAATATTCTTCCAACCTATGAACTGTACTTCCTTTACCAATATACTTCCAAGCTAAATACTGCATTGCCCTTACCAATATACTTCCAAGATATAAACTGTACTTCCTTTACCAATATACTTCCAACCTATATACTGCATTGCCCTTACCAATATACTTCCAAGATATAAACTGTACTTCCTTTACCAATATACTTCCAACCTATATACTGCACTGCCCTTACCAATATACTTCCAACCTATATACTGTGCATCCTTTACCAATTTGCTTCAAAGCTATTTACTGTATTACTTTTACAAGCACTCTTCCAACCTATACACTGTAGTTCCTTTACCAATGTGCTTCCAGGCTATAAATTAAATTAGCTTTACAAATATTCTTCCAACCTATGCATTGTACTGTCTTTACCAATGTGCTTCCAAGCTATATACTGTATTACCTTTACAAATATTCCTCCAACCTATAAACTGTATTTCCTTTACCAATGTGCTTAAAGTCTATATACTGTATTACCTTTACAGATATTCCTCCAACCTATAAACTGTTCTTCCTTTACCAATATACTTCCAAGCTAAATACTGCACTTCCTTTACCAATATGCTTCCAACCTATATACTGTGCATCCTTTACCAATGTGCTTCCAACCTATATACTGTGCATCCTTTACCAATGTGCTTCCAACCTTTAAACTGTACTTCCTTTACCAATATACTTTCAACCTATATACTGTGCTTCCTATACTGTATAACCTTTACAAATATTCTTCCAACCTATACACTGAACTTCCTTTACCAATATAGTTCCAACCAATACACTGTGCTTCCTTTATCAATATACTTCCAATCTATACACTGTGCTTCCTTTACCAATTTGCTTCCAAGCTATATACTGTATTACTTTTACAAATTTTCTTCCAACCATTAGACTGTACTTCATTTACCAATGTGCTTCCAGGCTATAAACTAAATTAGCTTTACAAATATTCTTCCAACCTATGCACTATGCTTCCTTTACCAATGTGCTTCCAGGCTATAAACCAAATTACCTTTACAAATATTCTTCCAACCTATAAACTGTTCTTTCTTTACCAATATACTTCCAAGCTATATACTGTATTACCTTTAAAAATATTCTTCCAACCTTTAAACTGTACTTCCTTTACCAATGTGCTTCCAAGTTATATACTGTATTACCTTTACAAATATTCTTCCAACCTATACACTGTGCTTCCTTTACCAATGTGCTTCCAAGTTATATACTGTATTACCTTTACAAATATTCTTCCAACATATAAACTGTACTTCCGTTACCAATATACTTCCAAGCTATATAATGCACTTCCTTCCTTTACAAATATATCTCCAAGTTTATTGTTTTCAGCCTTACCTAGATGGCATTATTAATTAAAAAATTAGAGTTACTCTTAATCCTTAAGAAAAATTAGTGAATGAGTAAAACCCGATAAATCCTCGAAAGCATTAAAAATGTAAATTTTGTTGATTTTGTAAGACGATTTTCATTTTATGTCTCATTCAAAAATGTCGAGTGAGAGAGAAAAAGAGAAAAGCAAATTGCGCTGGACGAAAATATTAAAACTGAACTTGAACCAAGTAACCTGCAAGAATATAGTTCGTTGTAACCGTATGTTCACACTTTCCTTGGGCATCTATTTAAATTGTTCATACTATCAATGATATATAGTTTTAGTGGCCTGTCGATACGGTAAGTTACGTTTGTCGATTACGAGGTACACATATTGTAACGTATCTAATGCGCTTCTGTTAATTTTCCTTAACCACCATCTCTCTCTCTCTCTCTCTCTCTCTCTCTCTCTCTCTCTCTCTCTCTCTCTCTCTCTCTCTCTCTCTCTTATAGCTAGATACGAGCGAAAATCCACAAAAATATGATCGTTTGTGATTTTCGCTTGTGTCATACGACGATGCATATGAACGATGGTAAGTTAAGTCAAACCGTTCAAGAGAGAGAGAGAGAGAGAGAGAGAGAGAGAGAGAGAGAGAGAGAGAGAGAGAGAGAGAGAGAGAGAGAGAGAGAGAGAGAGAATTTTATAGTCTTTAGAAATGTTAATTAAACAGAATAATATCTTCGCTAATTTCCATACGCAAAAAAGTGAATGCCTGAGAGTTCATGTTCAGTATACAAAATACGAATCGTATTTTATAGTGCACTGCCTTAAAATCCAGCTTTCAATTTTAAATTATACGTTTCTCTTACATTGATTTAATAAATGTGAAAAAATAGAAACTCAAAAAGAAAACAATCGACTTATCAATTTGCATATGTGATTGCGAACGACAAGAAAATACATAGAATTACATTTTGTAGCGACTCACCCACAGGGATGTGAGGAGTTCATTCACTCGGTCAATATGCAGTTGCGTGGAGCATGTCATAAAAGGCTAATTCATGTATTTGTATGTGATGTAAATAATATATATATATATATATATATATATATATATATATATATATATATATATATATATATATATATATATATATAGTATGTACATTGTATCAACTCTGTACCTCTTGTTGTATAAATTTTTCATTAATAGGAAACTCGGCAAGCCTCGTTTCCTTTTAATGAAAAATTTACTGTACTGTTGACATTTTGAAAGCAGAAGTTATAAAAAAAATATTTTATATCAGGAATGCATTTTAACAAACATACTCGTTATTGTTTGCTGACTATTCATGTCTCTCTTACTCTCTCACGTATGTAAATGGATCCTTGTCTTATTAAAATGTGTGCTTTAATTAATAAATTGTTACCAATAGTAATAATTGTCGTAAATATTTAAGAATATATTCTGTATGATATAACGTTTAAATTCTTCTTTATTGTAGTCGGTATTACATATATCAATTCTAACTGGACAGACTTCATGAAATTTCGTAATTGTTTTGGTTGCTTGAAGAACAAAAGATAACTAGTACAAAGTTCTTATTATATCACTGTGCCAACAGGCCTAGAGCCAGCAAAGTTTCTATTATATCCTGTGCCAACAGGCCTAGAGCCAGCAAAGTTCCTATTATATCCTGTGCCAACAGGCCTAGAGCCAGCAAAGTTCCTATTATATCACTGTGCCAACAGGCCTAGAGCCAGCAAAGTTCCTATTATATCCTGTGCCAACATGCCTAGAGCCAGCAAAGTTCCTATTATATCACTGTGCCAACATGCCTAGAGCCAGCAAAGTTCCTATTATATCCTGTGCCAACAGGCCTAGAGCCAGCAAAGTTCCTATTATATCCTGTGCCAACAGGCCTAGAGCTAGCAAAGTTCCTATTATATCACTGTGCCAACAAGCTTAGAGCCAGCAAAGTTCCTATTATATCCTGTGCCAACATGCCTAGAGCCAGCAAAGTTCCTATTATATCACTGTGCCAACAGGCCTAGAGCCAGCAAAGTTCCTATTATATCCTGTGCCAACATGCCTAGAGCCAGCAAAGTTCCTATTATATCCTGTGCCAACAGGCCTAGAGCTAGCAAAGTTCCTATTATATCACTGTGCCAACAAGCCTAGAGCCAGCAAAGTTCCTAATATATCACTGTGCCAACATGCCTAGAGCCAGCAAAGTTCCTATTATATCCTGTGCCAAACCTACCTGTTCTTATTCCATACTCTCAGAATGGATCTAGTGCCAACAAAGTTCTTATTCTATCACGATGCCAATGGACCTAGAAGCAACAAAGCTATTATCCTATCACTATAACTAAATTAGTTCACTATGACAACGGACCTAGTACTAACAACTTTCTTATTCTATCATTATGCCAAATAGCCTATAGCCAACAAAGTTTTTATTCTATCATTTCACGGAATAAATTATTGCACAAAACATAAGGTCTCCTTCCATTTCAACGAGCAAAAACTGTCCGGAGGTAACATGCTAGTGCAATGAAATTTGACCAATACTCGATAAAATAGTAAAATTAATTTCGTGAGATGGTGGAAGAGTCACGTACTTTGCTGTTTCCGCTCCCTTTTGAGGTTCTTTGTACTCATGGCCTGTACACTCCAAAAGGTTAGACCACTAAACTGAAATTGATTTATATAATCAATTTATTCCAGTATAAAAGTAATTAAAAATATCTCTTTCATAGTGAGAATGTTATGATAATTATCATGTAATTATTGATGATATAAAACGAATATTGCTGTGAATAATAATAATAATAATAATAATAATAATAATAATAATAATAATAATAATAATAATAATAATGATGATGATGTTGTTATAAGTGTTGCTGTCGAACTCAAAACAATCGTCAACATGAATACTGGTAATTACGATTTTAATTGTTGTTGGTGATAATGACCACATTGATAAATTGATGGTTCAAATGAAATTATTACTTACATCAATAAATTCACCGCAAAAATATAATACATTCTTATACGAATTTTTTATCTTTTAAGGAATGACACGTATACACAAACTAGCCAACCAGTGATGGATATAGAGATAAGCTAAACAAGCTACATGATGCAGCTTAGGGACTCACGGTCTGGCGGGACCTCTCAAAATTTCAGATTTTTTGAAACATTTGTTACCCTTATATTATAATTCATTTTTAAGTCATAATCTAGTCATAATTTAACCCATGATCTTTTTCATAATATGTTCACTATTTTTATCCAAGCAATATATTTTTTCTTATAAATTACATAATTTACATTGTAATAATTACCTCAAAGTTGCCTAATTATGTTGTTACACAGCCTTATTGCCTGCTAACACTTACAACACAGGACCTCTACAGCTTCCCATAGCTTAGGTCCTCAACATTTCTAAATCCGGCTCTGTAGCCACCCAAACTATTCTCAACTCCAGGAAAAAATATGGGTATTAGGTGAATTGATCTTACTAATGTATCATTTTAATAGCACTTTAATGGGTATTAGGTGAATTGATCTTAACAATGTGTCATTTTAATGGGTATTAGGTGAATTGATCTTACTAATGGGTTATTTTAATGGGTATTAGGTGAAGTGATCTTACTAATGGGTCATTTTAATGGGTATTAGGTGAATTGATCTTACTAATTGGTCATTTTAATGGGTATTAGGTGAATTGACTTTACAAATGGGTCATTTTAATGGGTATTAGGTGAATTGATCTTATTAATGGGTCATTTTAATAGATATTAGGTGAATTGATCTTACTAATGGGTCATTTTAATGGATATTAGGTGAATTGATCTTACTAATTGGTCATTTTAATTGGCATTAGGTGAATTGATCTTACTAATGAGTCAATTTAATAGCACTTTTATGGGTATTAGGTGAATTGATCTTATTAATGGGTCATTTAAATGGGTACTTAGTGAATTAATCTTAATAATGGGGCATTTTAATGGGTGGTAGGTGAATTGATCTTACTAATAGTCATTTTAATGGGTATTAGGTGAATTGATCTTACTAATGGGTCATTTTAATGGATATTAGGAGAATTGATCTTACTAATGGGTCATTTTAATGGGTATTAGGTGAATTGATCTTACTAATGGGTCATTTTAATGGTATTAGGTGAATTGATCTTACTAATGTGTTATTTTAATGGGTATTAGGTGAATTGATCTTGCTAATGGGTCATCTTACTGGGTATTGAGTGCATTGATCTTACTAATGGGTTATTTTAATTATACTTTAGGGAGACAAGTGTGCTTCTCCATTCACTGGTGCATTGTATTTCACATTTTGTATTACATTTCATGCTTGTCATTTATTAGGTTTCGCATCTGAGTTTACTTTTCATATATAAAAGTATATGTGAGGTTTTAGTCGTGACCATGGAAACGTTTGTATTATAAAAAACAGGATTTATAATAAGAGTGAAAACAAATATTGGCATCAGTTGTTTTTGAGTACACACAACAATAACTAAGACAATTATTATCATCCACGACGATTTGTTTTGGTATACACAACATATCGATAACTGTGAAAATTAGTATCATACATGATCATTGTTTTAAAGGAGTACATACATCAATAATTTTGAAAATTACTCTCATCCGGCAGGTCTTTTTACATACATAAAACAATAACTAAAACAATTATTATCATCCAGGACTGTTGTTTTCACATACACATTTTAATAACTATGGCATACAGACAATAATATCTACAACAAATAAAAGTTTTTGTTTTGCGTACACACAACAAATAAGTAATCAATTATTACCATCCAGGAGGGTCGCTTTTGTGTGCACATGCTGACAAAGATACATATAATGCCGGACAGGACAAGTAACAGTCCTGCGAAGTAGGTGAAGTTGATCTTGACAAGAATATCCGGTCGGATGTCGACCTCTCCACATCGCGGACTCTGGTAAATTAAGTCCAAAACAAGACGGACTACTCCTACTATCTGGCCAAGGAGTATGGCCCAAAAGGCGCCCTGGATGAGAAAAAGAAAATACATACTTTATAAAGCTTGGGAAAGGCATACAATAAGAAAGATATGGAGAGATACCGACAGAATGTTTCCATAAATGCTTCGTCGTCTTAATTAAAGGGTTTTCCAGTTTAGAGCATCAGACATGAGATTTAGTATGACACTATCTAATGAATACCACTAAATACAAATTAACTTTGACGAGAATGAAAGTAATTTTCTTAAGCATCCATTCCGAATAGCCATGTTTACCAGAAGAAAAAAAAGTGAATTCAAGCTGTGAGATAGAATAGGTTGAGGGGATGTGAAAGTTGTATCACAAATCCTGGATTATAGTCAAATTTGAAAATAAGAATAAATAATATATGAGGTGAAATACTAGATGTTTCAGTAAGTACCAATGCGGTTTCTATGACAATATACCTGTTCGTTTACCCTGGGCACAAATACTGTCAGAAGGAAAACTATACATATAGGTGGCACTATGTATCCAGTAACAGCCTGGATGTAGATAAACAGCTGCGCTCCTTGAGCTAATTTTATCAAAGGAACCCATGCCACACTTAAGCCCACAAGAATCACAACAAAGATTCTGAAAGAATAATTGTTTAACAAAATTCAGCATTTTCAAGAATTTCATGCACACAAAAATCGATCTAACCATTCATTCGTTCGTTCGTTCATTCTCTCTCTCTCTCTCTCTCTCTCTCTCTCTCTCTCTCTCTCTCTCTCTCTCTCTCTCTCTCTCTCTCTCTCTCTCTCTCTCTCTCTCTCTCTCCGATTAGGTAAGAAACGAAATTTATTAATAAACTTACAGTCATTTACTAAGTACCCAGGTATATGCTGAAAAAAAGTTTGTGCAGATACATTTCCCTTCAGATAAGCATCATGCACGAACAACAGGTACTAAGGAAATGCGTTAAATCAGAACTTGATTAATCACTTTTCAGAAACTTTCTGGTATTAATTTAATTGCTATATTATTAGTCATAAATATTCTGCGCCTTTTCTAAATGTGCTGTCTGTAAAGGTATGCTTCGCACTTTTATCAGAAATGGTCTTTGCGTCAACCGAGAGTATCGAAATATTTATTAAGTTTATGGACAAAATAAATGATTTGTATAAATTCAGCACCTGCCGGAAAAAAGAAGTTCTCTTTCGGACGCCTTTTCACGAATTTTCTTCCAGATGTCCAAACTGAAGAGAGTAGCGGCGCTGTTGAATATAGAAGTTAGAGAACTCATTAGTGCGGCCATCATGACTGCTACCATCAGGCCACGGAGTCCTGTAATAATAATCAGATTTCACGTCATTGTGTAATCTTCAATTACAAATTCATTTCTGACTAAAATAAAAGATAACACTCTCATTGGAGACGATGCTATTTTTAAAGTATATATATATATATATATATATATATATATATATATATATATATATATATATATATATATATATATATATATATATATATATATATATATATACACTGTATCGTACCTGTGTTCAAACTTGTCTTCAAGCGTTATTGTTTTATTTTTTTTTTAAATGTATTTAAATTTTATTGGTTAATTGCAGTCGGATAAAAACAAATCGACGATGATATTAGATTTGTTTCTCTTTCAGCGTAGGAGGAGTACTTGCTGAATTTGGGTGCAAAGAGATCTGGATTCAATCGATCATTAGCAAGACTTAAGCTCCATATAGTGTTAAAGTTGTATATCTCTGTGTATGATTTTAGTAACATCGAGTTTATTGATTTAGTCTAATTTTAAATTTTCAACACCTGATATTAGATTGTCAACGCCTCATTTTGGACTGTCAGTATCTGATTCTAAATTTTCAACACCTGATTTTAAATTGTCAATGCCTCATATTGGACTGTCAGTACCTAATTTTCTAAATTTTCAACACCTGATTTTAAATTATCAACGCCTGATATTAAATTGTCAGTGTCTTATTTTAAGTTTTTAATATTCTTCGGCTATGTTTAATCTTTACAAAATCAAGCATCAACAATTTTATTCAGTGCTTACAAAAATTCAAATAATATGTCTAATTTGGTTGTCGTTATTATTGCTATTGTTATAGATTTAACATCTTTTTTTCTGCACAGAAGTTAGTGCATTCGTTAGACCAAGAACAAGGGGGAAACCCGGTAATCTTCTGGCATGCTTCGTCAAATACCTACGCTAGCCTTGTCTAAGGCTCAAAACCACGCATTGTGAGGTGAGGTATCGGTGATATGTAAAGGTGAATGCATTGGACCACTGGTCAATTCGGAGCCCTCTGTCAAAATGTACAATTAGCTTTACGAAAGACGTGGTTTCGCGAGCTTGCATTGCACCTATTTTCCTATGGAACAAAACCTTTATATCAACGATTTTCAACTCTCCAAAGTATCATTATATCTAATGATAATTATACCACTTATGAACTTTTTCATACGCTTACCCAGGATCTGTTGATAATTATCTAACTTATTAAGCTTGAAAATGATAACACAATATGTCCATATTTGATGATAATTTTTGGATTTAATAATTTTTAATAACTATACTTGGGATTGCCATATCTGAGGATAATAATACAAATTAATACCTTTATTAAACATCTAAGACTCTTTAATAAACTTACATATTGATGCATGGAGTGTTTAAAACATTTAATTGCGTAGAATTAAAATAGATTTATTATATACAGACTGATATAATAATTTGTAAGAATATTAAAATAACAAGTAAGTTGGTGAAATAAGCCAAACAGAATAATGTCCAAATTGTTTACAAGTTAATCAAAAAATGTATTAATTTTATCTAAAAGAAAAATAAATTAGAACTTATTTAAACTGAACCGGTAGGTGCGAGCCCAAGGACCAGTTTCGGATAAGCAATGTTAGAACAGCCGTTGGCGTTGTCGCAGACAGATTTGCACACTTCGGGATCTATACATGCAACCTCGTCTGTAACAAACAAGTATGTATACTGTCACAAATTATATATATATATATATATATATATATATATATATATATATATATATATATATATATATATATATATATATATATATATATATATATATATATATATATATATAGAGAGACAGACAGACAGAGACGGTAAATATGGGAGAGAATGCCTTTAGTAACAAGAATACTAAAGGATAAATCTAATAAAATCAGTAAATAAAATAATTAGTTGTTCGTTGTTTTTCCTAGTCTCTCTTACCCACAAATCACAATGTAATAATTAAAACTATTGACAAGTTGGACTTTATACCTAGCGAAAACGGCTACATTTATATTTATTTAAGTAACTATTGCATCTGCTGCTGCTGCATCTATTACTAATACGAGTAGTAGTGGTAGTAGAAGCAGCATCAGTAGTTTTGCTTTTAGTGTTATTTTACCTGTGTATAATACTCTGCTAATCATTCCGGGGATGATAATTATATATAACGGTAACAATTTCAGGTATCCGGCAACAATCGTAGCTCCTCTAGCATGTCCAATATTCTTTGCCGATAGAGCCCTTTGGACAATCACCTAAAAACAGGTAGAAATAATGATCACCATTATTGTCTTCCTCGTCATCTTTTAACAATTATATATTGTTTATTATCAGCCATTATCTAACTTTTCTGTGAAATTCACATCTACTCAAAAACAAAAAATACATATTAGATCAAATATAATACTGTACTTACATACATCTTTATGGCATGGTTGAATCTAGGCTATTATTTCTTTGACATTGGCTTGTTTGAGTTACAGTAATAATTTAGTTGGTTAATCCAAAAATTTTCATGTTATATTTATTCTGTTGAACAAATATAGCTTCAAAAAGGTAAAATATATTTTCCAGCCTTTTAACAGGGAATAAGCCAACAATTCTAACCCTATATAATTGTTTTGCATTAATTGGTTTCATTCTCAGTAATCTTGCATTGCATATCCGATTACGTTTATGTAATTTGTTTTGATCCAGTTAAATAAGAAACGTCCTACAAAAACTAATTCGCCATAGACTGTATTTACTTTGGATCGCTGTAGACCTCGCATGTCTGTGTAGACGATAGGAAAGAGATCGGGATAACGTGGTAGAAATAGAAAGCTTTCTACCCTGTTTACCTCAGTCTTGAAAAACGAATTTTAAACTTAAGTAGCTATATTCCATATTGACTTCATCTAAAATATCCTTAAAGCAAATGTTAAGAAAAACACTTTGCAAATTTAGTTTAGTATGAACAGTAGGAAAAATACTCGAGTTTCATTGCTGCACTGAAATCGTGTAGCTTTGGGTGTCAGAGCTCAGCCAGTTCTCTAAATAGCCTGCATATTTCAATTTTAGTTAGAGAATCCTATGAATGTTCCTTCTAAAGATTAAATTAATTTCCAAACAATGCACAAAATATATTGTTTAGCATTGATGTGGCAAAAACTAGTTAACCGTTTAAATACAGTTATACAGTTAGTCCAGATAAAATATCTACAAGCATATTGAAACATCTAGCATACAAAACTGGTTCCAATAATATAATTTATTTAGCAACAATCAGATGACAATAAGCGCCCTGTTTATTTTCATTTTTAGTGTATTTAAGGTACAACTATACTTTGAAAGTTTGTAGTACAGAAGCAGGCAGAGCGAAGTGGTGATGTTATTGCTACAGTTGTTTTGCTGTTATTATTAGAGGTCTCCATGCAGAAAAAGAATCGGCCAGTGACCCATCCAAACCCCTCAGCCATTAGAAGTGAGCGTGGACAACAGGAAGATTTTTTAGGGTACATTTTCTTTACAGTTCCAAGGTTAATAGGTTAGAAGGTTAATAGTATGCCATGTATGGAAACTCTTATAATGCAGAATCTACCTGGGGATTAGCCCATCCCTCAGGCCTCCACAGTGGGTTCCATTACACAGGCTCCTTTCCTACATGCTAACCACTTTACTTCATACTTGATATTTCTGAACCCGTCACTAAAAATTATATAAACAGCTATTTGCATCTAAAAAGGAGGGCACTACGTCATAGAATGCAATTGCTGAAGTGTCTACTGGACACGGGTAAAGCCCATTTTGACTTAAATTGCATTATATCGTGGCCTGGGTGGGCAACAGACAGTACTAAATGATTTAAGGAAAAAGCAATCTGATTAATATCAGATCTACCCCTGTCCTACATGAAGAACTTACAGCGGCAGCTTAAGCACCTTGTTCTGATGATTTTTCAGTTAGCCAATGGAAACACAACTTTGAAATATCTTAGAGTGAATCAAATCGTTCGGCACGCATTGATTTTCTTCAGCCACACTGCGCAGTCCTCGAACGCAAAGATATACGACTTCATATGATTGTCGGGTAATGTTTCACATGACCCCAAAGCAGTCGCTGTCAGATCTTCGCGCATGATATTAGAGATCTGATTTTAATAAGACTGAATGGAAAGGTTTTAATTATAAAGACAATTCAACACCTGTATTGAACACTAAAATGCAATGCTCCTTTTACCCTGGTGTTTGAGTATTCAAACGAAAGCAACATTAACAAGGAAGCCAGAAACAATTACTTCTTTCTGCTTTCGAAACATAGAGCTGTCTTTTTATGCCCACGATATTATTCCCTTTTGCTCCACCTGATATCTCGTGTATAGGCAGAATTGATTTGTTTCATATATTAACGTGAACTACACTCCTATATAAAGAAATTGCTCTTATAAATATTTCACATTTTGCAACATCGTGTTCTTAATTTTAATTTCACCTAAACGATGCTCGCCGCAGTAATACGTCAAGAATGTAACTTGGCTGCTCTAGTTTCACGTCCCGCGTAGGCATATAGAGTGAATGCCGTTTACGAGGCAGAAACACTACGGTGTGTTATATTCGCCATTAATATGCTTAATGAATGCATAAGTTTAACCCTTGACTTTAATGTTGGTAAAAAATATGTTCACATCCATAATATTCTTTAGTAAGACTTAATCGTATGCTGTCGAATTAAACTCGTGAATAATTGTGACAATTAGGCAGTCTGTTTATACTGTGGCTGGATAGGAACCTATCAAACGTGTCTATATGGCTGGATAAGAAATCAGACTAACGTCTCAGATTGACTGGAAAGGAAACTACATCCAACGTCTTTAAACAGATGAGAACCTATTATCAAACGTGGTAGAAACGTAGTTGGAGAACATTTCATATGAAGATTTTGTCAAAAGCGACTTCACTTGGAGTAACATTGATTCCATGGAAGCTAGGTCCTAAATGCATATTTCTCTAAGTTAAAACAACATACATACATACATACATACATACATACATACATACATACATACATACATACATACATACATACATACATACATACATACATACATACATAACCGTTTATCTTTCACGATTTATATTATATGCATACGATTACTATATGATTCCTACTTTTCTGCTGATGACATCATGGACAAATTTTGGTGTACTATTTTACTGGTTTTCCCATGACTTGTTGACATTCTGTGTATTAAAGCATACGAATGAAGGAAATGGACGGTTGTTATTGTGCTGGGACCATACTCGTTGCATTCTATTTTAGGACCAACGAGTACAGCGTATTATAAAATGTATGACTAATGTTAAATATACTTTAAAAAATGCTCAATAATAAATAAATTCATAAATAATTAACAATAACCTGGTCGGTACACCAGTACCAAACTGACGCAAGCGTTGAGCGAACTAATACACCGGGCCATGGGAGGTCAGATGTTATCGGGTCACGTAAAATGTGGAAGGCATCAGCTCGAGGCTGTCCGCACGTGGAGTTGCTTTTCGTTGTGTAATTGCTTGGAATGGCATTCATGTACTTGTACTCCAGTGATGCCAAGCCTCCGACTTTAATATAACCTAATTTAATAAAAAATAAACGTTTAATTCTTTTATCTTTTTCTGAGTAAGTTCTCTTAGCATTTGGTTCGTTTGATGAATCTTAGTTCATATGTTTTAATAAAAATTTTGAAACTGTGTCCTTATATTTTACTATTGTGTTATCAGATTATATAAATTGAAAACATAATTCTTGTTAAATAAGTTTGGGAGTTTATATTTTGTAATGATATATTTTGTTATTGTAATTATTTATAACTTTTTTTCTAATATGCATCTCTTGATATCTTGTGGAAAGAGTAACCTCTAATTCCCTGATAGATCCAAAAGGCAAGCTGTGTGTGTGTGTGTGTGTGTGTGTGTGTGTGTGTGTGTGTGTTCCCCGATAGATCCAAAAGGCAAGCTGTGTGTGTGTGTATGTGTGTGTGTTACCTAGAACAGCCAGCACAGTCGCGCCAATTACCATTATCACTGTCTGCAATGTTTCCGTGAACACAACTGCTGACAATCCACCTAAATGGAAACGAAATTTATGCTTCACATTTAGCGTTTAGTCTTTGTGAAATCTGTTTGATGCTCGTGCATGTCATCGCATTCTATTTATAAATGCAAAGCAAAGAAAGGTATTGGATATTGGATAATGGGCATTTGAAGCATCATATAGTAAAATCAAACGAAACTATACAAGTTACACATTATAATAAATTCCTGAAAACAGGTAGTTAGTTTCAGTTACATCTGACGTTTAGCCAAAATTAAATATTTATTTTCTTTCTCACACGTGTCTGTTTTCAAACTGTGCGTAACAGCATCATTTTCATAAATCATTATTAATCACAAAAACGTGTCAAACGCCGACAATAAAACTAACTGAAGAACGAGTATGTATTTATACTAGCTTTTGGTGCTCACATACCAATTTTTTCGGGGACATGCTGTCTACTTCGTAGACAGATTCTGGTTGAGAGAGAACACACGGATCTTCTCTCCAAACGGGAGTTACTCTTGGTCCAGTGTCTTTATTTTGAATAATTTTGGACATAGACACAGACCACAGAGTCTATGAACCCTTTATTGCCGCTGTAGAGCGTGAGTGTGCTTACTAGGCATAGCAGTTTGGGACACAGACACAGTCTTCGAGCCCTTTATTGCCGCTGTAGTACGTCATGGTGCTTACTAGGGTTGCAGAAACAAAGACTACGGTCAATCTGAATAGTACTATCTTGTAAACATGACACACAAACTCACAAGTGTTTGGCGATACATATATACAAAGCCAATAAAGGTAATTATGAAGGGTGGTGTCACTCTGTCATTTATTTAGATTTTACAAAATTTCCATTATGAAGATGTTTCTTCCAAAATTTTGAAACAAATATGTCTGCCCTGATTCGAAGAATTTTTAACGCTACTGGAGAACATTTTTGAGTGCATACTTTAGATGAAGACAATTCAACCTTACTCACACGAACTTTATAATGAAAATTCTACATCTTTAGCAATTTATATAGAAAATCAACTTCAACGCTGTAGATGCAGTAAAATACACAAAACCTTTTCCATCCACGCCCAATAACCCGGATGATGTATATGCACATTTAATCGACGCTAAGCAATTTAAAAGGAACCTCACCAACTATTGTGTATACAGCGGTAACAATTAGGAGACCGGCAATAGCGATGTAGGTATTCCAGCCAAGGGCCTGTTGAATGAAAATAGCGCCTGCATACACATCTACCTGCAATAATAAATACGAATAATTTGACAAACAATTATAATAATTTATAGACTTATTTGTTACTGATAACAGATATGTAATTAAGCAAGCAAAATTGATCCCTCAAAAATATATTACTCGAATACTTGATATGACTCGAATAAATGGTTCAAACAAGGCCTAGGGCCTTCCTTCTTCGAAAACTTAAAAAATCGGAAATTCGAGCAAAGACTTTGGCATGCAGCACTTACGAAAGTTCTATTACTTTCGATAATCTATGATTGATAAAAATTTAAACTCTCAGACTCATCAATTTTCGGACGAGTGAAGTTACGGAATTGTAGCTTACACATCGACTAAAAATGTCCTGTTAAGAAGAAAAAAGAATTACATATTCTAATATATTAAATACATCTGGATATATGAAAAGAAGAAACTACGAAGAGAACAATGAAGTAATATAGACAAGCATTTATGGTATGCTTACAGATATTTTTGTCAGTGTGTACAAAATCAGTGACACAACGCTTAGATATATACGAAGTCTATTCCCGCCAAATCTTTTGCTCATGTACTCAGGGATAGTGTAAGCCTGAAAAATAAAACAAAAAATATGAAAACAAATATTTTTTCAAAGACTTATCTTAGATAAGAAACAAAACGCATCACAATAAGAGTATGCTATACTGTAATAGACGTGTTAAAGAAATTTGATACAAAGATCACTAATATAAAAGAAACGTGATTATTAACAAAATTTTCTTCCTTTCATTTGTTTTTATAACTATAGGTTTTATTATCTGTGTTCTGTCATATCATATGACTGTCTAGCACTTAAAACAGTACATAGAGTAGTATATAGAGTAAGTAGAATATAGCATAGCATTTAGAATATATATATATATATATATATATATATATATATATATATATATATATATATATATATATATATGAATTAGAACAGTATACAGAGTAGAGTAGTATATACAGTACTAAATATAGTAGCATACAGAGTAGAGAAGTAATTAGAGTAGCATTTAGAGTAGTATACGGATAAGTGTATATATATATATATATATATATATATATATATATATATATATATATATATATATATATATATATATATATATTAGAACATTGAATAGTATAAAAGTAGTGTAGTAAATAGAGTAGTATTTAGAGTATTATACAGACTAGTATATAGAGTAGTATATAAATTACATTTATAGTAGTATAGAATAATATATAGAGGAATAGAGAAGAGTAGTAAATAGAATAGTATATAGAGTAGTATACAGAGTAGCATATATAGTATTACATGTATATATATATATATATATATATATATATATATATATATATATATATATATATATATATATATATATATATATATACATGTATATATAGTAGTAAATAGAATAGCATAAAGAGTACATAACAAATAAAGTATTATTTAGAGTAGTATGCAGAGCAGGATATAGAATATTATATAGAGTAGTGTAGTAAAGAGTATTTTATTTAGAGTAGTGTATAGAGTAGCATATATATAGTGGTATATAGTATCAAATAGAATATTAGATAGAGTAGAGAAAAAAAAGAGTAGTATATATAGTAGTTTATAGAGTAGTATATCCAGTAGCATATATATATATATTAGTATATATAGAAGGCATTATAATAATATATATAGTAGAGTAGTAAAAAGCGTAGTACTTAGAGAGTAGTATACAGTGTAATATATAAAGTAGTATAAAAAGTAGTACAAGTAGAGCTATATATTACGTAGTATATATTGTGGTATGTATAGTATATATATATATATATATATATATATATATATATATATATATATATATATATATATATATATATATATATATATATATATATATGATAGAGTATATAGAGTAGAGAGTTAAATACAGTAGTATTCGGAGTAGAATTCAGAGCTGTATATAGAATAATATATATATATATATATAGATAGATAGATAGATAGATAGATAGATAGATAGATAGATAGATAGATAGATAGATAGATAGATAGATAGATAGATAGATAGATAGATAGATAGATAGATAGATAGATAGATAGATAGATAGATAGTGGTATATAAATAAGGATTCATGTATAGAGAAGAGAAGTAAATAGAGCAGTATTCAGTGTAGTAGACAAAGTAGTATATAGAGTAGTATATATAGTGGTAAATATAGTATTATATAGAATAGTATAGAGAGTAGTGAAGTACAATGAGCAGTATTTAGAGTAATATACAGAGTAGTATAGAGAGCATTATACAGAGTAGTATATATAGAGTAGTATCTATACGGTAGTACATATTGTAGAGTAATAGAGTAGAATTTAGAGTAGTAGACAGAATAATATGTATAGTAGTAGATATAGGGATATATAGAGTAGAAAATAGAATAGTACAAAAATTAGAGTAATAAATAGAGAAGTGTTTAGAGTATTATACAAAGTAGTATGTAGAATAGTACATGCAGTGGTATAAATAGTAGTATATAAAATAGTATTTAGAGTAGAGAAGTAATTAGAGTAATATACAGAGTAGAATGTAGAGTATTATGTAGAGCATTGTAGTAAACAGAGTATTATATAGAGTAGTATATACAGTGGTATATATCTATATAGTGGTATATATATATATAACAGAATATAGAGTGGAGAAGTAAATAGATTAGTATTTAGAGTTGTATACAGAGTAGTATATAAGTAGTATATATAGTGGGATATATAGTAGGGTATAGAATAGTTTATATAGTAGAGTGGTACATATAGTATAGTAATATTCAAAATAGTATACAGAAGAGTATATTGAGCAGTATACAGAATAATATATAGAGTAATATTCAGAGTAGTATATATAGTGGTGTACATAATAGCACATATAGTAGAGAGGTAACAATAATAGTATTAAGAGTATTATACCGAGTAATATATATAATAGTATATAGTAGTATAGAGAGTAATATACAGAGTAATATATAGAGTAGTATAAACAGTGGCATATAGACTAGAATATACAATAGTAAATATGGTAGTATTCAGGGTATTATACAAGGTAGTATATAGATTAATATATATATAGTGCTGTATATAGCAAAATAAAGAATAGTAAATAGCGTAGAGTAGTAAACAGAATAGTTTTTGAGTAGGATACAGAGAAGAATATAGAGTAGTATACAGCGTAGTATATATAGTAGTATGTATAAGAGTATATAGAGTAGAGAATAGAGTGGTATTTAGAGTAGAATACAGAGTGTTATATACAGAATTATATAGAGTAGAGTAGTGTAGTAAATAGAGTAGTATATATAGTGGTATAGATAATATTATATAGAATAGTACATAGAGTAGAGAAATAAATAAATAAATAGGGTAGTATATATATATATATATATATATATATATATATATATATATATATATATATATATATATATATATATATATATATATATATATATATATAAAGAGAGAGAGAGTGTTATTAAGAGTATAATGTACAATAGCATATAGAGTATAGTAATAAATAGAGTAGTATTTATAGTCGTATACATGGTAGTATATAGAGTAGTACACATGGTTGTATATAGAGTATTATACAAAGTAGTATATGGTGTGGTATATATAGCAGTATTCAGAGTAATATATAGAGTAGTATACAGAGTAATAACCAGAGTAGTATTTTGAGTAGTATGCAGAGTAGTATATAAAGTATTATATATAGTAGAGTAGCAAATAGAGTCCTATTTGAAGTAGTATACATAATAGCATATATAGTATACAGAGTAGTATAAAAAGTAGTATGCAAAATAGTATACAGAGTGGTATATATCGTAGTATACGGAGTAGTGTAAAGAGTAATATAAAGAGGAGTATGTAGAGTTGTATACAGGGTAATATTCAGAGTAGTGTACAGAGTAATATACAGAGTAGTATAAATAGTAAAATAGTAAATAGAGTAGTATTTAGAGTAGTAGATACAGCAGTATATATAGTATACAAAGTAGTATATAGAGTTGTATTTAGATTAGTATGCAGAGTAGTATATAGCGTTGTATGCAGAGTATTATATTGAGTAGTAGTGTACAGAGTAGTGTACAGAGTAGTATATAGAGTAGTATACAAAGTAATATATAGAGTAGTATACAGAGTAGTATACATAATATTATATAGAGTAGTATACAGAGTAGTGTATAGAGTAATATGTAAAGTAGTATCCAGAGTAGTGTACAGAGTAGTATACAGATTAGTATATTGAGTAGTATATATAGTAGCATGCCGGTTATCTTCAATACTCGGTTGTCTTTGAAGGATTCTTATTAAAGGTCGTCTGACTCAATGACCTTAATGACGTTAATTAGCCTTCATTTCTCAGGGAAGAAAATCAATACTGTATTAAAAGCAACCATCCCATCATATATTGTCACCGGATGCATGGTAAGGTCCCTCTTAATCATTAATCATAGTACAGAATTTTTAGGCTCTAAACTGAGTGGTGTGTTATGACCCTATAGTTGAATTGTGTGTGTGTTCAGAAATGAATTCTGTATCAATTCTTTTCTTTTTGTTATTTCATTTTTATCATTAAATGTAGATATTATTATTATTATTATTATTATTATTATTATTATTATTATTATTATTATTATTATTATTATTATTATGGTGGTGGTTATATTAGCATGGGTCTAATGTTTTGTTAGAAACATCGTGGTTTTTTTTAAATTGTAAATGTGACTCATGTAAGTACGAGCTTTTTATGATAGTAAATTCGTCGCAAGTAAACATTCAAAAGTAGCTATGTAAATGATTGGCTGACACTTATTCAGGCTTTCCTAATGTCCAGATGCATTGCGAAATTACATGTGCTCTGTGCGCGTGAACACGAAACGACGTATTAGCTTGGTTTATATGCTTAGTTATCTTTAAAAAAAGTTCAGAGTCATATCCGATTTCAACATCTTAGAAAGTCACATAGCTTCTATTACCTTAAAAGAGGTATTTTGTGCTAGAAGTTGTATGTTCGTGTGTCTTCGTAGAACGACATGTGTTTTGTTAGTGGAGATAATTGTACTTCGTCTACTTTCTAAATAATTATTTTACCTGGAGTACAACACTACTGGTTTGGACAAAAACATTTTCTAAATTCTTTTCTGAATTAGAACGGAATAATACAAATTGTGCTTCACTGTGAACATTCTGGGATTTTTTTCTGCGTTAGCCTTCGTCTAACGTCGTTGTCCGCCATTTTGGACCGGAACTGAACTTCAGACTGTGTCAGTTTAGAAATTGTTCACAGGACTTATGTGTTTTCATGTATTTACAACATATATTTGGATCTCCTTCGTAAATGTCTTGTTTCATATATTTACCTTTTTCCATGTTTTCTAGGGAAATAAATTATTTTTTTAAATTTACAAAGCTTGTCGTCTTCACACTTTGTGTTATAAGATTTGCCAGATATTCTGACACTTCCTTGGATTATCACACACACACACACACACACACACACACACACACACACACACTTTCACATAAAAGATACACACACTCATATGCTTACATACATATACTTTCACGGATACTTGAACACACATACCCTTACACACTCGTATATATTTGCAAACACACAGACACACACACACACATACACACATATATATATATATATATATATATATATATATATATATATATATATATATATATATATATATATATATATATATATATATATATATATACGCTCACACAAATATAATTATACA
The DNA here is from genome assembly GCA_016746295.1 of Potamilus streckersoni. Classification (NCBI taxonomy): domain Eukaryota; kingdom Metazoa; phylum Mollusca; class Bivalvia; order Unionida; family Unionidae; genus Potamilus; species Potamilus streckersoni. The sequence goes on from JAEAOA010001962.1 coordinate 319,223, forward strand.
CATATATTTAGACACACAAATATATTTACATGCATATACTTACATACATACTTGCACACACATACTTGAAAGCACAAACATCTACAGATAGACATTATCGCATAATTCGCATAGAAATAAAGAACAAACCCTTTTAAATGAGCTTTAATTTAATTTTTCACATGATTTGGACAACCAGCTAATCCTGTATATGATTAAGCTGTTGTCAATTCATTATTTTAAATAATCTGACTCTCACCAACCTACACCAAAACAACTCCATAAAACCCCACAGGGGTCAAAACAATTTCAACACCCACTCCACCCCACACGCAAAACATATCCCTAACCATCTCATTCAAAACGGTTCCTTCCCTCACCGCAGCCCACAATTTAAGACAACTCCTTAACCCCCTCCACCCCAAAGGTCAAGACAACTACCTCACCCAACATGTCAAGATAACTTACCCCAGACATTAAATAAATAGGTAGGAAAATCCAGCCCAATAACAGTAACAACAATACTCCCTGAAAGTAGAAAGATGTCGTTCAAAACAATATATATTTCTGTGTTATTTAATATTAAAACAAATCTCAATTTGCGTCATTAAAATGATACGTGCCGACTGGTATATGGTGCAGAAATAGTATCCTTATTAACATAAGCTGATAAGTGGAGTAAAACAAGAAATAAAACAGCATTAAAATTTAAGGAGACATTGAAAGTAATTTTCATTCTGTAAGTCTTTGTACAGTCTTTGTTCTGTATGATATTTGGCGCAGTCTTTGTTTGGTATAGTCTTGGTTTGGTATAATCTTTATTCTGTGTAGTCTTCGTACAGTTTTTGTTCGATATAATCTTTGTTCGGTACCGTCTAATGAATAATTATGGTATCATTTGAACTATATGCCAAATATCAGGTACTGAGATCGCATCAGATTTTTTTCCCCCACAGAACTTGAAGAATATATATTGCAATGGTTTGTAAAACAAAAAACAAAAAACGAGCATGTCTGCAGCACAAGTTATGAATTCTGCACATGGTTACGAAATATATTATTCGATTTTATCACAGTGTTTTATTCTTCAAAATATAATAACACCATTCACATTATCACCCTTCGTAAATTGTGTGTGTGTGTGTGTGTGTGTGTGTGTGTGTGTGTGTGATTTATATTTTTAACGTAGCTTTAAAAAATTTTCAGTCATTTCGTTACATTGTCTACAATGTGACAGTTTATGGTGATGTTTAGCACTAGGGTTTCATGCCGCAGACACGTGGTATGATGTCCCACCCAGTCACATTCTCCTCACACCAGGCTGACCACTTATAACAATAGCCTATTAATTCTCAGCGCCAAGCAAGGCAGCTATTCGTACCATTTTTGTAAGTCTTTGGTATTACTCGGACGGAGTTAGAACACACGACCTCCCGCATCCGAGGCAGACAATCTGACCAGTAGGCCACCGGAGTTGTCCTGAAGGAATATCTTATATCTTTTTCTTTCTTTATTCGTCTCTAAATTGGTAAGCAGAATAATGATTTAGCATTTACTTACGCCCCATTCAAATGCGACCACAGCAATACCGGAACTGGCTCCGCTTCCAGCAAGTCCTACAAAATGTTCGCTGCCAATATTACTTGCGAAAAGGGAAAACCCGATCTGTAAAGAAAGAATACAATATTTATAATTTTATATTATTCAGTAAAATATTAATAATTTTAGTGAAAAATATAAACAACTAATACATTACACTATTCTTCTACATAGATATGGGAAGGGGAAAACAGAAAAAGTAGTGAACATAAATATGTTTGAGGATCTGCTTTTCAGAGAATCCTAACAAAGACTTGAAGATTGATCAAAGGAATACTGACTTTTTCTCTTAACATCTGTACTTTCGTTTATTTTATAAGTTGTAGTCATGTTATAGGGAAATATTTATAAAGACTAAGTATGGTCTGTAATTAAATCCTCCTTGATAATTCTTTTTAAAGATCTCTGTTATAGGCTTTTATTTATCGTATTATGCAGATTAAAGTTGTTTATTGGTCATACTCCAACATTTTTCTTTTTACATCAGATTTACATTACATGAATAAAAGTAGTTATTTCTGGCACAAAAGGAATAAAAACATTATCAATTGTAAAGAAGAAATAATAATTTAATTACTAAAAATTGAAGTATACTTTCTCTTAACTACCAATTACCACCTATAGAGGACGTAATCACGTTCATTTATTTACAATGATTTGGTCGATAAAAGAAATACTCGTTCGGGCAAAAGACGTAACCTAAATTTGTTTTCCAAATGAAATTAACCTGACCGATGCAGAGCACGTGCAGATTTGAAAATAATTGGGCTAAACTCTTACCTGAATAGTACACACAATCCTTATCTTAGCTTTGATCACATGAAGGGTGCTGTGCATGCTGATTACGTCATGCACACCTGTTGTTCGGTATATATCAAACTTAAAACTCTTCTAGGAAATAAAATATAACCATATGATTTTTTAATACATGTAAACGATAAAATCGTATATTTTCACAGACACAATTGTTTTCTTTTTTTATTCAAACACACCCAGAATAGCCATGCAAGCACCAGTATATGTATACGAAGTGTTAGTCCTGACCAAAGTAATGAAACCATTCTCATCTTCTTATCATGAAAACTGTAATACGTTTCACCTTATTACTATTTAACAAACACAACAATGATTGTTTTGTATTGAGGGGCGAGTTTGATTCTATCGAGTTTTCATTATAATTTTTTTAAAGTACAAATTTAGTAAGCAGTTGATCAAAGAGGGAACTACGATCTTGATCCTCGTCAATAAAGATCCGTGAAATAGATTTTCTATATACATGTAGGTCAAACAAATCACGAAAATTTTGTAGTTATTTTTTTCTGACACTATTAGGGGTAGGAGTAAAACTTACGTCGGTACATTATGACTTGATAAAATATTGTATAGGTAAATTACTCGATAATATGCTGATATTCCTTGTACATTAAGCATAATATGTTATTTAAATGATAAATAGCACATGAGATTATGATATATCAAACATGAGATGTATGATACATAATACATGAGATGTATGATATACGTGCGATATGCAAAATGAATAATACTTCATACGAGAAATAAATTCTATAAGCAATTCTTTAAACAAGGCATGAAATTCCTTATACGTCAAATGTAGTTTTGATATGTCAACTGTATTATACGTGCTACAAGAGGAAAACAAATCTCTTATCGATAACATATTAGGCCTACATTTATGATGTAACTTACCGGCAGCCAAACCATATCTCGTCCGGCAAGGAAATATCCTTTTACTGTCTCACTACCTTTTCTGCACGAAGCCTGGGCAAAATGAAGTAAAAAAAAATCACCCTTAAAATTTATATTCATGTTAAAATTCATTGCAAACTTATGCTTCTTTTTTTATTTTATACTGATATTTAATACGTGAAAGATAAATATACATTAATCAAAATCAAAATATAATCTTCCATTTAAATATCTGTATGCACATCCTTTTCCAGCCAGCTATCTATCTATCTAATAGTCTATCTATCTGTCTGTTTGTCTATCTATCCATTTATCTATCTTGTCACTTATCTACCTTCCTACTTACATATTTATGTGCCGATCTTTATCTCGCTTTCATTCTACTCTCTCCTTCTTGCGTCATCTTTGTATGAAAATTATTATTTATTGATCCATCCTACTATATTGTTACACGGTCTGATGTTAGATCATAATATAGCTACACGATCTGATGTTAAATCCTATTATATTGTTACACGATCTGATGTTAAATCCTACTATTTTGTTACACGATCTGATATTAAATCCTACTATATTGTTACACGATCTGATGTTAGATCCTACTATAGTTACACGATCTGATGTTAAATCCTCTTATATTGTTACACGATCTGATGTTAAATCCTATTTTGTTACACGATCTGATATTAAATCCTACTATATTGTTACACGATCTGATGTTAAATCCTACTATATTGTTACACGATCTGATGTTAAATCTTACTATAATGTTACACGATCCGATGTTAAATCCTACTATTTTGTTACACGATCTGATGTCAAATCCTACTATGTTGTTACACGATCTGATGTTAAATCCTACTAGTGAATCAATCAATACAAAGTACAAACCCATTTATCTACCTTCAGCTATAAGGCCCATCATGTATATACATTCTGAATAAAGACTTTTGGTGAAAGGTTTAATTATACGCTAAACATCACATGCTTTGTTTGTATACTATTACTCCAATACTTAATTTCATTCCTTCGCAAGAAGGTCAAACTTGACATCTTTATGACAAACATCAAAAATCACTTCCTGGGACTCTTGGGCATGCTAAATTTCGGTATAGATTTCATTTTTCACAGCTTAAGAACGCATTTATTACTACATAAAGATTAAATGTTATAAATTTTAGAACGCATTTCGTTTTATCATTACGTTGTTCTTTTTAAGCTTAGCATTATCATTGTTTCTTTGCATAACTCTCTGTCATTTCAGTTGTAATCTGCTTTCTTATCTATTCATCAACATCCATCCATTCAACAATACATACATCTATTCTTCATCCGTCCGTCAATCAGTCTAACAACCCATACTTTCATCATCCATCCAATCAGTAATCCAATAATCCATTTATCCATCCATCACCCCATCTTAATAATCCAATCAATTCAACAATCCATCCATCTATTCATCCATCTATTCATATACCCACTACATCCATCAGACAATTCATACATCCATTCATTTATTTGGAACTTACCCATAGTCCAATGGCCATGACGAAAACAAAATACAATACAAGAATTAGAATGTCGACCCAATTCGTCAGTCCCGGTTCCATCTTGTACTTTATTGCGATGAATTTCAAATATGTAATTTTATTTACTTTATCTTCTTCCTTGAAGTTCAATCTAAGTCAAAAAGTTGCAGTCAAATTTTGTCATGACATGACCAGCCCGTTTAGTCGCGTTAAAACAGCGGTGGTGAATCCTTTCGTTTGCAGAAGAAAATAGTCCGTGATATTCACTACGTTTGTGTCAAAGGAAATGCAACAATAATTTTCCGTTGATGTAGTTTTTATGCCATCATCATGCGTGGTTATTAATGTACTCGAGCGAGGTGGGCGTCAGTTAGCTTTATCACGGGCAAGGTAAAATCGAATCTCTACCATAGTGAAGGATGAACGTGAGGTTATTTGTTTCCGTCAGATGTCAACATTATTCCACCTTGTGATTAAAATGTTATGGACTTTCGCACTTTAAATTTTAAAACGATAATATGAAAAGGGTACATTCCACGATTTTAATGCATTCGTCCAAGACATCGCAACACTTCATTTTTTTCGAACAAACATAACTTAATTTGGCAGATTAGTTCAAAGCGACGGATATTCTGTTCGTTCCATATCGCTTCATTAAACTCTTATTACAAAAATTTCCGAGAAAAATATTTTTTCTCGGATATTTACTATCCAGGTATGTTGTTCTTTCCATTCAGCTTACTTCATTTTTTACACGAAAATTTTGACACTTAACACGATTTGCACTTTACACTGGTTCGTAGCAAATGCACACAAACGCTTTATCTGACACTGAAGATACACATATGTGTGTGTGTGTGTGTGTGTGTGTGTGTGTGTGTGTGTGTGTTGAATTCTTTAGAATTCTAGCACTGAGAGTCATTTTAGGCTCATTTTCTTTCCAATGAGATAAGTGTTGCTATTTGTCAAGTTTTGTACTATGTGCAAGCATTAATCAGTAAAATACAGTATCCAGCGTTCATATACATGACTGGTTATACAGTGTATCATTTAATCATTTCAGTGATTATCGTTATGTTTACACTGTTTGATATGATATTTAGTACTTGTCTTTGATATGATATCTAGTATTTGTCTTTCCCTATAGTTACTTTGTCATTGTTTCATACATTGGCATCCTTAACCATTGAATAAATGTAATCTTGCAAGGTACTTCCATGTGCATTGCTACCTAATTGACTCCATATATTCATAGCCCCTCTCTCTCTCTCTCTCTCTCTCTCTCTCTCTCTCTCTCTCTCTCTCTCTCTCTCTCTCTCTCTCTCTCTCTCTCTCTCTCTCTCTCTCTCATTGTGTATGTGTTAGCAGGTTAGAAGAGTTGTTCCGTCTTTGTTGATTGACACCTTCCTTTATGATCTATTTATGTTTATAGTTCTGAAAATGGATCTCCACCAATTTTAGGGAAAATGTGGAGATCCAAAAAGAGGAGAGAAAGGAGGATGTCATTCTGGATTCCTTTAAGAGACGATGACGCTCTAGCAATATAGTGTTAATGGTTACAAACTGGAGAAAAGGATATCAGTGGTATTAATTTCTGTACACAATAATAATTTATTAAATTAAAGATAAAACACAACGTTAGGTATATATATATATATATATATATATATATATATATATATATATATATATATATATATATATATATATATATATATATATATATATATATATATATATATATATATATATATATATATAAATATATATATATATATATATATATATATATATATATATATATATATATATATATATATATATATATATATATATATATATATATATATATATATATATATATATATATATATATATATATATAAATTTTACATTTAATTAGAGCTAACCAACATCACACAATTTTCTAATTTCTGCATTTTAGAACTAAAGCAAACTAAATTGCCAACAGCTCAAAAATGCTTAACAATAAAATATTACAAATTATTACCAAAGTGATTTTAATCAATTTTTTAATAAGTCTTTTTTAGAAAACTAAAATATTACATCCTGTAATTTCAAAGTTATTTTATCTCTAAATAAAATAATTTGCAGCATAAAGTTGGTAGCAAATCATTTCTATAAAACCAAACTTAATATTATAAATAAAACATAAGTTCTACATAAAGTTAAACAATCCGAGGCAAGCTATATTTAAAATACTCATATATAATAATAATAATAATAATAATAATAATAATAATAATAATAATAATAATAATAATAATAATAATAATAATAATAAAAATAATAATAGCAGCACGTTAATAACTCTTTAGAAATAGGAGAAATAATTTCTAAATATGCTACTTCTCAATCTATTAAATTTCAAAAGAAATCCATATATATATATATATATATATATATATATATATATATATATATATATATATATATATATATATATATATATATATATATATATATATATATATATATATAAGTAATTGCGTTTCACTTATTATTAAAAAAAGAAGTCAAGGGCCTTAAGTTCTGTACACAGCAATTCTGATCCTATTCTGGGAAACGTTTGCTACCTCATAATGGGTCATTACTTGACAACACTCAACCTCACTCTGTATTCTTAGATCATGAATGACCCACGTGTCTCAAATAGCCCGTAGTTACCAAGGATACTGATTCGCCAAAAATTGATACAATTCAAACTCAGACCCTGATGTGAATCATAGTCTGCATTATAAATGTGTTTCACAAAAAAGCCTGCTGTATCACTGATAAGTTTCGTTTAGGCTCTAGAAAAACCTGCTGTATCACTGGTAAGCTTAAGGCGCCGATTTCTTTTACAAAATAAACATGTAAAAATGATACAATTTTGTTCAGTTAGCTTATTAGAATCACATAGTACAAACATTGTAACAATCACCATTTATATTACAGAAATTATATTTGTTATCACAAATTTTAATAAGAATCCCCAAAATTACAATTCCTAGAAAATTCCTCAAAAAATTACATTGTTTCAAGCTCAAAAAATTATTCCGTAACACAAGTACAAAACAAACAGATACACTGACAAGTAAATTTACACAGAGAGAGAGAGAGAGAGAGAGAGAGAGAGAGAGAGAGAGAGAGAGAGAGAGAGAGAGAGAGAGAGAGAGAGAGAGAGAGAGAGAGAGAGAGAGAGAGAGAGAAGTATGATAATGAAAATAAAGAAGATATAAAGGACACACTTTTCTGGATAGACAGCACACTTGAAGTTGAGAATTATTAATTTTAACATGGATTCTGACATAGCTTCTAACAATGATTACATCCACTGAGACTTTGAAAATCGTCGTTATTTTCGAGTCAGTAAGTCGTATTTTGACCATGTCAATATTATAAAAACTATATTATTCTCTGAATGAATAGTTTTCGTACAGTAGCGCCCATTTCAAAGCCAAAAGGTCACACGAAAATTGCACGTGTAAAAAGATGCAACTTCTTAGCCTTCGACAAAGAGAGTCCTGTAAAAAAAAATTAGGAAACTCTGTGTTTCTTCAAAGTGGAATCGATCTGGAAGGGAGAAGAGACACTCATATAAATTCGCTTCACACTTGTGGCCAAAACATTAAGCCGTCAATACGCCAAAGCAAAATCACTGGCAGAGAGAGATGTCGCCTTTTAAAGATGTATTCAGAAGAAAATAAGAAAAGAACAAAAACACCGTCAGATAGTCTGATTTGAACTTTGTCCAAAATCTATTTAATATTGCAAATGACCTGTGACACTTTTTTTCTAAACAAAATAATACATAGTTAATATTTCTCTATTACTCTATATTAAATATTCATATAAATCTCAATGGAATGAAACATTATTCATTAAAAAAATTATATGAATGTAGGATATAGGTTTCTCACTTCTAAATTCACAACCGGGCTGCATTCTTGCTCTCTTATTATGTTTTAGCTTTTAATATAATGTTGTTTACTTAAAAAATTACTCCTTCTTACTTGAACATCAGAAGCAGAATTAGTCTTACTGTTATGTCAAGTTTTTAATTTGGTTGGTTCTGTTTAATATTCGGGTGCTAAATCAATAGTTTGGAATTATGCTGATTTCAGACAATTATATTTTGCAGTATATTAGTGTGATACTTCAACTGATGTTAGCACATCGCCACATTACAGGTTAATTGGCACATTCGCATGTTTGAGACTAGAGACACATCAATACATTCAGTAATGGAATATATTGGAATACCGCTGGAATTCAGTCGTCCTTGCGCCAGATCGTAGATCGCTCCGCCTTCCAAATCACGTGACATGACCACTTGTTAACCTCCGACAAAAATGCAGTATATGGCAAAGAAGTATATTTCAGTTGACGTAATATGTTTTTTATAAATGATTTGTATTATTCATAAAAATGTAAAATTACAACGTTGCATAATTATGCTACAGTAAACAATATTTATATTTGTACTTTAAGTTCGTATAGTAATAACCTTATTCATGTAAACGGAAATTCGCTGCAAAAGATGCTAATGTATTAGCAAATATACTTATCCATACTAATTTTATCTGGCTTATGTTTATGCTGCCTTAAAAGTAAATGAATTAAAAATTTAAAACAAAATCGTAAATAATTACTGTTTTTACAGTTGTACATAATAACTTTATGGTTCTTCTATGTTCATGTCTTTTGTTGGAAACATGTAAATGCATGCTTAATATATAGGACGATGATTATCTGAAACCATTGTTTTTGTACTTCTTTATTATTACATTTTTGTACCCCCCACAACCCTCCTCCTGCCCAATGAGAAAGTGAAGAGTCACTCAAGTGTCTGAAAGATCGAGACAATAAATTATTATCTTTGGGACAATTATACGTTAAAATGTACATTTTCAAACTTTAAATAATACTGTTGCTCAGTCCTTGCTTTACAAGAAAAACAAAGCCCAAAAGTTAGGGGGTTCTCCACCCCTATTGACAATAGTATAAATTCTTTTTAAATTTTCACTAACATTCTAGGGAAATAAATATTTTTGGTTGAATTTTTTTTACAATCTGTTTCTACTACTAAGACGAAGATCATAAAGTCGTAACAATGCCACCAACGATTTTGACGACGCACGCATCCTAATGTGAAGACTTGTATCCATTGTCGTCTTGGACTACCTAGTAACTCACAAAATTTATAATTTAGAATCAAAGGAGAAACAGAAGATTGCATCACTCCGACAAAAACAGTCATCTGTGCCTGAAAGTGTTAGTTTTCAAAATCGACAACAGCAATTCAGCTGCAGATGCAGAGTCCGCAGTCAAAGACGCAGTTGCCAGTGGGTTAAGTAAAAAAATTCATATAGTAGTTGATCAGCGGAGTAGACTGGAACTTAAAAAGATAAATAATCAGCAAACATGTTTACCCTTGCATAACTAGAAAATCTCTTGATGTGCCGAAAAGAAGTAAAGAACATACATTTTGATACCTCTGTGGTATGGAAACTTGATTCATTGAACAGATTCAGCGACACAGATTGACTTCGGATGAAAATACTGACACATGATTTAGTGACCGTTGTAAAAAATCAAATAATGACGTAGTTTAAGATAATGCTATCAAAGTAATTTCTAGTTCCAACACTTCAACGTGTCAAAAATAGAAGTCACCCAAGATAATTTGAACTTAACATTGCCCAGAAAAATTGCCTGAGATCATGCCTGACACAGCTTAAAACCTGTTTCAGTTATACATTAACAGTAGCCACGATATTTGGCAAAACGATTATGCAGGCTGGTATGGAGATTTGATTTCATTCCAGGATAACTTTTAAACTCGGGCTAACTTGGAACTTAATATATCAGTATCTTTGGCAAACAGTGAAAGTCAGCTTGAATGCAAAATTTGGCAATCTTCTGGAAATCGAGAGTTTGAATGAACTATAATGTTGGAAGGATATGGAACAATAACCGATCGGTTTTTCTATCCAGCATAACAAATACGACTACAGATCACAATTTAAGAAAACAAAAATAGTCACGATGTCAAGATGGCTAGAGCAATACAAAAAGTGTCTCCTGCTTTGTTCGTGAACAAAATCATTTAACTGACCAGTGAGTATCTATCCATTGGAACTTCTTTTCCTTGTGACACAGAGTTCGTATACAGATTCTTGGAATCAAGTGGTGTGTGTGTGTGTGCGAAAGATGAACTTTCCCATCGAAATATTCAAGATGTACAAGCCTATGTCTTCAATCTCAACGATATTCATCGACCAGGAATTCACTTGGTAGTAGACTACTTTTCCGACGAACACAGTGTGGAATATTTTGATTCTTATAGATTTCTGCCTCTGGAAGATATCATTGACTTTACGACAGTAAATGTTATATAATGTCAGTAAAATAATGAGAAATTACACGGATTAGATTCCACCAATTTTTGACAATATTGTATATATTTTCGTCATCAACACAGTCTTGGAATTTCCTTAAGAATACTTATTGTATTATTTTGATCGTGAGTATTTATATCTACTAAATTAAGTTGCATATCGACTAAACTTTGAGTAGAAAATTCACAAATATCAACAACAATCCATTACCCAAATTAAAAGCTATAGCTTAAATCTAAACGCTTTAACGTTTGTACTGAATATAATCGACGTGGTTATTAAACTTATAGTGGATAACCAAATACCCGCCGATTCAGTATGCTCCCTGATAAAATCATTGTTATAACTTCATAACACATTCAGTATATCAAAATGTTAAGGGTGACTCAGTGCCCAATTAATAAAAGATTAATCCCATTACACACAATATGGAATACAAATATATAACAATCCTACAAAATGCTATCTTGTCCTAAAATTTTGCAAAGATCTATAGCTGTGAAAGCTGAACAATATACGAAAACTATAGGCTTTGAAAACGACGATACTGATTTTGCATGAAGTAGAAACTTTCCAGAAGATATGAATTTTTTCTGAACCAACAAGCAAAGCATGATATTATTACATAAATAAGCAAGTGTTTAAGAAATACAATAAGAAATAAAAATGAGCGAGAATAACAAAGATACAACTATCAAAATAGTTGAAAGTAAAACAAAAATACTCACATTATTCCATTTAAAAGTCACTTAATAAATCGCTCAACGAATGAATGGATCAAACATGTAGCTAACGATCAATTAGTAATAAATAAATCCAAGGCAGTTTTAATGTAGTTAATAACGTCTGGCAGTTCAGAAGAAATTACTTATAATCTCTGAAATATGTTTAGAAAACAGATGGTACAATCGAGCGTGCGAATAAAGTACTCTTACGATTAAACGGTACACTCGAGCGTTTTACGACGGATGAAGTGTTCTTAAGATATAATGTACCACCTATTCAAAGTGGCTATTCTACGTGATAAACGTTATCTACTAGAGGACATAAGCGAACATTGCCTCATTTCATATGTTCCGTAAATGATGTGTTATTTAGTGCAGCCTGATACTCTACGGCAGCAAGGATGACTTTGTATTGATGTGACTTAAATTGAACAAATATTTAATAAATGAGCCAAACAATAGAACACATATATGCATGTACTGATTCTTTCTCCAAGATACTTTACAATACAGATACAATATGTATATATTTCTCTAAATTGATAGAAATGCAACAGGAATATATAACGGCTGAAATTTTATGTATAATATATATATATTTCGTCTAGAAATTCATTTATAGGTGAGGTAATATAAAAAAAAAATTGTAAAGAATAAACATTTTCCACAATTTGAAGAAATGTTTATTGTCCAGAGTTATTACATAAAAATGATCCTCCCAAGTTTGATTGTTATATTCTATGTTTACGCGTAACTTACCCGGAAAATATGCTCGTATAAACGATGATAAAAACAAAAGCAGTATATTATAATCGGTTTAACACACATACACGTGCGCGTACTCACAGACACATACATGGACGATATGAAATATAAATGTCATCTTCAGTAATTTAATCTTTCATGCAATCTAAGACATGTTACATCAAGGAGAAAGTGCCAATATAATTTGTTTCATTAAAATTAGATGTATGGTCTATACCAATTTTTTTATTTTGATTAAGAGGTTAAAGGACATGGTAATGCTGTTTATTTTGCAAAATAGTGAAATAGCAATTAGAAATTTTCTTTCGTTCTTCTTATGCTGCTTTTTCTTTGCATAATTTTCTTCCCTTAAAATCGAGATTTGTATATGTTGTGTTCTACAAGATATAGAGTCATATATGTGCCTGTCCATATGACCACTTTGTGTTCTACAAGATTTAGAGTCATATATGTGCCTGTCCATATGACCACTTTGTGTAATACAAGATTTAGAATCATATATGTGCCTGTCCATATGATCAATTTGTGTTCTACAAGATTTAGGGTCATATATGTGCCTGTCCATATGACCAATTTGTGTTCTAGAAGATTTAGAGTCATATATGTGCCTGTCCATATGACCAATTTGTGTTCTAGAAGATTTAGAGTCATATATGTGCCTGTCCATATGACCAATTTGTGTTCTAGAAGATTTAGAGTCATATATGTGCCTGTCCATATGACCAATTTGTGTTCTACAAGATTTAGAGTCATATATGTGCCTGTCCATACGACCAATTTGTGTTCTAGAAGATTTAGAGTCATATATGTGCCTGTCCATATGACCAATTTGTGTTCTACAAGATTTAGAGTCATATATGTGCCTGTCCATACGACCAATTTGTGTTCTAGAAGATTTAGAGTCATATATGTGCCTGTCCATATGACCAATTTGTGTTCTAGAAGATTAAGAGTCATATATGTGCCTGTCCATATGACCAATTTGTGTTTTACAAGATTTAGAGTCATATATGTGCATGTCCATATGACCAATTTGTGTTCTACAGGATTCACAGTCATATATGTACCTGTCCATATGACCAATTTGTGTTCTACAAGATTTAGAGTCATATATGTGCCTGTCCATATGACCAATTTGTATTCTAGAAGATTTAGAGTCATATATGTGCCTGTCCATATGATCAATTTGTGTGGTCAGCATACGTAAAAACAAAAGCAAAATATTACACAGCCCACATAAACCGCGTAATGATCCTCTTAAAATTCAAACATGACTGCCCTAAAGCCTCTTCATTAATTATTGCATCACGATTAGGAATGTTATTTTCCCACGTCAAGTGCAGGCAAGAGTATAAAATAGCAAAGCTTTCGAGCGATTAGGACTAGCAAACAGTCAGACGAAGATCAAAATGAGGGTTCTCGTCGTCCTGGCGTCCTTCCTGTGTCTCTCAACCGGTACGTACCTGCACTTGAAAACAGAAACACGAGTATACTGTTACTACTCTATACTTTAAAACTAAGTAACAAAGAATTAAAACGCAACACATTCTCTAAAATTCAACCAATAATTTATTTGCCTTGAATAAAAAGAGAATATTTAAAAATAACGTACAGTATTGTGAATTAAATTCTGCGTAATGCTAACAATTATATCACAAGTAAAGAATACAGGGTTTTTTAATAAATTTCAGTGGTGTTCCAGATCAATTCCAATTTATTGCCAGAAGCCTTCATTAATTATATCATGCTAACAGTGTTGATACATAGCAATGATAAAATTCCAAATATATTTAAATGAACTCCCAATAGTAGTTACTTAGACATAAAGTCCTTTTAATGCATCTCAATTCCCAATAGTAGTTACTTAGACATAAAGTCCTTTTAATGTATCTCAATTCCCAATAGTAGTTACTTAGACATAAAGTCCTTTTAATGTATCTCAATTCCCAATAGTAGTTACTTAGACATAAAGTCCTTTTAATGTATCTCATTTCCCAATAGTAGTTACTTAGACATAAAGTCCTTTTAATGTATCTCAATTCCCAATAGTAGTTACTTAGACATAAAGTCCTTTTAATGTATCTAAATTCCCAATAGTAGTTACTAAGACATAAAGTCCTTTTAATGCATCTCAATTCCCAATAGTAGTTACTTAGACATAAAGTCCTTTTAATGAATCTCAAACGATGATAATTTAGCACAATTAAATGAATGGCTCCTCTACAGATGATGAACATAGCAGTAATACTTATGTTACTCGTTACCTTGTATTAAAAGCTAAGACACGATTTCAGAACAAGGATAACGGTCAAATATTCTTGTTCAGCTCATTGTCAACAAAGTCACGTCTTTTAACAGCCACCTAATCATAATCAACTGACATAGTTTTCCTAAGGATCAACCAATGACCTGAACTCAGATCCCATAAAATTTGTCAACGACATTTCTTTTACAGCTTCCAAGGTCAAACAGCTATGAACTTGCATATCGAACAAGATGACGTTATTTTACAGTAAAAACCTATGAATTTGCATATCGAACAAGATGACGTTATTTTACAGTATAAACCTATGAACTTGCATATCGAACAAGATGACGTTATTTTACAGTATAAACCTATGAACTTGCATATCGAACAAGATGACGTTATTTTACAGTATAAACCTATGAACTTGCATATCGAACAAGATGACGTTATTTTACAGTAAAAACCTATGAACTTGCATATCGAACAAGATGACGTTATTTTACAGTATAAACCTATGAATTTGCATATCGAACAAGATGACGTTATTTTACAGTATAAACCTATGAACTTGCATATCGAACAAGATGACGTTATTTTACAGTATAAACCTATGAACTTGCATATCGAACAAGATGACTTTATTTTACAGTATAAACCTAGAATGGACAAAATTTGATATGCATGTTGTATTTTCAACTAAATGACACTTTCAATGTATCATTATAGCATTGCTATCTCTCTTCCCTGCATTTTTTATAAAGGGAGAGTTACTCAGATTTCGGTTGATCTTCTACAATATCCTACGATCGGATGCAAGAAGTATTAAATAGTCCGCCTCTCTGGTCCCCAGTGAAAAAGAAGTCACGATTATATTTAGCCGCCTTCCGGAATTCATGTTTTTAATGCAAGTTCTGTCTTTAACAGATAAGAGTAACATATATAAAGATCAAATCTAATTTTGATACTAAAATTAATAACAGGGCTCACGGAAATTATCACGTTTTCAATTTCATGAAAACTCGTCAAATTTCCAATATTATAAAATATCACAAATATCGTCTGCAATAATTTATATCAGTGATTATTTCAAACGAAATAGTATTGTTTGAATACTAAGTCGATGACTCAATTATTTTAATGTGTGTCAACAGTATTATTGTGTAAAATATATTTTGTTTGCTGTAAAAATGACTTCAGCTCGTAATAATCAACCTTTAAATTTGAAACTTTTCAACCGATGTTCATACCTTTTTCAAGCTGATTATCTTTAGAGGGGACGTTTGACAGTTTATTTATTTTAGTCTCGAGTTTGAGAAACATGTAAGTACCATATTTTTGAACAAAGTTGCTACCTTTTTGCAAGTATCATTATTACAGGTTATTATCTCGAAAGAATTATCGGTGGAACAACCGCGGTGGAAAATGCTCATCCCCACCAAGTGTCGCTGAAGTCAACATCCCACTTTTGCGGAGGCTCACTGATTGATCCAGAATGGGTTCTGACGGCTGCTCACTGTGTCGATGGAGCGTAAGTTACCTCAAAGTTTTTAGTACATTTTACTTTATGATATGAAATTCTTACGTTTGTATCTAATTTATACTCATCTGATTTACCTAGCTCGTATTGTCAGCGTTACTGACCTAAAACCCGTATTGTCAACTAAGTGATAATACTGGTTTAGGTCAGTCACGTGAAAATACTGTCACGTGACTGACCTTTCCCTGTATTGTCAGTGGACTAACCGGTCCCGGTATTGTCAGGTGACTGACCTAGTCCTGTTTTATCTGCGGACTGACCTGACCCAATATTGTTGAAAAGCTCAAAGTCCAAAAACATTGACGGTCTGTAAGGTTGACTAGGAGTAAGAATAATATAACTGTCCGGATCTTGTAACTTTGATTTCTTTACAATTATGTCAATTATCAATTAGGCAGATGTACGTGAAGTATAAAATCTGATCTCTGACTTATCAACACTCATGCCTAATAGAATAGGTATACATACAGTATAAAATACGATTTGAGATATCTCAGTTATCATGCTAAATATGAAATGCAAAGGTATACATGAAGTATAAAATGTAATCTTAGAGATCTCAATGATCTCAATTATCATGCTAAATATGAAATGCAAGGGTATACATGAAGTATAAAATGTAATCTTAGAGATCTCAATGATCTCAATTATCATGCTAAATATGAAATGCAAGGGTATACATGAAGTATAAAATGTAATCTTAGAGATCTCAATGATCTCAATTATCATGCTAAATATGAAATGCAAGGGTATATATGAATTATAAAATGTAATCTTAGAGATCTCAATGATCTCAATTATTATGCTAAATATGAAATGCAAGGGTATACATGAAGTATAAAATGTAATCTTAGAGATCTCAATGATCTCATTTATCATGCTAAATATGAATTGCAAAGGTATACATGAAGTATACAATGTAATCTTAGAGATCTCAATGATCTCAATTATCATGCTAAATATGAATTGCAAAGGTATACGTGAAGTATAAAATGTAATCTTAGAGATCTCAATGATCTCAATTATCATGCTAAATATGAATTGCAAAGGTATACATTAAGTATAAAATGTAATCTTAGAGATCTCAATGATCCCAATTATCATGCTAAATATGAATTGCAAAGGTATACATGAAGTATAAAATGTAATCTTAGAGATCTCAATGATCTCGATTATCATGCTAAATATGAAATGCAAGGGTATATATGAATTATAAAACGAGATCTTAGATATCCCAACTGCTAAATATGAATTGCAAAGGGATACATGAAGTATAAAATGTTATCTTATAATCTCAGCCATCGTGCTAAATATGAATTGCAAGGGTATGAATGAAGTATAAAATGTAATCTTATAATCTCAGTTATCGTGCTAAATATGAATTGCAAGGGTATATATGAATTATACAATCTACTATATCGCTTCTCAACTATCATGCCAGTTACCACTTAAGTAAGTATACAAAATATATTAAACCTGATGCCAGTTGCCACTTAAGTAAGTATACAAAAAATATTAAACCTGATTCTGGGATTCTATGCTTGAGTTTCTTGTTTAAAATGTTTCGAAAATACAAATTTAGAAACTAACTGACGCAAGGGTAGATTATAAAAAATGCATACTTCGGAAATCTTCGACACTATTTTCAAGGCAGAAAATGTTTCGGATGTGTGTAGAGACGACCCTATGTGTTCGCATATTGACGAACTGCTATTATGTTCTATGTACTTTACTGATGGAAATGACAATACAAGTAAGTGTTTTACAGTAAGTAGATCATCGAAGTCCGAAAGAGAATTTTATTATGAATAAATCTGAATTTTTATCAATAACTTTCGCTGGATGTCGCGTACTAATATTTGTTGACGATTCATGGTACACGCACCCTATTTAACATGGTTTTAAATGTGCGAATAGATTCAAAAACAGATAAATAGCAGAACCTTGAAATGGTGAGAAACAAAGCGGTATTTTCTTTTATTCCCAGCACAACAAGTAGTTTCAGAGTCGTCGTAGGAGAACACCTGAGAAATTCCAAAGACAAGTACGACGAAGAGATAGCTGTGTCTCAAATAATAATGGTCAGTATGTGTCAAGGTTTCCTCCACTGCGAGGATTTGATTGTGTCGGAATGGGGGTGGGGTAAATTCCAATATTTATTTTAATTATTGTAGAAGTCCTACCCAGGCTCGATTTTGGTTTGGAAGTTGATTTAGTCTAAGATGTACAGCTCAGAGCCCCCAGTCAACAATGCAGACGGTTAAATGATTAAAGATATAAGAAATGGTGAAGTTCAATAATAACAATTTAATTACAATCAAATGGTCAATAATTCGAATTTCGCAAACATACTTCTTCCACTCGACCCTTTGCTAGCCTATCGCATCATTTGAGTTGTAGTGTGAGAGATTTCCACATGTCCTTGTGTTCTACTCATCTGTATATTCCTTTCTATTTCCTAATTCCCTCACGTCCTTTCTGACACCCTCCAAGTATCTTCTCCTTCTCCTCCTCTATTTCCTCCTCAGATTCGTAATAAAATTGAAACGATAGCAGCTACGGATTGTTTGGTGTTGCCTTGTAAAGGCTTTCGTTTCTTTCGACATGGCATGGAAACTGATGTGTTAAAAGTGCTGTTAATACGAAAGGAGAAAAATCCTTTGCGTTTAATTAATGCTTGAAATATTGGTTAAGTATTATATCTTAACAGCTTTTTAAAAGTAAACCAGCATTCCTTGTATAAGTAAAAACACCCAACATTTAATCTTTCTTATCGACATTTTAAATATGGGTAACTTGTCATGATTTTCTAGTTCTTAAAATCATGCCCAGAATGTCTTGTATAAACAGAAAACCAATAGCGCTTTGTACGAAAACTACTCAGTTATTAATTATCTTTTTTCTTTAAAAAAATGTTACTGTCAAATTTTACCTTAGCATGAAAAATACAATGACGGAAGCGGGACATTTGCTAATGACGTTGCAGTAGTCAAACTTGCAAAGCCTGTCACTCTTAGCCCAGGTGTTCAGCCAATTACCATCGCCAGTGAAGTACGTGACTTTACCGGGATGAGATGCACGATCAGCGGCTGGGGAAGAACTAGTAAGTTATTATTCTTTTAGAAACACAAGTCTCAAGGTTATGTTATATGAAAAGGAAACCGCTACATTAATGTGAATTTTGTGAAATACAGGAAATCTCAGATGGGTAATGTTATTGAATTTATTTGAATAATGCCCAGCTTTTGCTAGCCTTGGTAATAAAAAGCTGGAAATTATTCTACGAGTTTTATAAATTTCATATGAAATTATTACTCATTAGATATTCTTTTTGTCACAGTTTTATTTTAATGGAAGAAGATTGGAGAGAATGAATGACAAATAATTTCGTTCATTTTAACTCAGGCAATGCACATTTTATTTGTGTGTTGAGTTTCAAAAATAGTCTCCAGCACAGCTATATAACAATTAACTTTTAAAACATGTTAGTTTACAAATTGTAATTCAAAGAGCACGTGTCCTTCCTAATAAATAGACAATTTGATACAAACGAAAATCATTTTTTCCACACAGAATGCCCAATAAAAATTCCGTGTGATACCACAGATTGACTCTAATTTCGGGGTAGACGACCCATGTTCATCTCTAAAGTGTGTCAATTTCGCCACGAAGCATTTCCAGTTTGTATTTTTTATATTCATATGAAGGATGATCATTGAATGCAGAAATTCAGATTTACTGTAATGCAGTTGTAGCCGGATATTTACATTTATTTGCTCAGAATTGCAACAGACATTTTATCTTAAAAATGATGTGATTGAATAAATTTATGTCATTTGGGACACCACACTTTTCTATGAACAGAAGTGAGTATATTTACTTTTATAAGTTAACATTTAAACCATTTTTAAATTGGATGAATTATATGTTATATGTATACTACTCACCTCTCTCCCCACGTCTACTATCAACTTGCTAATTCTCATAGTTGGATTTGTCATTCTTCTTCTTGTTTGGGATTTGAGGCCATATTTCAGCGCGTGATAAGATATACATGGCGTAACCAGACCGTGTTCACTAAATTGGCTATATTTAGACAGACGCGATCTTTCTCCTCAATTTCCGATTGTTAATCGAATAAATAAATGACCGCCAAAATGTTTAGCGTAATAGTAAAAACAAAACGTTTCAAGTGAGGTAATTTAAAATTACCACTATCCCAGCCTGTCTAAAAAAACAATGCTGGCTAACAATTCAAAGGGCTTATTTCGAACAATGAGAATCGCATAGAGTGATGTTTTTATATGTCATTTAAAATATGAAACTAAACATTATATTTAAAGTGTACCGATATATATATATATATATATATATATATATATATATATATATATATATATATATATATATATATATATATATTAATAATTAAGTTGGTGTATTGTATATTGTTTGCAACATTCTTTGAAATATTTGGCTTAAATATAGTTCTAAGTTTCGACTCAGCAAACACCAAAGAGATCGCTAAATGCTTAAAGTTGAGAATAACATATTTGCTGTATGTAATGCAAAATCAGGGCTCTTCAGTTCATCTGATTGTTTCGAGAAACTTAAACATAAAATTTTTCCTTCAGATAATTTCCAATAAACCTGATATTCATTGAAAAATAGTTGTGTTTTGTACATAAACTTTACCACATAGTGAGTCCTTCTTTAAAAACAAAAACACTTTTTAGTTTGGTAGCATTGTGAAGTGAATTATATTTAAATGTATTTTGTCATGACCACGATTAATTTTTTTGTATTTAAAGTAAAAATTTCTGTGGCGCAATTATGAGCTGTCTTTCCTCTTTCAGTTAAATAATTAAAGTTCTACAGATGCATGTTTTTGTTTATTTATTTTTCACATAAATTGACTTATTGATTGATTGATTTAGTGATTCATTGATTAATTGATTGAATGGTGTTCCAGGTTCTAGCCAAATTCTGCCAAATGCTCTGCAGGAAGTAGAGATTAATGTCCTGTCAAACACGGATTGCCAGAGTCGAATGAACAGAGTTTCTGGTGCTATAATAACCAATGCTCACATCTGTGTGTTTGATGATGCTAAACCAGATAGCGCTGCATGCAACGTATGTATATCACATACGTTTTCCAACACCATAATTCCTTATTTCTTGAATTTATAACACATACGTGGTCACTGAGAAAGAGGGTTAGGGTGGGATGGGCATCTCCAGTCCTTCATTATGACATTTGAATCACAATTGGAGAATTTACATACTTTTTCCCCTTATTTCACTTTGACTTATTGTTTTAATAAAGTACCACTGGTCTCTCCTCATCTCGAAGTCACAGTTTCCCCCTGCGTTTCAGCTGAGCTGAAAAGTTAGCTAACCCAAGTATTCTCCACCAAGTCTTACCCTTTGCGTCTGTTGTCCGTCTGATTGTTGAGTCTTGCTGTCTCCTGACTTTGGGGTGACAAGAGGTCAGTGTTATTTATTAAAACACTATTGTACCTTGTAAACTACTGTTTCTATCTAATATACGCACTCTAAAGTTCTGTCCGACTTTCCATGTTCTGCACTACAGTTTAGTTACATCATTTCTGGATATAACTGTCCACTCATAATATTTATTTATCACTCCATTATACCTATTAGGTGTTCTAACTCTATTTCATTTTTTTACTTTTAACTCTTAAGTCATAGTCATTTTATGAAATCCCCATGTCGTATCTCAAACTTGTACCTCTCTCTCTCTCTCTCTCTCTCTCTCTCTCTCTCTCTCTCTCTCTCTCTCTCTCTCTCTCTCTCTCTCTCTCGATCTCTCTCTCTCTCTCTCTCTCTCTCTCTCTCTCTCTGTATATATATATATATATATATATATATATATATATATATATATATATATATATATATATATATATATATATATATATATACATATACATATACATATACATATATATATATATATATATATATATGTATGACAGCCACTCTCCCTAAGATCAAACCATAACTAAACGGTGCTGAAACAGCGTTACATATAACACATTTTCCCAGATTGATGATAATGCTGACACAGTTACCTAGGTTTGTCAAAGCCTTTCTGAAACCCAAAAACTTGACCTTATATGGATATGTTTACGCCCAACTTATAGTAGTTAGACACCTGATATTGGCGCTGCTATTCTTTTATTTCCTGCCCATTCAAACTTGTATATTTTAACATTTTCCCACAATATAAATCCCTTTGGTCATACATATATATATATATATATATATATATATATATATATATATATATATATATATATATATATATATATATATATATATATTCAGAAAAATGTGTAAGCTGTTATCTTTCTTTCGTATCTTTAATTTCTTATTTACATGCAACAAAAAGACGGATATTAGGAACATGGTTACTGACAGCCGACAACTACCATTTTAAGATCTGGTAGAAAGTTTACATATCTATCGACAGCGACATTATAATCCAATGGGAATAATTATTCGCTCAGCAATTTTTCCCTCTCACAGGGTGACAGTGGTGGCCCATTGGTGTGTGATGGCGTGCTTGCCGGTGTGACGTCATGGGTAATCAGCGGATGTGGAACAACTGGTACAAAGTACCCCAGTGTTTACGCCAGAGTCACTACATTTGAATCCTGGATTAAGAGCAAGATCAACCCACTGTAAATATGGTATCTCTTGGATTAGGAATGTATCTAAATTAAAAGTAAAATAAATATAGCTTGAGTTAAAAGAACCCTCTGCGTCTTTCTTCGTATAATTGGAACTATGAACCCGTTGTGTCTCCTGCAGACATTGACACACACACACACACACACACATATATATATATATATATATATATATATATATATATATATATATATATATATATATATATATATATATATATATATATATCCTAATTCCACCCATTCATTTAAACACATACATACATACATACATACATACATACATACATACATACATACATACATACAGACAGACAGACAGACAGACATACAGACAGACAGACAGACAGACAGACAGACAGACAGACAGACAGACAGATATTATGTATTTTGAATTTATATTCTGCAGTCATGTATTACCAACCTAATTTTTTCATGACTATAAGTGGTAATCGGGATTTTAACTAAACTTTATGTTCAATGCCTAACCGTATTTAAGAGTTAGTGAAATATTCCATTAATGTTTCGGAAAATCTGTTGCGTTGCAAAACGAGTGAAGTGTGTATCAATATAAGTCTGATCAACAAATAATAATTCTTAATTTTGATCCGTCCCCGTTCAGCTTGTATGAGAGGAATGCATTTATTTAAAATTATGAAATGGAATTACAAAGTGTTAAATGACATTTTGGACTAAGCCACTAATAGGGGACTATTTAAATCTCATTTAAAGACATATTGGATTGTAATTATTGCAGTAACAACGCATTCAAATCTATTTTCCATCAGCATATTCAAGAAAATTGGTACATCAGCACATTCAAAGACTAATTAAATTCACTTAGAAGATTCCATACTGTTTGGGATTTAAGTCACCATGCTATAAGTTTGTCATAAAGATTGACCTTGTTCATTGAGCGAAATAAATTGTTTGTTGAATTTCACTAGCTTTCTGTTAATTGTCTTAAGGCCTATAGTCGTAGCAGAAATTGGGGCTCTGAATTTCTTTAAAACATTATATATATATATATATATATATATATATATATATATATATATATATATATATATATATATATATATATATATATATATATATAAAATTGTATATTAACTTAACATTGTGTTTATTTCGGTGTTTTCTTAGTCCCTGGTAACGATTTTAACTGCACACACTTGATAAATCTATAGTAAATCCAACAGGCATTCACACTATCATATATATATATATATATATATATATATATATATATATATATATATATATATATATATATATATATATATATATATATATATATATATATATATATATATATATATATATAAGTGAATTTTGTTTCTAGTCAGGGAGGGCTAGAGTCTCTGAAAAAAACCAAGACGAGATGTTTCCGTTTGTCAGACAGTATGATCTTTCTGATGTGAAAGTAATATATTAAAAATATTTCGGTTCCGTATTGTTTGGATATGAAATTTGGAATCTTTGTCGTTAAAGTCTATCGCTGATTATGTTAAGAAATAAAAGGAACTAATGTTAACAAAGCCAGATGCAAATGCAGAGAGAGAGAGAGAGAGAGAGAGAGAGAGAGAGAGAGAGAGAGAGAGAGAGAGAGAGAGAGAGAGAGAGAGAGAGAGAGAGAGAGAGAGAGAGATGATGATGATGATGATGATGATGATGATGATGATGATGTAAATACTAAGTAGTGAATGGGGGCATTTTACGGACAATGGGAATTTAACATAGGGAATGTATATTGTTACGACCCTGGAGTTCAAGTGCGTTAAAGAATCAATTTTGTATAAATCTTTCTATTTCATTTTATTTCATTATATCGTCTAACATGTTTTTGAAAAGTTTACTTGAGTCATAGATATGATTCATGTTGGCACGTGCTGTGTATGATGACAAAAATTCATTGTTCAGAAGTATTTGGAAATTGCATGCTTCCTTGTGCGAGTGCAGTTCAGGCTACGCATTAGCCTTCCCGTATATGCTTTGAGATTTTGTGATTCATACACAGTCACATACAAACTGTCCTGTTCGAGAGTCAATAGACACTGACAGACTATCGTAGTCGAGTCGAGTCATACAACTTTTAATTTTTTGTGTCAGAAGAAGAATTTGTTATTATATCTACGTAAAATAACATGCCGTATTAGCGGAACTATTCATTTCTTTATAACTTTCCTAGCGAGCAACATAGCCTATTTGGTCATTTTTCTCCCTAATTTTGGAACGGGACAACACGTACATTGTTTCTGTGAAAAATTCTGGAAATTGCAGTTAGCTTTCGTCTGACGTGGTCAACCGCCATTTTGGACCTGAACATCATATTTTAGACTGTTTAGAACTTCTTTCTCAGGACATATTTTTTTCTATTTTTTTAACAAAATTTGGATCATTCCTGTAAACCGTAAGTCATTGTTTTAAATAATTTAAATTATTTTGTATTTTAGTAAAATAAATTGTATCACTGTTAAAATTTATAAATCTTGTTGTTTGCACTTTTTCTTTTTGTTACATAGAACGGGCCGTCATGTAACAATATATAGAGAATATTGGGCCTGTATACGAAAAATAGGAATTGTACAGGGTGACATCACGGTACTGGATACTGGCAACAATGTTGCAAGTGGCTGACCTCAATCGGGCGAACAGTGTGGCAAGGGTTGACTTGAATACGCTTCTAGGGACAAATAGAGATATATCAAGTAGTATAAGAGTTTGTGATGTCTGAGACACACCCCCCCCGCCCCACAAAACGTTAACATTTTTTTTCAGCGGATCAGCATCTCTCCAAAATGTCATACTAAAGAAATAAAATGATTTCATTTTCAGTACGACATGTTTGATTGGATCTAACAAAGATTTTGTAAAAGATTTAATTCAAAGCAGCGTCAGCATATACTAATACAAAACCTAAATAAGCAATTGCATTAAAAAGTAGGCTCATATATCACCGAAATATTGGTCAGTATGGTTATTCACTACTGAAAATGATGAGAATTGCCGGCTGCGCAGATGATGTGATGAAATTTATCGATAACATATTATATATTATTTGGTAAGGCTATTTCTAAGCAAAAATAAGCAACGCGGGATGACATTCGGTTTACCATTCCAGTTATATCGGATAAACCTAATGAGGTTTCGAATTTTAGACATTTATCCCCAAAGAATCCCTAAATATCCGAAACTTTATAGAGACTCAAAGAGGGCTGCCTGCGCATGTGTAGGTCTTATTTCTGTGACCAACCAGATTATATTTATTGCCTTATGAGAATGTATATATACCCAAAACCGAAACTATAGAACTCAAAGGTTGAAGGTCTGTTGTGACGACAAATCTCATTATGTTTATTTTTATTTTGCGAAATCTTTTGGAATGGTCCTTGTGTATATCCATGTAGTGAAGTTACAAGGTCACGAACTCGTATCACCCTCTGCTGCCTATGTTTAGACGGCACAAAACGGCAACATAAACGCACACAAGACAACACAAACTTATCCTAACTTATCCTAATGAGGCGGTGGGCCTTGTCTACGTTCAACAAGCGCATTACTATGGCAACACCCTAGAGTGCAAAAAGGACCACGATATATTTATAGTGGGAAGTATGTTTTGTTTGTTGAAATTTGAGGCTTTCTCTGGACCCCTAAATAAATTATATACATTGGACTAAAATCGCTTTCGCAGACAATTTGCCTTTCACGAGTATTGAACCACGACTGCAAGTATGAAATTACAACGCGCTAGCAATCGGCTATCGGACCTTGTTACAAAAATGTAGTTACCAAATCAGCCCTACAGTTTGATTTTGAAAATGCGTAATTTTTCCTTATAATTTATTTTAAAAACGAAGTACTATAAATAATTCGAAAATGCATGAATTTTTTATTTCACATTACACATAAAAGCGACATTTAATGCTGGCATATAGGACTTTACAATGACACTAGTTTACAAAGTCAAGGCTAAACTAAGTGACAAGAAAGATAAAAAAATCTGATTTTAAAAACAATATTATAATTAAAATAAAAAATTGTCTTTCTAGATTTCATTTTAATATATAAAATGGATTTTTCAGTGCTGACTAAACAAGAACTGAATTACGTGGCGAGGTTAACTATCTTTGACTAGCAGTCAAAATGGACTCTTTCTATGCTGACGGAGCGAACTGCAAAGAAAATACATCTTATGGAAAGTAAATACCGTATATGCGTTCTTAAAAGTGAAAGTAAACTAGACAAAAAGACAAAAATATTTAATAGCATTATGCAGATCAAAGATTATCTTGTTTGTTTCACTAATTATGTAATAACAAAACTGCAGACTAAAAGTCTAAAATATGTCCTCGCATGATAAACAGATAGATTTGATATGTTGGCAGTTTATCAAGTCATATGGTTGAAACTCAAGGAGAAAATCTAGTCTATTATTTACGTAAAAATGTATTTGCTAGTTACTTTAGCAAATTCAGAACTGCACCAGAATTTGTAGATATTAAATATACTATCAGATTTATATTTCATTAAGAAATACGAACAAATATTATAGTATATATTTTATGTTCGACAACTCGTGAATGATTTTAAACTAAACCCTAGCGTTATCTCCATTTGTTAAAACATGATTATATACAAAATACATATATATCTGATCCTATGAAAAGTTTATATTGGCTATTAGGTATAGAATATTATCGTGATTATACAGCAAATCTTTAATTCTGCCAGATACCTTGCGGTGACACTCAAACATTTTTCATTATTTTATTAAGGAAATGTTTTATGCCTTTTGCAAAACCCTTTGACCTGTCCAAGTCGATATTAATTTTTGTGTACCGACCTAGACTTATTGAATCATGTAAATTTTCATATTTTAATGAAAGTGCATTTTGTAAATTTTCAAGAAGCGGAAAATATTCATCGTCTGTTCTGATAAGAGAGGGTTTGATTCTATCAAATTTAATAAAACATGCCTGAAATTTCATCATTAAATTGAAATGACAATTATTGGTTATTGACCATTACTTTTTTAGTTTGATATAACTCCATCGACTAATGATAAATTTTCAAACATTATTTCCAATGCTTAGAGGATATAACATAATGTCCAAGGGCGAGAGTATTAATTCTGTCTTTGCAATACTTTTTATCATCAAAATTGCATAGTCCACGTTTTATAATTGTATTCTTTTCAAGTTTATGATGATTAGTCTTAATTGCATTAGTTTGAATAAAATTGGTTCTATTGTTAAGATCTGCTTTGAAATCCTCAAAATGCATCATCTTTTTCACATTCGCGAGGGATACCTTTAGCTTTCTTGGTCAATTTATTGTCATCTAATATAACAGTATACATTTTGCTTCTTAGTCCAACAAACTCTCTCACAGGCACAAACATAAACTCATCTTTCTTTTTTCCAATAACTTTCTTCTTAGAATTATCATGAAATCCACTACATGTTGGATAATCTGATAAATCAAACAAATATTTATTATCGTAAATATCCTGATAGACATTTTCACATTCTATATTATATACTATAGAGTCCGTATCAGTAAATAGCAACTCTGAATCTGGCCACATTTTTTTGGTAAAATTATAATGAAACTCGTACATCAGCCACTTTTGATAAATCAAGTACAGCTGCACCAACATAAATTGGCTTATTTAACTTTAAATTTGTCCTTCTTCGTTGTATTGCGGCAAGATTTTCATTAAATATTTTCATACTAACAAAAACATCATCATTAACTAATTTATTGACATCATTAATAACTTCACTCGATAATCTTTTTCTAATGTTTTCCATAGTCTTACCAAGCACTGAATAGTACATTAACTTGAAAACGATTTTTAAATTCGGTTTTAGCTACGGCACAACGATTCGTATTTAGGTCAATATAATTTGCCATCCACCGCGACTGACTTTAGCACGCGATGGATTTTCTCAGAATTAGTCCAACATCTACTGCTTGCTTTAGATTTCTGTAATGCATGACATAATTTCTTTTATTTAACAAATTTGTAACTAACTTGTTAACGATAGAACATATTGCTGTTGTCATTGTACGTTGTTCAGGCGATAATAAACTGTAATCAATGGTCATCCATTCAGGGTAAAACGGATAGTAGTTATGTAGATCATGTAACGAACCAGGATAGTCTAGATCAACTTCAACAAAATATGAAATACCTTTCGGAAGATTTTTTCAGTTTCTTTAAGAAACCGGTTTGGAGTTATTCAATGAAACCCACCGCAAGGCATTGGTTGTGTCATCATCAACCCATAAGGGTTCACTTTGCCCAGATAAATAATGTAACTCGATGGAAGAATTTTATCATAAATTTTCAAATATTTATTATTAGCTGCTGCAAATATTTTTATTATAAAGCTAATTCCGCCTCTGACACCTGTTTCAATAAAGTTAAACATTTCGACATCAGATAAGAGATCTAATTCTATTTTGATTGTCTTTAGCAAAGCGTCCCAAGAGAGCCCTGGAGAAGAATAATACCAACAAAGATCTAATCTGTAATTTACATGACTAACCTGACGAAAATTCTCGAAATCATCTGCAAGCATAATACATCCGTTTTCATATATAAATAGTGATAATCGCCAAATGTTTTACTGCTAAATTTATTCCACATATCTTGTGCATATTTAGAATCGTCACTGGTGTTCTCATTCTGGAGCTGCGAGTAAAATTTATTTTTGCTAGGTAGAGCAGTTTCATTGAATCTGCTCTAATTGACCAGATACTCAAAAGGATTGACATAGTTTTCACTGAAGCAGATTTGCAGATTATTAAAAATACTGTAGCCTTTAACGAGATCGTCTAATGATGCTGCCAAAAATTGTATACTGTCAATAACACGTAATTTGTTGAGGGTCACGCACATATACTTTTACAAATTATTTGGAGTACATTTTATCACGTCATTTAAGTTTACTTTAGCTTTAATGTATTTATCACCAAAAGCTTCTACAATGATGTGACTGTCGAAGCCACGAAAGTTATGTAAAACTACAGAAATAAAATCTGAGTATGAAATTTTTAATTGCAATTGTCATGAGGTGGTTTGCGATACTGGCGGGTCAAATGACAGTGGTTTCTCACTTTGGAGTCCCCCAGAAACTTTCACAAATATGACAATTAACTGCCTCATCAAAGTCGAATTGTTGTTCAGACTTTATTCTGATCGGAGCTGTTCTAAGTAATCTGTTAGAAATTGTAATTACTTTGTCTATTAAATTTTTTAATAGCCACACAGCAGGATTTTCACCTCTATATAACCTTATCGGAGATGAAAATTTATCGATGGCGCAACAAACTCCTTTATAAGCTACACCGCAAGGAAGATGCTGTTGCATTTTTCTTGTACTTGATTTATTCGGATTATTTTCTGCTTCATCCATGGGAACAAGTACACACTCGAAATCGGCGTAAAGAACAAAAGAAATACGCAGCTTATGATTATAATTTTTTAAATTTTAAGATTTTGTATTTTTCGCTAGGCATAGGTATTTTTTGAACATTAAGTATTTCAGACGCTCCGTCAGTCTTTCATTGCTAGTAAAGCCATCAAGACAACTATAACAGAAACATTTCTTGTTTTTCTTTTTAATATACTGTCCGCCAACTAATCCGTTAAAGTATTTTTTTATCCAACAGTAATGTTCCTGAAAAAATAATAAATTTATTGTCATTTGCTAAGAATTTTCTGAGATATATCTCGGGAAAAAGTTTTCTCGTTTTTCTAGTCCGAAAAAATTTACTGAGATGCCATTTTGTTTTTCGAACTTTGGTATAT
This sequence comes from Potamilus streckersoni, assembly GCA_016746295.1. NCBI lineage: Eukaryota > Metazoa > Mollusca > Bivalvia > Unionida > Unionidae > Potamilus > Potamilus streckersoni. The sequence goes on from JAEAOA010001962.1 coordinate 350,260, forward strand.
GATTTTCTGCAACTGGAAAGTTGTTACCATCAAAATTGAATTCGTTCTTGTGCGGAAATTACTTGTTGACGCAATTGGAATTTTGTTCATTGGAAACATTCCGGAAAGAATAGACCGCTGGAAACATTTACTATCACCGTGTTTGACATTTATACAGCATTTGTTTGTTCTTAATTTTTTGAGGAAGATCGATGTACAAATTAACGCGAAGTACGTTATATTTTAATGTTTGAAATAAAACTGCTCTTTTCATTTCGAATTTCCAACCTGTCTATGTCGAGGTAAATTCTTTTAATTTTTTTAATTTATTTTTTATGTATATCATCGGCGACCATAGCAATGTTTGTTCCAGTTAATATTTTCTAGATTTAGCTGTAAAATAGGGTTACGAGTTTTCGCTGTCAATTTTTTTTTTCGTTTCCAGAAGTACATCTTCCACAGCGTGTAACTTCGATAAAATCGTATAATACTGGACTATAAATTTGATACTTTTATGTTCCCCAAGTTCTCAAGCTATAAAAAGTTGTAAAAGATTATATAAATTTGTAGACGTAAAATTTGCTAAAATATTCTGATCGTCGAATTTATAACTGTTATCATAGCCTGAGAATGCCGAAATAATATTCAGATTTGATAATGCTTTTTTAGCAATATCTCGCAATTTCAGCATTATATATAAGGTAATATTTTATAATTAATTGATGTTTAAAAATTAGAGATATAAAAACATTATAGTATGATGACAAAAATCCTGAGATATCTGCCACTGAGTGCGGAGGAGCAAAAAACGTATCATGCACATCTGAAGTAGAACCTATACGCTGCAAATGCATTAGGTTCTGTTATCAACATAGCAATTAAAGAAGCTATTGGCGTACCAACACCTGCTGACACTTTAATTTCAGCAAACGGTGATAATACAGAAAAAATTAAATGTTTAGAAAAGATTTTGGTTATAATTTGTTTGTCCGTGATATTCCAGAATGACAAAGAGTATAAAGAGCAAATAGCGCAGTTGCAGATAATATTGAAAATTCAGGCTTACAAAACGAATATCAACAACATCCAATCTTTGATCTATAAGAAGCCAATGATAAGGATATTATTCGTTATATAAGAATAAAAAAGTATTAGGAAATTTGCATAATAGTGGTTATTTACACACAACGTTACGTGGAGCAAACACTGATCAAATCCATTATAAATTTCATCGTTTTGTTTATGGAGTTTTAAATGGAATAATACCTAATAGTTCAGTTATCGACCATATTAATAAACAGATAATAGTCTAGATAATTTAAATTTGGTTACTCCAAAAGAAAACGCAAGACGTGGAGCTGGTTTTGATGGTTCTAATTTTAAAGATAAAAAACCAATTATCTCCATAAATCACGAAACTTCTGAAGAAATGAAATTTAATCAATAACAGCTGATGAAAAATATCATAATATTCATTCTCAAAGAGTAAAAGATGATCAGCAGTGTCCATGTTGACATTTCATCAATTTAATTTTAAATACGATAGTTAATAACATTTCTATATCGTTTCTAGAAAGACAATTATGACCAAATTCCATTATGTCATCGCGATTTAATCGTAACGTCATAATCGCATTTGTGTCAAGCTTTCTTTTATCCGCTGCTGTTAACAAAAATTTATTAGGTTCGCCCTGTATTATCATAACGTCAACAAAATAAAAAATAAAATCCTAGCAATCAATTTCGAACTGCTTCGGTTAATTCTTTTTTGTTTAGTATAATAACTCGACAATGATATTTTATTTCCTAAAATATATTATATATTAATTAGATAAAAGATTATTATAATAAGGAGTTTAATCGAGAGACTGTCTCAGCTATACTCGGAAGATTTTGTTCCAGTTTTAAATGTCACATTAAAAATATCACCGACGACAGATTTGCTAGTTATACTGAAAATGATATTTTGTATAACTATGACGACGATGACGAAGATGATATTGTTGTTAGCAGTAAACACTTAAGCAGACCAACAACTGGGCGATATGATGTTAAAGTAATACAGTGCCCAAAAATATTAAAATTTAATTTTAGCGTTTCGGATCATCAAATATTTTGGCAATTTATAAGGCCTTTTCTAAACGTAAAAATACCGGGACAAGAAAGAAACATAAAATACGATTTTATTTTGATAAAATATATAATTTAATGCCAATCGATGATGCGAGAAATTTGCTTTTAATTTTTTTAATGTAAACTAGTAAAATGTAGATCAGTACTAAGAAAATACGAGCAAATTCATAATAAAATTATTCAGTAGATGTAATCGACATAGTTGGTACCCAACTATTAAATTTATCGCTAAAGCCGCGCCCTTTAACTAAACTTTTGTTGCCCCGCTTTTCATTAACTTTTTCAAGGACAAATACATCTTGTTCTGTGTTCTGAAGCTCCTGCTTGTAAAAACTGTCAGCTATTGTTTCTCCTAATAAGTATTTTAGCGCATTTGTAACTGGAATTGATAAAAGTACTTTATCAAAAGTAAAACTTCCCCGCTCCAGTTATGAGCATAACATTTTTCAAACATTTTTTTCCCGTTAATGAAATTCTTACTTTATCGCTAACTTTAAATTTGTGTCTGCGGTACATGTTTTCGTTCGCTTTTATTGGATTTGCAATTGCGTCATTTGGCTACATTATAGTGGCTCGTTGTTTCGTGTTACTGTACTCGTCAACGATATTCTGTAAGTTGTCGATGTATTTATTCGTGTTTTTAGCCGTTAAATACTTATGAATTCTTTCGTTGAGCGTGCGATTAAATCGCTCGACAATGACGCTTTTTCCCTCATTTCCAGTAACGTATCGTTTAATGTTATTTTGTTCCAAAAACTGCTCTAACTTTTTGTTAAAACATTCTGCTCCGTGATCAGCCCAAATTGTGTTCGGTTTTCTTTCTGTAGTCGTTATTATTTGTTTTAACGCGTCAGTCATCGACGTTCTTGTTTTATCCGAAACTGGTACGCTAAATACATATTTACTGAAAGCATCGATAACATTAAAAAGATATTTTCGCATAGTTCTATCAGCGCAGACGTTAAATCGAGCTAGATTTAGATTTGACATATCAATTAAATATATCATCGTAAGTATTTATAAATTCAAACTCATCATTTACTCCAGTTTTTATGATACCTGGAGCTGATGCTAATGCAGATGTTGCAACTGTAAAAAGTTTCTTATTACTAATGCGGCAGCGTTAGCTATAGTCGCACCAGCTAGAGACTCTAACGCAGACGTTACGAGAGCTTCATTTATTCTCGCTTTTGCTAATCTTAATCCGGAGAATCCTGGTGCAGTTATGACTGGTACTGAAATGCTTGCTTTAGTTAATAATAAAATTGGTGTAAGAAATCCGCATTATGAAGGATTTGCTAGGCAAAGAGAACTCTCAGCAGTATCACGTCAAATTACAATGATGGTGCCATTAAGTACAATATTTGGCTTTTGCAGGGACTATGACAGAGTAGGTCGTTGAGTAAAACAACCGCTTATTTTAGAGCGTGCAGAACAAAACGACTGCTTGTTCCGAGCTGGTTCTGCTTAAAAAATTATCATAAACAAACTTAGGATGTGGATGCCACGAATATATCAAACAGCGGTTCCGAATACTAATGACTGCACATAGAGAGTTACAAAAACATCTAGTGAACAACTGCCGCATCAGTTAATTGTTGCATTTCAGCAGCAAGCTCGACGTGAAAGACAACAACAAAATAATACCTCTGGATAGGAGTTCAGTTGATTCCGCTATAGCAAGTCCAGTATCTTTAAACAAAATCATATTAGTTGTGACTCATCGCCTTTTATTTTATCAGATATATTTGTCCTACAGCAGTTTCAGCAGCAGTTACATCTCCAGTTGCAAAAGTTTTACCCGAGTCAAGTGCGATTGGCGCAACTTTACAAGCTAGTCCTGGAAAATTTTTAACAATTTTAGTAAATATATTTCAGAAAAATCCTCCTACTAATTTTCTTCTATAAACTTTTTTCTGCTTCAATATATTTGAGGTTGTATAATTTTGTTGTCTTACTGTTCGCGCAAGTGGAGGTAATAAGTAACAACTTCATTATTCAAATCTAACTGTCGTAAAGATTGATCTGTCAGTTGCATATTTACTTCTGTTTTTTTATTTTCAACATTTAGCGGATAATGAATAATATGACGCGGACTAATTTGCATGAGAGAACCTGGTGAAACTTCTGGCGAAAAACGGTATATAGTTTGCTCTTTGCTGCCTTTGGCTGAATAAGAACCAGATGCGATCGAGCAATTTACCAATATCGTGTTTACGTCAGTTATGCTTACTGGATTTTCACCGTCATACCTGACTGACTCATTACCAACAGAAACATAATTTTGATGCTTAAATCCTATCAATGATGCTTGTAGCTATACAACCATTTTTTACTTTTATTCTAGCTCACAATGTACTATAATTCGGAAACAGCTCAAAATCGTCCGTGTTTCCTTTAACTTGTTGTTATAGTTCCTTTATTGTTTTATTCAAATTAGTTATGTTGTAAGCGCCTTGCGGAATGCTTAATGATGTCCATAGAGCAGCTTTTGGTGGATATTTAACAGTAATATCAAACTTAGATTTTCGGCTTGCTGAGACAATTTCTCTTCGTTTCGCATAGACGTATTTAACATCCACTTGTGCAACAATAATGCCATCTTTCAGAATTTTAGCTTCTCTTTAACTATAATCGTAAGTATTTATAAATTCAAACTCATCATTTAGTCCAGTTTTTACATTATCCATGGCGTTATAACAACTGCAGGCAAATAATCCAATTTCGTATTGTTTTCACGATCTAGTTCTATTGGCGATATATACTTTACTGAAAAGTTTCCGCTATCTTTATCAGATTGGCTAGAGTCCAGTAATAGCGTCGCTGACATTTATTATTAGATTTTTATAAAATTAAGTTGCTGCGAATAAGTAGCGGTGTAAAGTTTCGTATTCGTCAGATGTTAATAAATTTCTCGATTTCAAATTATCGAATATGTCAATAATTACATTGTCAATTTCAGCACCAACATTTCCTGCTTCTTTTGATGTTATCAACAGCCTTGATCTGTTTATCATTTCAAAAACAGATGCAAATATTCTGTCTCCAGTTCCTTTATTTTCTTTTTAAATTTTCTGTAATCGCCTCTGATCATATTCTTGAAATAATTTTAAAAAATTTAATTATTTTTTTCAATATATTCTTTGTCTTTAAATTTCTTTGCGGTAGTTTTCAAAGCACCAGCATTAACAGCATCTCTGCCTTATTCATAAAGTCCTTCAACATTTTTATATCAGCTGTGTCAATTTCATCGTAAGCTTGTACATATTTTGTCATGATATCATCTAATTTTTAATGAGATTTTAGCATTTATCTTCTTCCCAATTATACATATTAACGTCAGAAATATTATTTTCTTCCATAAAATTAAAATATTCCGAAGACACTATTTCTTTTTACTATATATGTTTTTATATATTTACGACGTTCTTCATCTTCCTTAGTTAATCTTTGTAAATCCTCCTCAGTTATCGTAGATGATGGTGGATTATATACGGTTGCTTCTCATCTCTCATCTAATAATTTTGCTTCATTAATTAAGCCACTAAGGTGACTATCACTAAGGTATCATCCATCTATGATATAATTAATAGCCTCTGTAAAAAAACAACAGCGATAATTCCATGCCGATATAATTTCGTTATGATAATTACTATTTTCTAAATCTACATTATCCAAATGCTTTTTACAATCTTCACTTATTTTTTCTAATTCTGTAATTTTTTTCGTTGGCTTCAAAGTCATCTTTGCCATCATTATGTATTCTCATTTTGAAATTCACTATATTTTTGTTAAAATCGTTGTATTCTTTTTCTGTTATTTTGCTATTTTTATTTTTAAATAATATTCAATTTTCTTTTATCTTCTCTCCCCCCTCTCTCTTCTAAGTTCTTCATGTTCTAATCTTTCCTCAATCAAACTACCGCTGCTTCTGATAATCTTTATAGCTGTTCTAGCGGATTATTTATAAGCCGTCATATTTCAGCTTGCCTTGCAGAAGGATTAACTATATTTGCTCTAAGTGCCTATGTGAATGAAAATGGAGATGACCTGAGGTACATGGTAGTGACTAGTGGTATGTGAACTATAACAAATTGTCATTACAAAGTCAAACCGACAGAAAAGTCTTGGTCCAGCTGACTTTTATGACTATTCACTTAGAGGTCAGTAAGACTTATCTTAAGATCTTGAACCACTTGTATTGGCCAAACATTAAAAGTGATGTTTCTAAATACTGTAGATCTTGTCACACGTGTCGAATGGTAGAAAAATCCAATCAAAATATAACTAAGGCTCATCTGCACTTTATTCCTGCATTTGATGAACCATTTAGCAGAATAATAAGAACAAGTCAGGAAATGCTCTGATAAACCTTTTTTTAACACGTGTTAGCCTCCCCACATCTGTCCAGTTTGAGCAAGAGACAAATTTGTGTCTGGAAGTTTTAAACTAATTACGAGTTAATTAAGTATCTATCAGTTTATACATTCTGCCTATGACACTGTCAATGAGGCTTTGCAAAGATTTCACCACTTTGAAGAATATGACTTAATCATATTGCTTTGATACATGAAAGTCAAAACTTCATGCTGTGTAAACTTGTAAAATAAAGGAATTATAATTGAATAGATGAATATTTGGAAATACTGGAACTTATAGAAACCTGACATCCTGTAACTTATAGGAGTCTGGTATCAAAGGGCTCTAGACACATAGAAACCTGGCATCATGTAGGCTTAATTACACATAGGACCATGACATCAAGTGGACTTAATTATACATAGGACCATGACATAATGCAGGCTCCATAACGTAATGGACCCTGGCATCATGTAAGCATCATAACTTCAATAACAATTTATTAGACACAATCTTGTATTGAGGATACTAGTGAATAAAGATTTACAAAACGTTTGCAAAAATATATTATTTTTCCAATCATTTTTGGGGGCTTTGAAATAAATCTTCCTACATTTAATATATTAGGAAAAGCCTGACACTATTTGTATTCTTTTTCTCTCGATTGAAGTGCATACATTTTTAAGCATTATCGAACTTGCTAAAATGTCTGTTCTGTATTGTTAATTATTACTTACCACACATGCTGGCGTATGTCATAATCTCATGCAAACTTCACAAAGATAATGCGACAAATAATGCTCTGGCATGATTTCAAAAGTTTAACAACCAGCTTTTTGCGTAATGATTGACTTACTTAGCTCACGTTTTATGAAAACGCATCGAGTAAAATACGTATCATCGCTAATACGTATCCAATCATAATGCATTAGGAGTATGGTCACTACAGCGAAAATCCAGCCTTCCGTGCTAAATTTTAGAATAAAAGTGCTAAAATATGGCTGCTCTCCATGTTCTTTTCTACCCCGTAGCACGGTCAGGGAACATTTGGAGAAAGAGTAAGAGTATGGGTGTTAACATTCATATAATCTGTTGAAGGCCCAACATCCAGTCCCCCAGATGTACATTAAACAACTTCAAATAAAGTGAGAAATACTGGTTCCAATATCCGAAAATATCAATCAGTGCGGACAGTACGTATAAGTTTTCATTCGCAAATCCAGCGGAAATCAACTGGCAGCATCCTTATCAAAATGAGTAACACCCTATTATGATGTCAGCCTCTTATACTGCTGCTATACGTTCCACTGTGTCCAAATGTACCCTTTTGGGATGAAAGTTCTTTGAGGCAAACTTTAGAGAGTCGTCTCTGACCGTCAGCGAATTCATTGGAGAATGTCAAATAAGGAACAGTTAACAGTTGAATGCAGCAATATTGTCTACTGCCCTAAACCCATGAACAGACATCCGAAATAAACTAGTTTAATCTTTTGTTAGTTCCTATAAGAATCGTATTCAGTCCCACTGTCCAGATAATGGCATTTTCAGCACATGATACATGGCAGCTAGTACAACTGATGGATGAAGAAGCCGGAAAACCTGGGACGAATCACTGACCCACAGAAAGCAACCGGCATTTTTTTCTCACATACCCACATTGGCCAAGCCCGAGATTCTAACCCATGTGGACCGAGACAAGATGGCAATGATCGGTAAAGGCAAGGGGTTTAGACCACCCTGCCACCTAGTTATAAAAAGGAAGAAATAACCGAAATCTCACTCTTCGGAACGGATCGATTTACATCAACTGTAACCTCAAAAGCGTAATGGGGTCCTGTCGATGCTCTTTGGGCGAAGGAATCAAAATTCTACAACGAAAGAAATGATAACTGCAGATAGTACGGTTTAACCGATTAGATGTGTTATCCGTCCAGACAGTTCTAGTTCATGTCGACTGCTTTTCATTCCACATCCTCTCCCCACCCTCAAAAGCGCATATTCGTTTGGTTTGTGTTAGCTGGTTTCGCAGACAGGGCGAGTCCACTAATACGAGTGTGTGACACTTGCCAGACGTTGCTGCGAATTTGTCCTGGACGAAATTATCAGGAAAATCCTAGATCAAATGGGTTTGGTCCCTCATTGCCTCTTGAAGCAGAATTGTCTGCTAGAATGAGCATGCCCTTTCCAGGCTGTCTCTCTTTTGCCAAAACAGAAATGTGTTCAATGTGCCTTTCATCGAAGGTACATTTAAGCATATGCCATGACGCTGCCTTCTTGATATGATGGCAGAAGGTTGGCACCTCCGACGACCAAACTAACATCCGTTACTTCCTTGGGCTAAAGCTGCAAGTGAATACCCTCTGTAAGACAGTTGAGGTTCACCCATTCGAAGATAAGTGACTCGAAGTATCCCTAAACAGAGATCGCATTATTCAACGGACAAAGATTTGGAAGTCATTGGACAAAGCAATTATTTCCAGTGGTCTCGAACGGGCATCATAGGACGATGATATCCGCTTTCGTATTAAAGAGACACAAGAGAAGAATTTTTTTCCGGCTAAGGTGATATTCTGTAAGACAGAAGACACTGTATTATATTCAAGTCAGATACCTGAGGATGACAAACCATGTTAACATACGTTTCAAACTTGATACCAAAGTGGCTAAAATGTTGAGGCAGAACTATATCAAATCGGTCCATATTGACAAAAAAAACCATGATGGCACTAAAGTAATAAAAAAGAATTTCCTGTCAGAATGAAGAATTTGTTTCAGCACATAATAGGATATACAAGGCGGCAAGGAGGAAGGACCCAGGGAAATAATCAGTAAGAAGCTACTGGAATGCTTTCGCATACCCAAGTTGGTAAAGCCCAAGATTAAAACACACGTACAGGTGAGATGGTGATCTGTAAAGGTGAGCTCCTTAGACAACTCAACAATTAAGAAAATTAGGAATGCAACTCGGGATTCGTCAGTGTAGATGGAGGATGTGGACATGGAGATGGATCACAGCTCTGCATAATTCTTGTGAAGAGTCGGGTATGAAAAATGACTGCTCCAGAATTGGTATACCGGATTTATGAAAGTAAACCTCATGTAAATTGCCAATGTAATGGAAAAGCATATGGTTTTTACTCACTAGGCCTTTACTTTGCCATTGGTAAAGGTTGGACTACAGTTGAAACCCACCGTGACATAGCTTATACTCGAAGGGACTGGGTATGATGATTATAATTATCCAATATTCGGGTTTAACTCATCCTGGTATCTGACAACTAGCATCATGATGAAGTCTTGGATGTCCGTACCATAAAATAGACATGCAGGGAACACATGATAGCATCATTACTGGCACTATCCTTCTTACAACCCGACACCAGTTAAAAGTCACTAAAAAATGCACAGAATGCTTGGCACATTTTCAAACCATCACTCAGACATGGAATAAAGGACAGATCCATTATCAGCCATTACAACATGGCAGCTGCTACAGCGACAATTCACACTTGGATCCAATGGTCAGTTGTGTATGTCACACAATTCAAGAAAGTTTCCCAGCTCAGACCTCATTAGTTCTGTCTGCCTCTTCCTAAGCTGTAACTGACAATATTCAAAGTTCCTGCATCTATATGCGTCTTAGCTGATGGTCAGTTTCCAAAGTTGGGTCAGGTCACTGATTTACTGCATGATCACAATTTGCTTGGGGAGATAAGAATCACTCAACCTGGCTTGTCTCCACATCTGTCTCCTTGCAGAAAACGAGAAAACGACATCTCACACATCTTTAGAGGATGTGTGTGTGTGGGAAGGACAACTAACTTCGCCCAAAAATGTAAATTTATTTACCCCAACAATCTCTGGGTCTTGTAAATCACCTGAAAGTGCCTCCAAATGATGATCAGTCCCCTTCCACCATTATCAAGGGCTTGTGGAGATAGACAATACAAGAGACTCAGTCAGAAGCTACATTTAACAGCAAGAAATAGTCAATTTACCAAAAGAGTAGTAGAGATTTTTCAATATAAAAATTCATTGTGACCGACTCAGTACTGTTTTTGGTGCCAATAGCCAATGACTCCTTCTACTAACTCATTTGAGAAGTTAAAGTCTTACATTTTTGTACCCCTCTCCTAAATAAACAAAGAAATGCCAAAAACATGTTTGTGATCCAACTTCTAATTAATTGAGTTCTATGCCATTAGATTGAAAATTTTGCAATGTCAACATTAAAAAAACTTTCACATTTTCCAAGTGATGCTGGCATTTATAATGTCTGGATGATAGGAAATGTGGGTTTTAGTGCAATCATAAATGAGATAAAATGTCATTGCTCCAAGAAAACTATATTACACAAGTGAAAATTCCTGTATATGTTGCTAAAAGTCTTGATTACATATCTTAATGTTTCAACCATTGTCAGTGGAAAGTGAAATCTTTCTTGATATCTGCTAATGCATCAGTGTTTGCATTTTATTTTAATTTTAAACACAGCTTTAACAATTTCAGTCTTATTGCTATGATGTCTGCAGTGTGGCAGTTTATAGTAATGTGTAGCACTGGAGTATTATACTGCAGACATTAATTATTATGTCTCATCTGGCACAATATCCCAACACCAGGATAAAAAGTCCTAATACTAACCTCTTAATGCTGAGAACCAAGCGATCAAGCTGCAAGTACCATTTTTAAAATTTTTTAGTATGACTCAGCCAGGGTTCGAATCTGCGACCTCTCGCATAATATGGACACTCTAAACACACTAATGTGGTTGATTAATGCATTAAAGTGATACAATAGAAAATGACAACAAAAAATTAAATTGCAGTAAAAATCTGTTTTATTGTTTTGATATAGCCTCTGAGGCAGGCTATTTCAAGCGTATGAGAGGATATGCTACTGAATGCCCATTTTTAAGACATGTGTCACAGGGTACAAGCCCCTAGCAAAATTGCCCCTTTGTGCCCTTGTTACTTCAGTAACAATCCTCTCCTGGTCACAATAAACTGAAACTTGGCAATCAGAATAAACATGTGTAAACTGCAGGACTACCTGCAATGGGACAAATAATCTCAAGTCAAGTTCTGTACCATCACAGTTTGTTCTATGTAAGTGCATGTAATACAAACTGCTTAGCATTTTTCTATTCACTTCTTAAGCGGTACAAACTTAAGATGAATGCACAAATTCCTCCTCAAAGTTATAAATCTACTAAAATTAAATGGACATTTTAAAGTGGTAGAAACTCCAGATGGATATTCTCTTTTTTCCTGGATGTCCTTTAAACAAACTTCAGCTGATAAAGCTGTCTTATTTATGACAAGCCTACTGAAACAAGTCCTTAAATTAATGTACATAAAAATCACGACTTGACCGCTCTTGGATTATTGATGTTAATTCATCAATTAACAGATAAATGATGCTATTTCTTTACAAATTTCCATCTTTTATGTAAACTGTTCACAGTTCCCATTTTTTTCCTGTTGAAAACAGCATTTCTAACTTTATCACAAATTAAAAGTACAATTTAAAAAGTAAGTTAGGCAATGCATTAACCTAATGCAATTCCAATTTTCTGCATAAGAAGTTTTAAAAAATGTTTTTAAAAAGAAACAAGATGCAAACTTACAACTGAGAGAAAAAAGATAAATTCATAAACCAGAATAAATAAATTGAAGTAACATTATATGCTGTGCATATTACTTTTGTCACATATAACTAAGAAATTTCTTTCAACAGTCCAAATTTTAAGTATAAATATCTTGCCTTATAAAATCTGCCAAATACAGTATACAGATACAGTATTTCTGCATGACATTATTGATATTTTATCTCATTTACTTCAACTCAAAATTTGTGTTCAATAGGCAAAGTAACAAGCTCAAATTAGCCACCCAAAATAAACAAACAAAATACAAATCCATTTTCATTATACTTTTTGAAGATATCTGCAAGCAAATATAAGCACATACCTATTTGTTTGTCAATGTAATAAACTGTTAAGTTAAATTCTTGGAATCTCTGAAATATATATTACCGACCCAATTTCTGTTTGCATTGAAAATTATTATAATTGTGAAAACATGTTCAAAACTAAAGCCTTAATAATTCACTTGATATATAATGCTTCTTGTTAGTGGGGTGTTTTATATTTTTAAAGAAAAGTTATCCAACTGGCAAGATTTAAATATTACAATTATTATTGGCATAAACAAATAAGAAATGTTAAATTCCTGACAAATTTTTCTGAGTGTAGCTTAATAAAGTGTCAGGTTAAATTGTAATCAACATTAATATAGCTACAGTAAAATCAGCTATAGAAGTAACAACTACTTTTCCAATTGGCAACCAGTCCACACAGAATCTTGATAAGCTGCTAAATCACAAAAGTTTTAATTTCTAAAATGCTGCAAACTAGAAAATTTTATGTCCTGGACGACTCTGTGCCAGTCAAAGATTATATATTAATTCATTATGAAAAGAACCTCTGAAATTTTAGATTTTTTATCTGATAATAGAAAACATTGCCACAATAATCATGCCAAAAAATTATCATATACATAAATAAGTTTGCCACCTTGGTTTCCATATTACAGAAAATACAAGAGTCTCAGACCTGTTGCCCATATTAAAGTCTATTTAAATGAACTTCTTACTATCCCATAGGTTACTGTATAATTGAGTAGATTAGCTCATCAATGCATCACTAAATATGCTTAACTATGGAACAACAATAATGCTCATCTCTGCATCATAAATCTTGAAGTATTGAAACGGTCAGATCAATTTCCAAACCCTGAAGTCAAGATCTTTAAGTACTGACAGCTGAATGTTAAATTTGATGTTATACATTAAGTACAAGTCTAGATAAATGGTCACAAGTCACTAACATGTGTTTATTTTCATTTACCTTAAGCTTAAGATGCTTTCATTCATGTCTTATTGATGACACTTGTAAGATTGTCAGATTTAATCTTTCCTGTCACTCTATTACATGTGCATCTTGTTTTATGAATGAAACCTTTAAGATTCAAATAAAGTATATTTGGTGGTATCATGTACAGTTAACAGATTTAGAACAAAATAATGGCTTTCTACAATCAATGATCCCAAAACAGGATCCCAGTGTCAGAACTTTTTCTGATAATACAAAGTTTTTAAGCTGATGGCATGACTGTTCAGTGTTTTTATGATACTCACACTTTAGTTTTAAAATTTTCAATAATTGTTGGTCATATTCACATAGTTTTAAAACAAATGACCAAGCAAGTTTTTGCACAAGTCTAGTGAAGAATAACTCTTCATCTGAAGCAGTGTTTGACTTGGAGTATAAGTTGGAAGTCTAGTGAAGGATAAATCTTCATCTGAAGCAGCGATTCGCTTGGAGTGTAAGATGGAAGTCAGGTCAATGATAACTATATCTGAAGCATAGGAGTACAATGTGGAAGTCTAGTCAAACAACTCTTCATTTCAAGCAGTGTTTCCACAGGAGTAGAAGATGAAGTCTAGTAAATGAAAACACTTAATATAAAACAGTGTTTCCACATGAGTATACAATAGAAGTCATCAAGGATAACACTTCATCACAAGCAGTGTTTCCATATAAGTGTAAGATGGAATAACACTTTGTCTCAAGCAGTTTCAATAGTAGTGTAAGACAGAAGTCTAGTCAAGGATAACACTTCATCTCAAGTAGTTTCCATAGGAGTATAAGATGAAGTCTAATCAAATAAAACACTTCATCTCAAGCAGTGTTTCCCAAGGTGTGTAAGTTGGAAGTCTAGTCTGGAATAATTCTTCATCTCAAGCAGTGTTTCCCAAGGTGTGTAAGTTGGAAGTCTAGTCTGGAATAATTATTCATCTCAAGCAGTGTTTCCCAAGGTGTGTAAGTTGGAAGTCTAGTCTGGGATAATTCTTCATCTCAAGCAGTGTTTTCCAATAAGTGTAAGATAAAAGTCTAGTAAAAAAATAATTCATCTCAAGCAGTGATTCCCTTGGAGTGTAAGATGAAAGTCTAGTCAAGTATAACTCTTCATCTCAAGTAGTTTTTCCCAAGAAGTGTAAGACAGATAGTCAAATCCCCCTGCCTGAGCTTTGGCTTACATTACTTTTAAGAAATGTAGAGCAGACAACAATGTACATAAAATATTTCCAACATATGTCTCTGGCACATAAATGCACCTTCATGGAAACATTGATCTAGAGACCACTTTGTAAACTTGGAGACGTAAAGTTCTGAATGATTTATTTTCCCAATTCTGTCTATATAAAGTCCGAACTTGATTAAGTTTTGAGCCACTCCTGCACAAGCTTCAATCTGAAGCTACTTGTTGCATCTGATACAAGATTTCATAAGTTGAAATCAACAACTTCTATGCATCATATGGTAAACTTGCTCTTCAGCAGATCAGAATATATTACTAGCACAAACAGGGTTTTTGTTTCGTTTGGTTCATTTTTGGCAAGGCAAGACAAGTTATTTAGTGCTGAGGCAACTGGAGTAATGTGCCCATGCCTAAACATGTCATGGTAGCCAACAGAACAAATATGCTTTTTGACTTTGGAAAACTTATATTTCACTAATATAAGAAAAGAAAAATCTTCCTTTAATCTGAACTTCTGCCAATCGTTCTGTTAATTAAACAAGATGTGAAGAATAATTTTTAAAATTTTATTTACTTTACTATTAAATAATAATTTTGCATGAGTGGAAACTGATAAGAGCAACAAAGGAATATTCTGTTTTCTTTTCTTTTTCTTAACTTGTGTATCAAATAAATTATGTAGAATACACAAGCTTCTGAGGAAAGATTTATACAAAAGTATATCCAAAGTAAAGATAATTTATCCATCACGAGTCATTAATGTTTGACATTTTGCACCACTGCACCATTAAATTATGTGTCATTTCCATCTAACTGTGTGAAATACAAGACATTGTTGTTGTTGTTGTTGTTGTTGTTGTAGGGTTTAATGCCATTTTTCAGTATAAGATAGGTTGTATTAAGGTGGCCAATATAAATTGTGGGGGAAAAACCCTGGAAAACCCTGCAAAGAACCACCATGAGAAGTTACTGGCAAGCTTTCTCAAATACCTATACTGAAATACAAGAAAAATTTGGTCCTTATCTATAATGGCTCAAAACTTAAAAAATTAATGATCTCTCAAAGCAACTAGGTACATGAAATGCAATTAACCTTTTTTCATAAATATATGATCTAAAACATATTAAAAATTTACAAAATTCTTTCAAGATGTACATACATCAATAGAATACAAATATTCACTCAAAACGCACAACAAACCAACCGACATCCATAAAATTCCTAAGTTATTTTTCTTTCTTCTTTTAGAACTGATTTAAAAATTTGCATCCTTAGTGCTCACACTCTAGCAGTATAAAATACAATAAGATTTAATTTTTTTGGCATTTGAAGAATATACAAATCTTGCATTTGTATGTAACTGGTAACATTAAATTGTTAAATTAACTATGTTTAATTAGTGGACAAGTCCTTTTAAAATGTGCCCAGTATTTCTTCCAGAACATTTAACACAAAACTTCAACTCAAGAGTTTGTTGGGTTTTCTTTTAACCTTCTTTCACATTTAAATTTCATCTATTATGATTTATAATTTTTTCTGCCAATTATGCACACAAGTAAAATGTCAGTCTGCTTACAAGCAATGGTTTTGACTGAAACAATATTTCTATTTCTACAAACAATTAAATGTTTAACCTAAACCTGAAGTATGAGTTACAAAAATTTGAATTAAAAGAAAATAAAAAAAATATACTAATTTCACTTTGAATTTTAAGGTAAAAGAATTATTAGTTAAAATGATAAAATGGATAAAAGGATCCAGCCATACATGATGGATCAGCAGCACAATATTAAATAAACTCCTGTTTCAATTTTGAAGAAATTATACAAACAAAAATTTTAATGAGCAATTGTAATTATAACACTGCTTGACATAGCACATTGTAAGTGTGATATATCTTATTTATAACACTGCCTGACATAGTACATGGTAAATGTGATATATCTGAGTGATACCAGTATATTAAAATCTTGAATGATTTATATTATCTAGTGCTATATATGTACTTCTTTATACAGTTGAGTTAGCCTTGAAGATTCTTTAGAGATTACATGCAGAATTGTTTTATTTTCAGTGTTTATCAACCTGCTACTAACTAATTATATCTCTCTGATAAAATATTGGCTAATATTAATTTTTTAATTAATTTCATTGTTTTTATTTATAGCAAATGAACAAGAAAAATAAACACTGACATCAACATTGAGCTCTAAAGCACCCAATTATAACAATACCAAAAGCATTCAGTCAAGGAAAATGTGAAAAAGTAACATGAAAAGTATTAATTCTGTGCAAGTGATTTATAAATACAATCAATAATGTTCTAGCCTTTGCCACAAAGTGCAAATCCAATTTATTATGAATGTTCATGTTCATTTAAAGTCAACAAAAAAGACAATTTGCAACTTCATTTTATTGCATTTTTCCAATAAGTGTGATTGCAATCAACTATTATTGAGAACACTATGAATTTTAATACACTAAAGAGAATCATTTTTTCAGAATTTCTCTAGAAACATGGAATACAAACAAAATCAGTTGAAAACAGCTAAAAAATCATATGCTGCATACATAAGTAATTGCAAAAAAACTGTTGCTCTGAGAGATCATTAACATAGAGGTGGACTTAGTTTTCTTTGTCATCTGTTGGTGGGAATGACCAGCTACCAGTGCTACTGGTTGGAGCACTTGGTGCCCAGATGTTGGCACTCCCATTGAATGGATCATAACTTCCAACAGTTTCTGTGCTTTGCCCACTTGTGAAGGTAGTGATTGGTTCCCCTGCTGAAAAGATGGAGCTAGGACTTTCATGAGTGTGACTTGGAGCACTGCTCCAAATTGAAGAAAGGGACATGATAGAATTCCAGCCACTGTTGGCACTGTTTGTCAAAGTGCTCCAAAGTCCTGTACCCTGAACAAAAGAAACATGAAATCTATGACATGAAGGACAATTTTCTTTAAGTGCTGAGAACTTAAAACTGACCTGCAAATAAAAGGTATCAATACATAGTTTTTCTACGGCAATAATGTTAACTTTCATCAAGATTTTTAGTACTTAGTAAATTTGTCTACACCCCATTTCCAGTCTGTAAGCAAATAAGGCAGCAATTATAATTCTCACTGGTTTCAGAATATCACAGCTCCAATTACTGAAGGCAACAAACTCTACAAGGTACTCAGTTTAATGAAAGAAATTAACTCTACTCAATAGTTTACAAAAACTAATTCTACTCAGCACTCTGTTACTGAAAAAAAACCCCAAACTCTATTTAGTACTCTTTGCTGAAGTAAATTAATTCTACTCATTATTGTTTTGGAAAGAAACTTACTCTACTCAATGCTCTTTTTACTGAAGGAAACTAACTCTTTTGTCCACTGAAAGAAAGAAACTACTCTGTTTACTGAATGGAAAAATGGCTCAGTACTATGTTTACTGAGGGAAACCAACTCTACGCTATCCTGTTTACTGAGGGAAACCAACTCTACGCTATCCTGTTTACTATGTGAAACCTACTCCATACTGTTTTTCTGAAGGAAATCAACTCTACTCCATAGTTTACTGAGGGAAACCAACTCTAGTCCATACGGTTTTCTGAGGGAAACCTACTCCCTACTGTTTACTGAAGAAACTAACTCTACTCCCTACTTTTTGCTGAGGGAAACCAACTGTACTCCATACTGTTTACTGAAGGAAATTAAATCTACTGTGTACTAAATTTACATAATGTTATTTATTACTCTATTTACAGAAGGAAACTAACTCTACTCAGTACTCTATTTACTAAAGGAAAAAAAAAACCCCTCAGTATTCTGTTGACTGAAGGAACTAACTATGGATTTTGGTATCTTGATGCTGGGAAGATACACATTGATTTCAGCCAAAAAGTGTTATTGGTCAATGTCACAGAATCTTAAGCCACAAACCATTTTTTCCCCCTAAAATGTCTTATTGACAGCTTTTGGTACATTGTTTCTTTATTTAGTTTGCAACAAAATGGCTTTCTAATGTACAAGCATGTGCACTTTCTTGTAGCCATATGGCAAAAAACTGTTTTACTTGATTGTTAATCAAATTTAAATTTCAGCTAAAAAAAAATTTAGAAAAAGAACATAATTACATAATTACTGTATGTACTGGGAGTATTTGTCAATTATTTTGCTTAACCTTAAACTGCCTTACAGTTTTATCCATCTGGATGGACTTATACATATGCTTGTCCTGTAGGCTACTAAACATATGAGATGTATCCCTGCTCCAAGCTGTATAAACTGCCTTTAACACAGAATATTAACATTGTGATCATGACTGGAATAGCGATAAATGTTAATGTTGGTGTTAATGATAAAATCATTATAGGAATATTCACACCTATTAAAATTAATGCTAATAATGAGATCATTACTTGAATAGTGATAACTGTAAATATTGATGTTAATGCTGAAATCATTACTGGAACAGTGATACCCATTAATATTGATGCTAATCATGAAATCATTACTGGAATAGTGATACCCATTAATATTGATGCTAATCATGAGATCATTACTGGAATAGTGACACCCATTAATATTGATGCTAATCATGAAATCATTACTGGAATAGTGACACCCATTAATATTGATGCTAATAATGAGATCATTACTGGAATAGTGACACCCATTAATATTGATGCTAATCATGAGATCATTACTGGAATAGTGACACCCATTAATATTGATGCTAATCATGAAATCATTACTGGAATAGTGACACCCATTAATATTGATACTGAGATCATTACTTGAATAGTGATAACTGTAAATATTGATGATAATGCTGAAATCATTACTGGAACAGTGATACCCATTAATATTGATGCTAATCATGAAATCATTACTGGAATAGTGATACCAATTAATATTGATGCTAATCATGAGATCATTACTGGAATAGTGACACTCATTAATATTGATGCTAATCATGAGATCATTACTGGAATAGTGACACCCATTAATATTGATGCTAATCATGAAATCATTACTGGAATAGTGATACCAATTAATATTGATGCTAATCATGAGATCATTACTGGAACAGTGATACCCATTAATATTGATGCTAATCATGAGATCATTACTGGAATAGTGACACCCATTAATATTGATGCTAATCATGAGATCATTACTGGAACAGTGACACCCATTAATGCTGATGCTAATCATGAGATCATTACTGGAACAGTGATACCAATTAATATTGATGCTAATCATGAGATCATTATTGGAATAGTGATAACCATTAATATTGATGCTAATCATGAGATTATTGGAATAGTGACACCCATTAATATTGATGCTAATCATAAGATCATTATTGGAATAGTGATACCCATTAATATTGATGCTAATCATGAGATCATTACTTGAATAGTGATACCCATTAATATTGATGCTAATCATGAGATCATTATTGGAATAGTGACACCCATTAATATTGATGCTAATCATAAGATCATTATTGGAATAGTGATACCCATTAATATTGATGCTAATCATGAGATCATTATTGGAATAGTGATACCCATTAATATTGATGCTAATCATGAGATCATTACTGGAATAGTGATACCAATTAATATTGATGCTAATCATGAGATCATTATTGGAACAGTGATACCCATTAATATTGATGATAATCATAAGATCATTATTGGAATAGTGATACCCATTAATATTGATGCTAATCATGAGATCATTACTTGAATAGTGACACCCATTAATATTGATGCTAATCATGAGATCATTACTTGAATAGTGACACCCATTAATATTGATGCTAATCATAAAATCATTATTGGAATAGTGATACCCATTAATATTGATACTGAGATCATTACTTGAATAGTGACACCCATTAATATTGATGCTAATCATGAGATCATTATTGGAATAGTGATACCCATTAATATTGATGCTAATCATAAGATCATTATTGGAATAGTGATACCCATTAATATTGATGCTAATCATGAGATCATTACTGGAATAGTGATACCCATTAATATTGATGCTAATCATGAAATCATTACTGGAATAGTGATACCAATTAATATTGATGCTAATCATGAGATCATTATTGGAATAGTGATACCCATTAATATTGATGCTAATCATAAGATCATTATTGGAATAGTGATACCCATTAATATTGATGCTAATCATGAGATCATTACTGGAATAGTGATACCCATTAATATTGATGCTAATCATGAGATCATTATTGGAATAGTGATACCCATTAATATTGATGCTAATCATGAGATCATTACTTGAATAGTGACACCCATTAATATTGATGCTAATCATGAGATCATTACTTGAATAGTGACACCCATTAATATTGATGCTAATCATGAGATCATTACTGGAATAGTGATACCAATTAATATTGATGCTAATCATGAGATCATTATTGGAATAGTGATACCCATTAATATTGATGCTAATCATGAGATCATTACTGGAATAGTGACACCCATTAATATTGATGCTAATCATGAGATCATTATTGGAA
Source organism: Potamilus streckersoni (assembly GCA_016746295.1). Lineage (NCBI taxonomy): Eukaryota > Metazoa > Mollusca > Bivalvia > Unionida > Unionidae > Potamilus > Potamilus streckersoni. Next base: position 371,390 of record JAEAOA010001962.1, read on the forward strand.
CAGTGATACCCATTAATATTGATGCTAATCATGAGATCATTATTGGAACAGTGATACCCATTAATATTGATGCTAATCATGAGATCATTACTGGAACAGTGATACCCATTAATATTGATGCTAATCATGAGATCATTACTGGAATAGTGATACCCATTAATATTGATGCTAATCATGAGATCATTACTGGAATAGTGACACCCATTAATATTGATGCTAATCATGAGATCATTATTGGAATAGTGACACCCATTAATATTGATACTGAGATCATAACTTGAATAGTGATAACTGTAAATATTGATGTTAATACTGAAATCATTATTGTAATAGTGATACCCATTAACATTAATGCTAACCATGAGATCATTACTGGAACAGTGACACCCATTAATGCTGATGCTAATAATGAGATCCGTACTGGAATAGTGATACCATTTAACGTTGATATTGATACTACTGAGATCATTACTGGAACAGTAATGCCCATGAATGTTGATGCTAATCATGAGATCATTTATGGGATATAGAGACACCCATTATTGCTGATGCTAGTGCCAAAATTATCACTGGAACAGTAATATAAATATCTTATCTTTCAAAGTTGCAATAATAAATAAGAAAAAATGATGTTTAAAGGTCTGGTATAAATATAAATGAACACTCACAGCTGGGGTGGAAACTGGAGTTACACTAGTAGTAGGCCATACATTGTTCACATTCATGGGGTTGTACTCTGAGTCCCACAAACTTTCACTTCTCATGGGTGGAACATCGAAACCTGGCCAATCTTCTCCTCAAAAATAAAGCAATAAGTTCTGTCTACTTTCTATATATATCATACCTTTTATCAAAAAAGCAAAGATACAGCATTTGTGCTGAGTGAATCAGTAACTCTAGTAATGACTGCACATTTGTTTTTGTATATTTTTAGCATAGGGATGAAAACAATGTGTGCCCATGTTTACAAGCAGCTAAATTTGTATCAACAATAAGAAAGTAAAAACACTAGTGGCTCAAAATAACACAGCAAATGAGATTAAATGCTCTTGTTGTTATTCAATTTATTTCTCAGTTTGTCACATAATGCAAATGTGACTAGTATATCACACTTTAACATCTTAATTTCTGGTGGACCACTTGCATTTTCAACATTTCATAAAGATTTGCTTACACTTGGTAAATGATCATCATGTCTCCTCTGCAGAAAAAAGGGCAGGATAAAGCCATTATCCTGAAAATAATTATTTATTTAAATTAACATTTAATAAAGATTCCCATATCCATTTGCCTAATGCATCATTTATAAAACTGTTGCCACCACAAGGTCAGTGATTTCCATTATTTTACATTTGAGTATTTAAAAAGTCTCAAAATATCTTCCTGAATTTTAGAAACTATGTCCACAGGGAAGTAAAACGTTTCTGCAACTCACCTTTCATGATGCGAAGCTGATGCTCACGAATACGTCGACGTCGGTCAGACTGTAGTCGCTGCATTATGGTCTGATTCTGGTCATAAGTGTCATTAAGTCCAAAAGAAGGGTCTGTCGCAACTGGACCTGGAAATAAGATCAAAATTGTATTTAAAAATACAGAGCTTCTGTGAAATTCTGTTATGTCTTTATAAAGCTTAATGTATAACAAAATAAACAAGATGAAAATATTGTCTATAACAAAGATGAAGTGAAATTCAAAAATGAGAAAAATTGAGTCTCCTTCCCTCTTTTGGTGAGAAAATTCCATGGATCCCTCAGACATAAAACAAGCACAAAATTGGTTGTGTATTATAAAGTAAGGCTATCAAATAGCACTGTTTCAAGTTAGTACTGTAAATTTGTCCAAAACCTGTCCTCTGTTTAAACAATAAATAAAGCAATTTGATTTCCAATCAATCTTGTTTAATCTGATGAGGAAATTACTGGTGGCATAATCTACTCAGCATCCAACTTCATTCAGCAATCATACTAGGGAGTGATTTTGTGATCACCAGTGCCACTTGTGCAAGAACCAATGACTATATTTGTGAAATAAAAAGCCCCAAATATTAGTTTTGCACAAATGTTATTACGAACTGGATTACTTATATCCCAACTATTCATGAATACTGACAGAAAAATAAAAAATTGTCAATTTGAAAATTCTAGGACTGCATTTGCATGTATCCGCACCATGTCTAAAGTTAATTTTGGGGGGCAGAACTTTTTTTTTAACAATGGAGTCTTTGAATACCCATTCTGTAACTTTTAGTCTATACGTAGCAACCCCAGTCATTTTTCTGATATTGAAATAACTGCAAATACTTGACTTCATATAGATCAGTCTAACAGCATTCCAAAACAGTTTAATTCTTTTAAATATCTATTAGAAAAAAGTTATGCCACTTTTAAGTTACATAATATTTACAAATTTCTAGAATTTGTGTCTTATATAATTGTTATTGAGATTATGTGGCAGTCATGGAACCAAAGTAAAATGATCATTCCATAAAAAGTAACTTTCTTTTCTGTTGAGATAATATAATATGAAATTTGATATTCTGATTGCATTGTTTCTGTTGAATTCAATGCTCACATTAAATCTTGTCTGACTTCAATATTTTCATTTATAAATGAAAAGCATATAAGCATATCACAAATTATTACAAAAATATCACATTAGCAACAGTTTATATGTAAAATAACTTCAAAAACAACAAAAAAATCAATTATTCTTAATTGTTATTGCAAACTGTTGCAAGACCTAGTTTCAAACATACTGTGATGTTAAACAGTGTCATTCAGAACTAGTTTCAATATCATATACCTGCAATAAAATTTTACTTGCAGATTAATTTTTTTTTGTTTCGTATTTTGAAAGCATTCTTAATCCTATCAAATGCATTGGAAATTTAAGAACTGGCTTTAAGTGTGCGTGTAGTTAATATGCTAATAATATAAAAAAATGTTCATACCAAAATTTTGCATTTATTGATAAGATGCCTATGTCAACATGCTCAATCCCAAGGAAAAATTGTTGACATAAGCGGATGTAAAGATAAGTGTTTGGGATCAGGGCATTAAAAAGATACATGTTAAACCACAGGAGTCTGAAGTTTTATCAATAAAGCACAACAAAATTTCTGACATGAAATCGCCTTAACGGTATTATAACCGTTAAGGTGATTTCATGTTGTCAGAAATTTTTTCATGCTATATTGATAAACTGCAGATAGAACTGTTAAGGTGATTTCATGTTGTCAGAAATTTTGTCATGCTTTATTCATAAAACTGCAGACTCCTGTAGTTACACTAACATAGACAGAGGTGAGATGGCAATGATCCATAACAATGAGTGCTTTCAACCACTCTGCCACTGTACATAAAGACAAAACCAGTGTGAAAGACACTTGTATATTGACAAATTACATTTTGGTTACCTTTGTGTAATAAAATCCACAATAAAATATTGCATCAGTTAAATCCTGATATGAAAAGCATTATTCAGTGTTGGCATTATCAGTTATTTACATGCTTCAAGTACATGTACTTAAATTGGTCTAGATTTTGATCAGTCTGTTGAGGCTATCAAAGAGATGGTGCTATTTACAGGAAAATGAAACCTGTCAACAAGTTGATTTAAACAGTATTAACATTTAGTTACATAAGTCCTCGTGAAAAGTACATAAAAGCAAACAAGATATATGCAACTGGTATGATTAATGAAGGCATGGTATACATTGACACATGATAATGAGGCATTAAAAGAAAATGATTCCTACGATACAATATTGTAACAATGTCAGCTCAATACATTTAAAATTTTTCAGACATCTTTGCGAGATGCCCCACCCTCAACTTCCCTTAACAGCCAGATATTTAGTTTCCAGAGACTGTAAATTTAATCTGCATTTACATTGCCATTGGTAGTGATTATAAATAAAAACATTTATTTATTTAACTTTTTTTTTATTTATAAAGTTCAAAAGAAAACTTTCACAGCACAATAAACCCGTTTTAATCACTGATCACTTTGAAAAATGCAAGAATCAGATCAGATTTCATTGCTTTTATTAAGTCGCCACGAAAGGCCAACTTTAAAGGACCAAACAAAAGCCTTCTTTTGTGCCGGTTTTTTTTAATTTTTATTAAAAATCTGACAGCAACATTAAAGCCTGCTGGCAAGATCAATTAATTGTTGAACAAAGTACATGTCAGAACTGGCCGATTGCTGATATAAATGATAAGGTGGTAAAATTAAAGCCTGGCAGAAAGATCAACTAATTGTTGAACAAAGAATGGGTAGTAAATAGCAGCTTGTCGACATAAATGATAAGACATCAAAGGACCAAAGAATTCTGTCGACATATATGTTTATTTAATTTTTATCTTGACATAGACATAAACATTACAATTTTGGTAGTAGTAATAAACCATGGAGCTGAGATAGGCATAGGCGGCTTGTAGACATAAGTAATGTTGACGAAAGTGGGTAGGACTATAGTGATGCGATTTTTTTAATTTTTTATTTCTCTCATTATTTCATGACTGTCCAATTACAAAATTTAAACAAATGCAATAAAATAATGAATATAAGGTTGAACATATTTTAAAACCTATTCCAGTTTGTCAGTTAAAATATTTATGGCATCAACAACTTAAGCCTATTTATAGTGGTCAGAAATCTATGGTTTGTTTGCTCATTTTGCAACTGTACAATGTCTAAACCATACATGCATTAATAAAAAAAAAAAAACTATAAAAATAATTCATATTGCCATGTTCTTCTGGCAAACCAATTTACAAGAAGTTAATAAGTTTATTTTGGAACATCAGTTGTGACATTATTGAGTTGTTAGAAAATTCAAATATGGCAGACAATGTTGACATGGGGAGATTTAAACATTTTACGAATTCAATGATTGTTGCAGTTGGCTTAAAAACATTTCTGATATATAAATTTGGCAACAAAAAAAAAAAACTTGGAATATGCCAATTGAGTTGATACAAGATGTATTATTTTAAATTGCCAAACAATTGGTCAAATGTGCATAAAGTTTGAGGGATTATATCTTTGTGTAGGAATATCATAAAAACATGGTACAACAACTGACCTGTTTACATCTCCTCTGATTAGATTGAAAATTTTATAAATATTTATTAAGTTTTAATAACCCACATTGTAGAACAAAGAAGATTGGTGTCATGCGACAACTGCTTGATCAATGCTTATTTCCAATGATTTGTGAAAGCAGTAACTTTTGATGATTATAAAGTAATAATTTCATTAATATAACGTTAAATATAAAAAGAAAACATGCCCCAATACAGATAATTGTATTAGCTTTTACAATATATAAAATCTGTTGCAATCAGATGACATGTATAGATACTACAACAAAAATTCTACACTTGGTCAACAGTTTCATCAAATTACCAGGTAAACTGTCGACTTGTCCATGCTGGTCCAGGGTTGCTACTATATGTACAACTATGTTTAAAGAAATGCATGTAACTTAAAAGATTAAACTTGGCTGGATAGGCAAGTGTAACTCTGATAACCCCAATGTCATTTATGCAATCATTAGCGCAACAAGTCAGCTCATATTCTGTAATACACCTGGACTTACCTTTTTCCTGTCAGAATCTTTAATGAAAAGAAATAACCTTTTGCCACATACTGCCAATTTTGACATGCAAGAGGATCAGTCCAGTCTAAACAGAATCATTTAAAGTTTTAATGGTGGAAGGGTAAAGTGGCAGTGTAATGTTGATTCAATCCTGAAAAAAATGTCACAGTTGACGTTTTTGATGTGCTCTTACTAAAATGCACCTGAAGTGTAAGATTGGTGGCAGCGGGTAAAAATGTTTACAAATTACAGACTGAACTAACGTACAGATGGATGCTTTAATAAATGGTATGTATGAATTTCCAAGGTTTAATGGCACATCAGCGCAATACTACCTTAGTGTTGAGTAAGTTCTGGTATCTATTATTAATGGTAAAATAGGTAAAATCTTTAAAAGACCAATTTTTTTTATATATAAACTGCAGCCTTTCTGCCTGGAATATCATTACATAATCCATGGCAACAGGCTGCATCTTTCAGTTGCTTCATGTGACTCGTATGATCTATTCTACATCGGCAGACCAACTGTGAAATGATTCTCATTTCCAACCACTTCTCAAAAGTAATCTAAAAAATACCTATCAGTCAATCTTTACTCATCTGACCTGTCAGTCATAATAAAAATGAATTTATCCCAAAAAGATGGCATACTTTGAGATCCATAGTTGAAGGATATCGGTCCAAAGGAGTCTGGTGCTGTAGTACTAATGGTCTCCTGGATTGCTGGTAGTCCAAATGTACTTCTGTAAAACACCAAGGACAACACATTTCCTACATTAAATTATTTATCTCAATAATTCTTTCTGTAAAAAAACAAAATAATCTTGTTATTTATCAAGACTTGTAATCTTTTTCTTAGAAAATGTGTGATTAGTAAAAGCAACATCAACTTAATGATAAGTTTTGTACAAGCAAATGCCAATTTTTCTATGTGAAATCCATAATTTAACTGCAATAACCAACAGAAAGATGGACGGATGACGAAACATTTAGTATATATTCCATAAGTGGTCATTTTCTGTGAATGTCAATATTTTGCTAAATCTGTTTGTAAAATATACAACCCCAAAACACCTGAAAAATCAGAGACTGCCCCATACCTGACAACTTTTAGTATCAAAACAAGCTTTACCTCTCATAATTTGGCATTACAAACAGCTTCTGAACACAAATATGCACCAAACTCTGATTTTTTTTCTCTGCATGTAATTTTTAAACAATAATTGTTTTAAAGAGGCAAACGCTCATTTTGAACATGGCCAAATCCTTTAGAGAGTACACAGTAAATTTTTTGAAGTTCAATAAAAGTGGACTGAGGTAGCCAACCAAGGGCAAACAACTCACCCAGGCTCATTAGATGTAGGGCTAGCTGAGCTGGTCCAGGCATTTCTCAGTTTACTAGAGCCAGTTAAAGCCTTAGTAGCGTTAGGGTTGATGGCTGCTGAAGAAGAAAAAAAAAACACAAATGTATCTGATATATAAATTTCTTGCAAAGTCTATACCATTAATGCATACATAATGCACAGAGAAGCTGAGGTTAAATATGCAAATGAAATACAGAAATGGGTTCATAAATATTTTTCTCTAAAAGCAGACTCATGGTATGTTGGTGTCCACAAAGAATTCACTGCAACGGATGACAAATATAATTCACAGCTGAAAAGGATCATAAAGTGCAATGTAACAACCAATATCAAAAGTTATGCAATTGTTGTGGGTGCATCTCCTATAACAAATAAACAATGTACAATTCTGAACCGATTTTGATGGGCCAGATTTGGGTATTTAGAATTTATGTTGATTATCCTTCAGATCTTCTTAAGTCATAGTAAGAAAGAATCCTCCAAAGAGGGCCTAAAATTCCAATAAATCAGCCTTTGGAGGGTCTTAACTTTTGATCATATAAAGAAGTCTAAAGCAATGTCATGAAAATTTGCAGCTAATAAAGTCACTGCGACAGAAGGTGCATGATGGGATGTCTTGGTCACAACATGATTGGCTGGATTCAGTACGGTCTTCTTCAGCTTACTAAATGAAGTATCTGAGACTAATTCAGTATCAGAAGCTATGGTGACCAAAAGCTGGGTTTCTATCCAACAGTTTTGCTTTAATTGGTGGGCATGCCAAGCTCCAGTTTCAATATCCATTTTAGATAAAACTGCATGTTCTCACATGTTGCTTATATAGTGTGTGCTAGATACACACCAGCCCATTAACACACATGTACACGAAGTAAACAATTAGAATATAACTGTATTTTCTTATATTAAGACATTTCAGTTAAATATTTATTGAGGAATGACTGTAAATACACTACAATAATCATGTGACATTAGTTTATGAGAACAAAAATTAATATAGAAAGGTGATTATTGTGGTTATGATTTTTTTAATGTAGCTTTAACATTTTTTCATTCATAATACTACAATTTCTGCAGTGTGGCAGTTTATAGTAATGTCAAGCACTGGGGCATCATGCTGCAGCATGATGTCCAACCCAGTCACAATATCCCGACACCAGGCCAAGCAGTCCTAACACTAACCTCTTAATGCTGAGCTCAAGTGCGACAGCTGTTGTCTTTTTTATGACTCGACCTGGATCGAATTCACTACCTCACGCATCTGAGACGGTTGCTCTAACCACTAGAGCAGTTGAAAATACACTGAATATGTTGTTTATTCAATTAATTAAAAACAAGAAATATGCAATTCCTGCCTGTTTGGGAAGTGCCTCTTTTCTTTATACAAGACTTACATGTCCTAAATATAAATAAAAATGAAAATATTTGTGCCCTAAGCCCTAACAGCTGTGATCACCAAGGTAAACTAAGAGGTCCCTTGATGAACCAATTTCTGAAAAGGAATGAGCCCAACTGGCAGGTAAACATTATACAGAGAGGAAATATTTAACACTAAAATATTTGTTGAAGGAAGACTGCAGTGAGTTGAAGCAACATTAGAACTTTTTCTGGTCACAGATCAGACACATCAATTAACACTGAAAATTAAGACTAATCTGGGCATGGGTGTGCAAGGTTCGTGACTAAACCATGTCTTCTTGTTGACAATCATTGGGAGGTTATTTGAAATGAAAAGTATAACCTATGCAAAAGCAACAGCTTATAAAACTGCTTGCACAAGCATACAAATATTAACAGTTAAAATAAAACATCCTTTCATCTGCAAGATTAAACAAAAGAGGCAACAAAAAAATGACAGTCACCACTCTAACTTCAACCTGGAACTGATTTTCATTTTAAAAACATTAAAAGCATGAAATGAAAAAAAAATAAAATAACAAAAATACCTTGTTTTAATCAAAACCAGACTACTTAACATAAACCTGTAGCTAGATTAAAAGTGCACAAAAAAGACAAACTTAAACTGCAAGTTTTATAATGCAGTTAATATCTGTTTTGATTATTATGAAAGAATCCTTAAGGGATGATGGAAAAATTGCACTTTATGTGCACAGTACCTACTTTAGAAAGCCATGTAATGAAAGATGATAGATATAACCCAGCAGTGTTCTACTCTGAAGAAACCAAACATCCTACCCACACAGTATTGAGAAAGAAGAAGCCTTACCCGAAATAACTGTCTCACTGAAAGGATTAAAAGTGCCAGTGAATCTCTTATCAGCACCACCTTTGACCTTGCCATTGCCATTTTCACCATTGCTACCACTGCTGACGATACTGGAATAGCTGCTGGAACGACTGCTACTTGTCAAACAATCGGGTGAAATGTTAGTGCTCTGTGCTCCAGTCTCCAACACTTTGATGTGTTTCTGAGCAAATTGCTCTGTCTGTAAGGACAGCTCTGACAGGTCATCTGCAAATAAATACATTGTGTATAGACAAAAATACACATTATTCTTGCATATGGTGGGAATATTTACTGGTAAAATATATCCATAAAACTAGATCTAAATCTACCACCTGGTAAATTGTTTTGAATTATATATCTGATGCAAACGATCATCTACCTAACCATTGTACTATTCTTATACTCAACTCTGGCTTCCAGAATTCCTGTTTATCTCCAGACATTAATGCAAGTAGAAGAATCCACATCCACATGAACAGTACAAATCCACAAATAACTCAGAATTCTAAGGACTTGCAAGCACATCTACAAATCCATCCTACTTCCAGGTCTCCTGTACACATCTACAAATCACTCACAATTCCCAGGACTTCCAAGCACATCTACAAATCACTCCAACTTTTATGAGCCCTGGATACATCTACAAATCAATCCAACTTCCATGATCCCTGAATACATCTACAAATCACTCCAACTTCCATGAGCCGCGAATACACCTTCAATTAACTCCAACTTCCATGAGCCCTGAACACATCAACAGCTTACTCCAAAAACTATCCCAATAAAAAAGATTCCTATTTCAACTCAGTTACATAAATAATACAGGTAATGTTAGCCTCAAATACTCTCCAACCTAAAAAATCAATATGCAATAACCACATCTCAAATCTTTCAGGTAGCTCAAGCTTTTGTAGTGTTTTTCTTCAGATTATTTTCCATGTCTGTCAGTTCTACTTTAAGTTTGACTTCTGATTTTTGTCACTGTTTTATGCTGAGATACTAAACTCCACTTGCATGTAAGTTATCTTGCACACATATTTATGGTAATCTATGTGAATGCTACTACTACTGTACCATCTCTAATTTTCATCAACTATCAAATGATAAAAATCAGAACTGCAGCATATTTGGGATCCCAAAGTGACATTTTTTTGTATAATCCATACAAATAATAATGAAATCCATACAAATCATTATTAATCCAAGCAAATCATAACCTTGTTGTACTTCACTTATCTGAACAAAAAAATAATTTCTTAATGAAAATTTAGCAAACTTTCATAACTTAACGATATTAAAAAATTTTTTTTACAAATAAATGTTGATATGATTAAAAAAATCATGAATAATACATGTAACAAAAATGTTCCCCAAAATACAGCATTTACTATATCAACTTCACAAACACAAGTGTCAAGTCTAGACAGCTGACCTAAATTTTACCAATAAAACTAAAGTCTATGCATAAGTTTAAATCTAGTAATCTAACTGGCAGAATTAAAGTTCAACTTAAAATTGACCAATAAAATGTGTTAAGTCTAAACGTGAATTAAGACTGTTGATAAAATTGAATCATGACCTGGATTTCACCTAGAAAACTTAGGTCATCACTTAAAATTATGCCTAGAAAATTGGCTGGCTGAAAGAAGAAAATAACAGATTTAGCATATCCAAGGTTTTGGAATTAAGGCCTTTTCTCAGTGCAAGATAGGTTTATAAATGGTGGCCAGCATAACTGGGGGAAAAAGAGCCAAGGAAGACAAAAAACATCAAAAGAACCACGGTAAGCCTTCTCACACTGACCAAGCCCGAGACCTGAACTAATATGAACAGAGGTGAGATGGGTGATGATCGGTAAGGGTGAGCACTTAGCCCCCACTTCCAGCTAAGTAAAAGCAGCTATACTTGATCATTTGAAAGGCATTCAATCTATCATATGTCAAACATGCTAAAATGCTTTTAAGTGATTTTTCTCTAGTTGTCAAAGGCATTTATATTGTTAGCAACTGCAGCAATATTTTTTTATGGCAGATCATATTTACAAACTTAAAAGCCATTGAGAAACTCAAACTAAATACCTTTCTGTAGCAAAAACGTTTCAGATTCCTAATCTCCTCTGACAAAGACCTTGTTAAAGGTCAAAAGATTAGGTGTCTAAAACCTTTTGCTAATCTATTGACAGAGTTACAAAGTATTGCAGACATTCATTTCTTGAAATTTAATCTACAATCATATGAATCAATCACCTAAAGAACTAAAATTATGTAAAGTAGCTAAGGCACATGCAAATTATAAAATTTATCAAATTTGTAAAGTGGAAAAACAAGCATATAACTCAAATCATGCAGTTATAAAATAAAAGCATGCAAGCAGGAAAGAAAGTTTTCCCAGCAAAGTGATTAGTTTATTTCTCCCATAATAAGCCAAGACATCTTAAGAAGGACTACCCATGGATACCATTTTTGTTACAATATATATATATATATATATATATATATATATATATATATATATATATATATATATATATATATATATATATATATATATAGATGCAATAAACTGATGACGAACAGTACGAAACTAGTAACTCACTAGCCTAAGCGCTTTCGACTCTTAATGAGTCTTTTTCAAAGGCAAATACAAAACATAGTTACGACAAACAAATAAACACAAAAACGTTGCATTTGTAAACCTCTACATTTCTATCTTCACATGTGCTAAAACTATAAATACAACCAGCTTGTATAGACTAGTTGCGGAACGTTTTCAGTTTCCGCAACTAGTCTATACAAGCTGGTTGTATTTATAGTTTTAGCACATGTGAAGATAGAAATGTAGAGGTTTACAAATGCAACGTTTTTGTGTTTATTTGTTTGTCGTAACTATGTTTTGTATTTGCCTTTGAAAAAGGCTCATTAAGAGTCGAAAGCACTTAGGCTAGTGAGTTACTAGTTTCGTACTGTTCGTCATCAGTTTATTGCATCTATGTTACTTAATCCCTGACAAACGTGATCCCTGGGTGGATCCAGTACGCTTGAGAGGGTTGTTATTCGCCATATGATTTGTATTCTTTATATATATATATATATATATATATATATATATATATATATATATATATATATATATATATATATATATATATGTGCAAAATGTTTAGGGGTCCCAGAGTAGCTGAGTTGTCTAAAGCACTCATTGTTATGGATCACTGCCATCTCACCTCTGTCTTGGTGGGTTTAAGTCTTGGGCTCAGCAAATGTGGGTATGTGAGAAAGCTTGGCAGTAGCTTCTCGAGGGTTAATGGGTCCTTCTGGGGTTTTCCCAGGTTCTTCTTCCACCATTTATACTGGCCACCATGTATAGCCTATCTGGTGCTGAAAAATAGCATTAAATCCTATAACAACAACAACAACACCAAAAACAACAAGTTTATGCCATGACAATCTCACTTCATTGTTTCAAAACTATTTACAAGTTAAACCTTGGGATTGTTCTAAAAAGAAATACTCTGATTTCATTTATACTCGGTCAATATTCTAGGTCTATGTGAAACAATTCTTTCTGATGATACTGATGATTTGGCTCTCCAAATAAAGGGGTTCAACTTTGAAGGAAAAGATACGTAATTCATGGGGGTGGGGTAGACACTTCCATTAACTGTATCAAATGTGTGGAATTTAAGACTATTGAAATAGAGTTTATCTGGATCAAGCAACCCTTGGCCAATCAAAGCCAATACTGCTATGTTCAGTTTACAGGCCACAGCTGATTGGATTGACAGATCTGAACATTACTAAGGAAGATTTAGAAACTATCACATTCATTGACTACATGAAAACTCCACCATTAACGTGGATAAGTAACTTTGAAACTTACAACTTTACTCAATTAATTAACACCCCAACTAAAATAAGATAAAAGTTCTACTATCATTGATCATGTCTATACCAATAAACCTGAAAACATAAATGAAATTAATGTGCCAGTGTATTCACTTAGTGAATACTACTCAATCTGTGTAACTAGACATGTTTAAAAATCATCTAAAAATGGTCAACACATTGAAATACATTACAGGGGATTGGAACAGTTTGAAGAGGAAAAGTTCTTAAATGATTTAGTTTGAAAACCCTTCCAATCAATCAGCAATATAGCTAATGTCAACACTGCCTTGACAAATGGTATTGGATGTTCAATGCAGCCTTAGACAAGCATGCCCCAAAAACTAAATGGTTAAACAACTAATTACATCCAAATGGATTACCCATGAGACCATCGATAAAAGTAAGAGTACCAAGACATTGTAAAAGAGCTGAACCTGCCCAAGAACAGTCGTTTTCCCCCAAACTTAAGCAAATTAAGGATACAGAAACATCTGAACAAGACATTGTGGAAATGTTCAACAATTTCTAAGCATCTCCAGTAACAGTATTGAGAACCAGACTAACATCCTAGTTGAACTTGATGCTCTTCTATCATTTACAAGAGCTAAAATTTCTGATAATAAATTATTTTTCAATAGCTAATGTTAGTGAAGCTAATTTACCAGAAACATTGAAGTGTGCTAAGGTTACACCTATCTTTAAGAAAGGAGAAAAGGAGGATCCTGAGAATTACGGACCAATATCAATTCTACCTGTATTGTCAAAATTATTTGAAAAGCTTGTAGGCATTCAGGTTGATAAATTTTTTGAATAATGTGCCATCAGGATTTAGAAATTAGCACTCATGCCAAACAGAACTTACCAAATTAATTGATCTTTAACTGAAGGAAATGGATAATAGACATATGACTGGGATTATTCTCCTTGCCTTCAAAAGCCTTTGATCTTGTTGATCATGAAATTCAGCTGCAAAAGTTGAACTGTTATATGTTTTACAATCCTTCTTTAAAATGGTTTAGATTATACCTATACCAAAGGTCTCAAAAAGTAAGAATTGACAATATTAGCTCTCAAACTTGCACTAATCATTCAGGGGTCCCTCAAGGCTAAGTTTCAGGCTCTCTCCTCTTCCTTATCTATATTATTATCATTATTATTATTATTATTATTATTATTATTATTATTATTATTATTACTACTACTACTACTACTTTATTTAAAGAGGGTAACTCAATTAGCTAAGAACTAATCTACCTTGAGGCCCTCATTTAAAGGAATTTACTTTTTTTTTTGTTGCATCTCTGAAGCCAATGTATATACTGGGTTTGGTTATTAATGATCTACCATTAAATAATGAATTCAAAATTACGGATTTGTTTGAAGTTATCCAAATGAGATTAAACTCAGACTTTATTAGAGTTCTCTGGAACAGTTCTGTGGAATAAGCTTCCACCAAATGCAAAATCTGCAACAGGAAGATGGCAGCCACTTGAATTAATAAGACAATAGCCTCAAACTACCATTATGCTACAGATGTTCTGAAATGATTGGTTTAAATCCATGAAAATGTGAAGGCTTTATAGGTAACCTGCATCATTCCTCATCTAAAATATAACTTAGGGGTGGTGTGGTTCATGAAGATATACAACTACTGCAATGTTGCAATATGTATCTGTATCCTTGATTTTTATTTTATAACTCTCTTTCCAGAGTACGACTCTTAAACCATCTGGCATGTTATATACAGGATAAAAACAACAATATTCACAGGTAGAGAGTTATATCATTGTTGATCTTTCAGTGTTTGAATACTGCTCTGTCCATTTGTCCATTTCTGTCTGTATATAGCTCTGTCCAGAGGTTAGCATCTATACATAGTTCCATCAATTTGTCAGTGCCAGTAAATATTTTGATTCTAAAGTATAACACTTATTATTCATAAAGGTATCAAACATTATGCACATGGTTGTTAAATGTTTCTAATGCTAAAATGGACACAATGTAGCAAAAGTAGTGTGTGTGTGTGTGTGTGTGTATATATATATATATATATATATATATATATATATACATACATACATACATACATACATACATATATACATATACACACACACACATACAACCATAAAGGGGTCAAGCAAGACTTGAACTATAAGAAGAATTGACTTCTCTATTTGGACAGAACGGAAATGTGAGAGCTGAACAATGAGAAGCAGTAGCAAAGACACACACACACACACACACACACACACACACACACACACACACACACACACACACACACACACACACACACACACACACATATATATTATATGTTATTTACATTTTATTACTTGAATTATGCCCTCTATTTTCTAGTATGCATATATACAATTCACAGTAGAAAATTTTCAGAGTTTTACCTATATTATAAACACATTTCGTGAACTATCATAGTCAAATTTAGTTTATATTTTGTTGTTGTTGTGGAGCTTAATGCCATTTTTCAGCACACGATAAGCTATACATGGCGGCCAGTATTAATGGTGGAGGAAGAAACTGGGAAATCACTGGAAAGAACCACCGACCCATGAGAAGCTACTGGCAAGCTTTCTCACATATCCACATTTGGCGAATCCTAGACTTGAACCCACACAGACAGAGGTGAGATGGCAGTGATCTGTAACGGACTTGATTTATACCACTCAGCCACTCTGTATTTTTTGTCAATATGACTTAAAAAGAGAACAACAGAAACTAAACACTGTAATGAATTTTAACCAAATAGCTAGATTACAGTATTGTAATTGCAAGTAAGTACAAATGGTTGATCAATTAACTTTAATGAATAATTACTTTCTGAAAGTTCACTATAAAATGGCATTTGAAAAATTTTCTAAACTTGTTTGAAACAACCATGTACCATATACATGAGAGCAAATGCACACTTCTTTTAGATCATATTGTTCATCCTAATTTCTTGGTTGCTGATAAAACTTTTAATTTACCATAACTGTTCATAGACAACAAACTGAAGAATTAGTCAGAATTTTAAGGAACTAAACCCTCTTTTTTTAATGGAATTGACACAGCAAACATGAAATTTCATCTATTTTTAGAAAAAGTGGTCCTCATGATGTAACCACTCATTTTATAGCTTCATTGCCACAGTCCATTGATATAATTGCATGTTATATTAATTGTCTTTGTACCTGAAGTAATGTAAGGCATTGGTTAAAATAGTATTTGCGTTGCTTTTTTAGTGGTATTTTAAAAAAAAATGAGACCTCAGAATACAAAATTTATCTCTTGAATTTCACAACATAGCATTGTCCAGTATGTTTCTGACCTACATTATTGCATTTTTAAGCTAAATCTTCAATAACAAATTTTGACTTTACTTTCTATGAATTGTATATTTTCCTGAATATATTTGTCCGATGGATTACAAAAAGATGTGATGTGATGTGATGTGTTTATGACTTTTAATGTAGCTTTAACAATTTTTCTGTCATATCGCTACAATACCTGCAGTGTGGTAGTTTATAGTGATGTCAAGCAATGGGGTATCATGCTGCAGACATGTAGTATGATGTCCCAAACCAGTCACATTATCCTGACACCAGGCTGACCAGTCCTAACACTAACCTCCTATTGCTGAGAGTCAAACGAGGCAGCTGTTAGTACCATTTTTGTATGTCTTTGATATGACACGACCGGGGATCACACCCACGACCTCCCACATTAGAGGCAGGCACTCTAACCACTAGACCTATGGAGCAGTGCAGGTTTATGAAAAGAGACAATCTAATAAAATGGCAGTTCCCAGATACAGCAATGTCAGCCATTCTCCATGACAGGTTCACTAACAGTTACAAAATGTTTTTTTGAAGAAAATAATATACATGCAGCAGTTAAAATATATTACCACTGTGTTATTCTTAAAAAAATTGCTATTTTACATAAGTTTAAGTTACGAAACACAAGTTTGCATGTTTTTATCATCAAAGAATAACTTGTGCAAATGGGGCAGCAATAGTTTCTAACTTACTCGGGAAAGGGTTACAAGTCAATCAGCTATCATAATTCATGCCTGTGAATGTGCAAGAGTTTGTTGGCACAATTGATATTAAAATCATATATTTTATGACTTAAAGTCTACACTTCACCTTGAGCATTCAATAACTCCTGAACTAACCTGGCTAAGGCAAGGGAGCATCTCAGAAAGGACATCATTCAGTGATACTTTTAAACAAAATCACAGCTATGAAAACTTTCCAAAGTCGTTGCATAACCTGGTTTTGCTTTGAGAGTTCTCCAAAGATTCATTAAGATCTAGATAATTCAATTTACCCAAATGGTACGCAACCACTGTGATGTCAACTACTTGATTATCAGTCCCCTCATTATAATGTGCAAATTGCACACCTACTATTCATCTTCGGTAACTTTTTACAGCCATATGTGGTGAGAGAAAAGGATTCTTTTGAAATGCTATTTCAACCCATGTATGACAAGTGCTGAAATGTGTAAGCCAAGATCTGCCATAATAATATGACAGATCCGGGTTGCCTGAAACTAAAAACATAGACCTCAATATGTCTGCTCATTATGAAATGGAAAATCTATATATACATTATTGCATGTGTTACATATAAGCAAATATATTAAATTATAAAGCAAGATATGTGACAGAATTGTTGCTAATATCTAATAGTGGTCTCTCACTATAACATCCCTTACTGTAGCCATGAATCTATACTGCATTTTAAGAAACAGCAATGTACAGAGCCATATTCCATTTTAACATTAAATGCAATTTCCTGAGGTTCATTAGTATATCGAGACAATTTATAAAGAAACACTATTACAGTGAATGACCACTGAAGTTGGGATGCAGGAGTAGAGCTGGGAACTATATCAAGGAATTACCTGAAATGAAGCTTGTATTTGGGATGCAGTGTTGGATCCAATATCTATACCAAGCTAATTTGGCTACAAGCATAAATTAGGCACATTTTCTGCTCAGTCCAATTAACGTTCAAGGGAGTTAAAGCATTATATTATTCATACAATAAAAAATTGCTATCATTTGAAACCATAAGAAGGAAATGAAAATTCCTCAGAGATGAACTTTGTCAATTTATATGATGAAGGAATACTTTCTTTAAATTTTCCTTTAAAGTACTAAATTAAGTCATCCGCAAAGTGTGGTAACCAGAGATAATAAAAAAAGTTATTGTGTGGTAACCATATTTTTCTTCCTACAGTCAAAATGGCCCTGGCCTTTAACCTTATGGTCCCCATATCAATGTTTCTTTCTTACTCCTAGTGCAAGACAACCAAACATTTTGGCAATGAGATGACAGAACTCTGGTAACTGTGCTGAAACCCTTCTTATCATTTAAACCAGCGATCTGACATTGGATATTTTGACTCCCA
The DNA here is from genome assembly GCA_016746295.1 of Potamilus streckersoni. Classification (NCBI taxonomy): domain Eukaryota; kingdom Metazoa; phylum Mollusca; class Bivalvia; order Unionida; family Unionidae; genus Potamilus; species Potamilus streckersoni. The sequence goes on from JAEAOA010001962.1 coordinate 389,920, forward strand.
ACATTTTTTTTTCATGGTGCAAGCTATTTAAAAATTTTGGTAACTCCAAATATTGATGAGCTCAAGTTATTGAGCAGAAAGTAAATATTTCAGTAGATATTTCTCTTGAGAATACTTACCCAATCACATCAATGCTATCTCTTGATTCCAGCTTTACTGGAAGCATGTGAAATTTGTCTTTTTTTATCTATACAACACCAATGGTAGAAACATTTCCTAATTACCTGGATTTTTTGCCACTAGGTTACATGTATAATTGATGTTTAGCAGTTGAAACTTAAAGTTGAAACTTAAATCCAGCCACCCTGGAAACATGAAATTTTGTCTTTTCCATCTACACAACATACAAAGGTAAGAACCATTTAAAAAATTACCTGGATTTTTTGCCAATAGGTTACATTTATAATGGATGTTTAGCTGTTTAAACCTGAGAGAAATTTCAGCAAAAATGTTTCCACTATAAAGATGTGTGGGTGAGCTTAAAAGTAATATGACTGAAAGAACATTAACCTACACACAAATTTACTTTTCCCATGAAATACATTCTCCAATAAAATAAAAGAGAGATGGAAATGCTGAGTATCCAAAATCCTTCATGGGAAATTTGTGACACAAGTTCCTTTTGAAGATTAAAACAGCCTAAATAAGAAAAAAGCACAACTGACAATTAGGTAAGCGTTGACCCCATTCTTTACATTGTGTGGTCTATGGCCACATAGGCAGTCCTTTTAAAATTATGCATTTCAGTTAATACTTATTCCATTTTTCTGTAATTCTTTCTGATGATGTTTTATCTACCTCACACAATATGTGACTATCTTATTTAATTCCTGGTGCCCTATTAAAGTGTCTGGAGGTAGTACCCTACTTCCGAGCTCTACAGTGTCAAGGTCATTTAAGATACACTAAAGTGGGCGGTATAATAGAAAAGTAGACAGATGTAACTCTACATTGGTAACAAATGATCTGGATTTTCTAATTGCATTACAAAATACAGTGTGAAAAACATTTTTTGAGACCTGATGTTTTTACACAGAAAATTTGCTTGTGGTCAGAATCTGATTTGTGTCTGGATTGTAGGCATTTTTGCTTCAGATGTAAGGCAGACCAGTCTGAACTGCACACACACAGGAGAACCTTTTGCAAAATGAGAGATAAGATGAGGCTTTGGAGTAAAAAGGAATCAGTGCAAAAAAACTTCCACATGTGCTATTGGATGCCCAGGCTATACATGTTTACATTTGCTTTAAGAAAAATATGGGTGAAGTTGAGCAAGGCAATTGGAATGCCAAGACAAGTGAGGATGTTTGCGTGAACTGCAAAGGAAAATGTGGGCGCTGCTGCAATGCACAGACCATTGAGAGGGACCAGAGGTTCCTAGAATTCGCTGGTTACAAGGACCTTATGCTGGCAAACATCTTCGGCCAACACAAAGTACCCAGAAGATGTCCACAGTCCAGCCAGAGACCATCACAATCAGACTGACTAGACCATGGTAAAGAGGTATGTACAGTCAAGTGTAAACATCACAAAGACACAAAGCGGACATTGGAAGTGACCATGATAGGGTGGTGATGACCTTCAGGCTAAAGCAGGTCAAGAAAGAGAGCCACGTAAGAATAAAGCTTGATCTTGAGAAACTGAAGGATCCTGAATGATCATTGGGAAATTTGCACCACTCACCATCCTCGATGCTGACAATAGACTTGGACACATTGATCACCACTTTTAATACAGCAACAACCGAAACAGCCAGCGAGATCATTGGTAGTCAAGAAGCCCTGGGTCACAGAGAAAGAATGATACAGAAAGGGCAGAGCAGTACAAGGCAGTCAACCAGGAAGTCAAGAAAAGCATGAAAAAAGCAAAAGATAACTGGATAGAAGAACAGTCCAAAGATATTGTAGGGAACTTGAAAAGAAACAACAGCAAGAAAGTGTACCAACTGGTCCAAGATCTAACAAGCACAATACAATGGTGAATTACCTCCTTAAAGGACAAAGCTGGAAACTGCCTCACAGAAGAAAAAGACATTCTGAAAAGATGGACACAGTACTGCACTGAACTTTACAACCACCAATCCACAATAGATCAAGAGGTACTGAATGTTCCTCCCGAAACTAACGACAACCAGCCCATTTTACGTATCAGCAATGAAAATAGTTGGCAGGAGTGGACAACATCCCAGTAGAACTGGTCTAAGCAGGGGGAGAAGCAATGATTAGCACCCTCACAAACATATGCAACAAGATCTGGCTAACAGGAGAATGGCCATCGCCATAGACACAATCACTGATCATCACCCTCTCCAAGAAAGGCAACTTGCAAGTGTCAAAACACCATACAATCAGCCTTATAAGCCATCTAAGCCAAGTCATATTGAGGATAATGCTGAACAGACTAAAGCCACAGACTGAAAAGATCATTGCTGAGGAGCAGGCAGGTTTCAGAGCAGCGCACAGCAAAACAGAGTAGATCTTCAATGTCAGGAAATTGTGAGAGAAGTACCTCCAACACCAGCAAAATCTGTACCACATCTTCGTGGATTTCAAGAAGGCATTTGACAGGGTATGACATGCAGCCTTGTGGGCAACCATGAGACTGTCCAACATCAATGCAAACCTCATTACAGTAATAGAGAACCTCTGACAACCGCAGCATAGGATACTAGTTCAGAACAACAGAGTAAGACAAGGCTGTTTGCTCTCTATCAAATTATTCAACATCTTTCTGGAGATAATCATGGCTGATGCATTTGAAAATCATGAAGGGACAGTTAGCATTGGAGGCAGAACAAACACCAACTTATATTTTGCCAACAATTTTGATGGACTAGCAAGAATTGAGCAAGAACTAAATAGATCCTTGACAAAACCTCTGCAGCCTATGGAAATTAGTGCAGAGAACACCAAAATGATGACCAACAACACCAAGGGCATCAGTACTGGCATTAGGGTCCAAGGTACATAACATATGACTTAGATAAAAGGATATAGGCAACTGAGACAAGATGCTTTTGAAAGATCCTTAGAATCTCGTACAAAGACTGTGTCACCAATGAAGAAATATGGCAAAGGATAGGACAAGCCAATGGGCCTCATGACCAAAGTAAAAAAACGTAAACTGCAGTGGTATGGTCATGTCTCATGATCATCAGGACTTGCCAAGACAATCATGCAAGGCACTGTACAAGGCAGAAGAAAGAGGCAGGCAGAGAAAGAGGTGGGAAGACAACATTCAGGAGTCGACAGACTTAACACTGAGAAAGACAGAGTATCAAGAGGAATGGAGGAAGATGGTTGTTCAGTCTCATTCGGTGCCATTATGGTCCACCAGACTACAGGACTGATGATTATGATCATGAATGTGGATGGTAGACTCCAATGCATGATTATGGCCAAAGTTTTTGGCCATGTTAACAATTGCTCATGATGCCAACAATATAACTGCTGGCTGCACTGGTTGTTAGGCAACCAACAAGGCATGGTCAGCTGCAAAGTAGATCAGCTCCATATAAAATGGTATGGTTGGCTGCCATGTGGCATGTTCATTTTCGGTCACTACTTGGCATGTATAGTTGGCCGGCTGACTGGTCAGCATCCAGAGTAGCAATGGACAGCTAATAAAGCTGGTAAAGTTGAAGTCCATATCATAAAGGCCTGACTGACAAGCACTATGGCCATACTTGGATGAACCTGTACCAACTGGGCTGCCAATAATTATGAGAAAGCAACGCCACCAAGTCTGTATTGCAAAGATGTGACAGAGGAATATGAAGCTTATAACTGTGAAAGCATCTCCAGAATGTATTTCCTAATCTGTGACTTGCACAATGATTGGGATGGTTGCAGTATGAATGCATCTGATGTCAACCCATTCTTTAAGTGTCATGGACATGATGGTAACTAACTGCATGACTTCAAAGAATCTCAGACCAAGAATTTGTCATCAAAAAATCCCCCCAACAACAGCATATACACAATGTTTTTGGATTGAGACCCAGATTTTACATCCCCATCGACATCACAAGTCTCTCTCCCTTTCAAATTGGTCTGCAGCAATATGGACTATGTCCCTTCTGACTATGAACAGCATACACTGCTCAGGCATGAATCAAGACTGTCTTCACAGACTTAAATTTCATGCACTTGATAGGTTTCAGTTCCATTGCAAACTGTCAACAACAAAAAAGTCAACAGCCTTTCTTATTATAATGCAAGTGAGAAATTCAACCAGCATTCACAATTAAAAAATAGAAACACAAGTATCAAGTGTTGATACTGGTGGTTTCTATGTTTTAAGTTGTGAATGCTGATAAAACTTACCACAAGGTTTTAAAAAATTAAGAAATGAACAGAGGAATGTAAGTATGAATATCAAAAGAAATTCATAACCACTCTCACCAAAACCTATTGTAAACCACAAATCACACAAATGTGCCATACCCTTTGATTGATGAGAGATGGAGAATCTCACCAAAACCTAATGTAAACCACAATTCACACAAATGTGCCATACCCTTTGATTGATGAGAGATGGAGAATCTCACCAAAACCTAATGTAAACCACAATTCACACAAATGTACCATACCCTTTGATTGATGAGAGATGGAGATCTTGGATGATAGCATAAGGTCATGCAGTGCAATGTTTATCACACCACAGTGAAAACAAACTGGTAACATCCAGGATACTTGTAACCATCTAGCAATGGGAAGGGGAGATAACTTTGACAATTTTCTTCCCTTTGTATGTTTAAAATATTTTGTCTTTTCGGCAGGGCTGGTTTTGAGGGAGCAGTTTGCTTCTTTAATTTGAGTATGGTCTGGGAATGGAAAGCATTTTTATTCTTTCTGTCACAGTGACCTTCTGATCTGAGCTTCTGTCACCAAAATTGATAAGATTCATTCTTACACCATGTGCAAATCATCCATGGAGTATGGTAATTGAACATGGTTACAATGTTTCAAACTCACAAGAAATTCTATTATATTGTAGAGTACTGTTTTTAAAAAAATATGCACAAATCAAATGAAACATGTATTCATGACCAACTTAGTGAGTTCTAAGTAAGAATTTAATAAATTGAGTATAGAAACTCCTTGGTTTGCAACTGTCTTTTTTTACATTGGATGGAGTGTTTTGTGAACATGACAAAACAAAATAAAATGTTGCTACTATGAAATTATCAAGATGTTATTCATGCATTATTTCTGTGAATAGAATAGAACACAAAAACAAGATTTTATGCATGCAATATTAATGAACACAAATGAATTTATGACCAAGACCAGTTCAGGGTGCATTAGACTCCAGTCTCAATTTGAGTAAATGTTTCCACAGTGATGATCAAGTACTAACATTTCCAATATCAATGTAACATCTGTATCTTTATATAAGAACTAAAGTTCATGATGACTAAATCTGCCATCATACTTTATACTGACTGAATGTGTCATCATACTTTATACTGGCTAAATGTGTCATCATACTTTACATTGATTGAATATGCCATCATAATTTATACTATGCCAGTGCACTTTATACTAACTGAACGAGTCATTATGTCATACTGACTAAATGTGCCATAATACTATATACTGATTGAATGTTCCAACATACTTTATACTGACTGAATGTGCCATCATACTTTATATTGATTGAATGTGCCATCATACTTTACATTCAGTCAGTACCATAACTTACATTGATAAAATCTGCCATCATAGTTGATACTGATTTAATGTGACATCAAACTTTACATTCAGTCAGTACCATAACTTACATTGATAAAATCTGCCATCATAGTTGATACTGATTTAATGTGACATCATACTTTATATTGATTTAATGTGCCATCATACTTTACATTCAGTCAGTACCATAACTTACATTGATAAAATCTGCCATCATAGTTGATACTGATTTATTGTGACATCAAACTTTACATTCAGTCAGTACCATAACTTACATGGATACAATCTGCCATCATAGTTGATACTGATTTAATGTGCCATCATACTTTATATTGATTTAATTTGCCATCATGCTTTATATTAATTGAATATGCCATCATAGTTGATACTGACTGAATGTGTGATCATACTTTATACTGACCAGATGTGCCATCATATTTTCTACTGACAATGTGTCATCACACTTTATACTGACTGAATGTATCATTACACTTTAAATTGACTGAATGTGCCATCATACTTGAAAGTGTTTAAATGTGCCATCATACTTTATGCTGACTGAATGTGACATCATTTATGATACTGATTTAATGTGTCATCATTTTCTACATTCATTGGATGTGCCATCATAATTTATATTTATTGAATATTGCAATAGACTTTATACTAATTTAACATATGTTATAATGACTGAATGCGCAATCATAGTTAATATGGACTGAATGTGCAATCATAGTTTATAATGACTGAATGTGCAATAATAGTTTATATGGACTGAATGTGCAATCATAGTTTATATGGACTGAATGTGCAATCATAGTTTATATGGACTGAATGTGCAATCAGTTTATATGGACTGAATGTGCAATCATAGTTTATATGGACTGAATGTGCAATCATAGTTTATATGGACTGAATGTGCAATCAGTTTATATGGACTGAATGTTATCATCATAGTTCATACAGATTTAATGTGCCATCATACTTTATGCTCCTTAAATGTGCTATCATACTTTATATTGATAAAGTGTGCTATCATAGTTGATATTGACTGAATGTGCCATCATACTTTATAATGACTGAATGCGCAATCAGTTTATATGGACTGAATTTGCAATCATAGTTTATATGGACTGAATGTGCAATCATAGTTTATATGGACTGAATGTGCAATCATAGTTTATATGGACTGAATGTGCAATCATAGTTTATATGGACTGAATGTGCAATCATAGTTTATATGGACTGAATGTGCAATCAGTTTATATGGACTGAATGTGCAATCATAGTTTATATGGACTGAATGTGCAATCAGTTTATATGGAATGAATGTTATCACCATAGTTCATACAGATTTAATGTGCCATCATACTTTATGCTGCTTGAATGTGCTATCATACTTTATATTGATAAAGTGTGCTATCATAGTTGATACTGACTGAATGTGCCATCATACTTTATAATGACTGAATGTGCAATCACAGTTGATACTGATTTAATCTGACATCATACTTTTAATTGACTGAATGTGTCATCATAGATGATACTCACTGAATGTGCCATCATACTTTATAGTGACTGAATGTGCCATCATACTTTATGCTGACTGAATGTGCCATCATACTTTATGCTGACTGAATATGCCATCATAGTTGATAATGATTTTATGTGTCATACTGTATAGTGACTAAATGTACCATAATATTTTATAATGATGGAATGTGCCATCATACTTTATACTGAATGAATGCACCATCATTCTTAATTGTGTGTGATCATTTTTTATATTGATTGAATTTGCCATCATACTTTATTATGGCTGAATGTGTCATCATACTTTATACAGACTAAATGAGCTATCATACATTTTGCTGAATGAATGTGCTATTAAAGTTGATACTGATGTAATGTGCCATCATACTTTATGCTGACTGAATGTGCCATTGTACAACATGGACTGTGCTTGCAGCAGTCACAATATGTTGGAAGCTTAGGAGTAAATAAAATGTTTTGCACCATTTGAATGCATTAAAATTTTCTTAATGCATTGTTTAGTTGAATTTTAGTAAAATATGCAAAAAAGTGCAGTTTATCTAGAGGTCTGCTTACTGCTAAATTGGACAACGCATGAACTGGACTGAGCAGAAAAGGTTTACTGGAATGAGAAGAAACAGACTATACAACAAATAGAGTCTACATAAAAATGATACTTGAAATCTAACCGGGTGGCGGTATGGGACTTGGCATGTCCCACTGCGGCAGGGGTGAGTCATGACTTTCCCCAGAGGACGACGCCACATTGTCAATATCCGAAAAGTCACCTGACAACACATAACAGCAAAACGCTAATGTCATGCATTATTAACAAAAACATTTAACATGCACAGTGTGACAGACACAAATTCAACATACATTAACTTAAAACTTTCTTCAATAATTTTTGTTTCTTAAATAAAGACTTTATAGTACACAAACATTTCTTTCCATTTTTACTCTTTAAATTTTATTTTCTAAATCTGAAATCCAAGTAATTATGTTGAAAATACATAGTTATTAATTAGAAATGTGTTCGTTGGACATGAATGAACTACCTCTATTGTAAGATGAATTCTCTGACCAACTAGAAACAAATCTTGACATCGTGGATCCTGCCTCCAATGTGTTATAATTATTATATGTTTGGTTCTAGATGTAATGGCAAACTTGCACTTGTAAGCAAAAAGGCCATAATTGAGTGAAAAATTCAACTGAAAAGTGTGAGAAAAAAAAATCAAACTTGACTTCTTCATGTTAAGACCATAACAAATTTGTTTTAGTGCCATGCAGTCCTTCAAGACATATTGTGCAACAGAAAAAAATTCAGTATGCAAGAACCAATTTCTGTACTTAAATTAATTCAAATGGTCTATCCTGAGTGAATGCCCTCAAGCACTTGATGGTGACTACATTGAGTAAACTATATGTAGTTCCAGTTACTGTACAATGCAAGCATGCAACTGTTTATTTATGATTTGAATTTATTTTGATGAAGATTCTGACACCACAAACATTTATTTTCCTATATTTGAAAGTTTCTCAAGAAAACCAATCTGCTTGTATTTGTTTTGAAAGCATTATAGTCACCACTGGTTTGACCAAGCAAGTAGATTACAAGAATGGTTTCACCAAGTACACAATATAGACAATGGTTTGACCAAGCAGGAGATGCAGTCTAACATAACAATGGTTGGACAAAACAGAGTAGTCTGCTATAACAATGGTTTGAACAAAGCAGATTGATTTTGTCTACAATAACAATGGTTTGACAAAGCAGATTGATTCTGTCTACAATAACAATGGTTTGACAAAGCAGATTGATTCTGTGTACAATAACAATGATTTGACAAAGCAGATTGATTCTGTCTACAATAAGAATGGCTTAACAAAGCAGATTGATTCTGTCTACAATAACAATGGCTTAACAAAGCAGACAATGCAGTCTAGTCAACAATGATTTGACCCACATCTGATGTGAATATAATTTGCATGAATTGCCAGTATATGGTAGTTTCATGAGATACATCAATTTTATAAAATGCATCTTACTTCATTTTCTCCAGAATCTAGATTAGAACTGCTAAATCATCAGAAATGTTCTGGTTAAAACTTATTTACTGTTATGCAGTAATGCAAAAGCCATTCAGATATAGCCATTGTCAGTATGCATATGTGTGATTTGGATTATTAATGTAGCTTTAATAATTTTTCAGTGATATCGTTATGATGTTGGAATGTCTCAATTTACAGTGATGTCTAGCATTGGGGCATCATGATCTCACAATAAGTGAAATTATCCTGACACCAGGCTGACCAGTCCTAACATTAACCTATATATGCTTAGTGCCTAGTGAGGCAGCTTAAGTAACCATTATTATTATGCAGCAATGCACAAGTCATTTTACTATAATCATTATGCAATAAAATAAAAGTTATTCAGTTATAAAGATAATCAGTATACAAAAATGCATGTCATTCAGCTATTACCATTATCAGTATTAAACACACATCTGAGGCATGACAGTATTAGTTCTACAAGTCTGCAGTATATGTATTGTAAACCTGTTTGATATAATAATTGCAACCAATCTTAATTGTTTGCTTACAATATAAATTGGACAAACTGTCTAAATTTCTCATTCTTGTTTGGACGTACTTTACCACATGCATGCTGTACAGAACTACACTGTGCCAGTGAGACAATATCCACAATAGTGAACCTCAGTCTATTGATAAGGGAGCATACTCTTGGATAATGGTAGTTGACTCATTCAGATACAAATGTGTAAATCAAACCCAAACTCAGTCTTCATAATATTACAAAGCAGGTACAACAAAATCTATTTCAGTAAATGACAGCTTTCCTAAGTTATCTAAATAAAATTAAATTGAAGAATATGTGACATATGGACAGAAAGGTATGATTATTTGTATGTATCACTGTAGCAATGCATTAATGTATCCACACAAATTTTCAAATTTTAAAACTTTACATACAATTGTATTTCAAATTTAGTAAATAAGAGATATGACTTTGTAGTTGCAAATTTATTTGAGCACAAAGTTTGTTTTGTCCCTGCTGTATATGGTTTTGGGTTAAATAATATCTGTGACCATAAGCATAATGCAAAAACCCAGTAAAGTATGATGTAGGTTAGTATCCATTACAGGACTCTCTAACATAATTATATTCAAAGAATTTAATCTTGCTTTAAGTGAAAAAACATGAAATATGTTAACATATTCTTAATATTTTTGTTCTTATTATCTTTAAGATATTTTACACAAAGTCGCTGTCAGGCATTTTCTAATTAACAGTGACATGCAAGTTTTGACCCTTACAAAATACATATTTAGACTGTATGTACAAGTATCTGACAATTTGGTTAGGAGCAGGTTTTTACCATCAAATTAATTTGCAGGTTATCTCTTATCTAAATAAACATAAATAGATTGTTAGATCACCATGAGCAGATTAGTTGATAAAGTATCTCTTTCTTATACAATTTAAGTGTATACAAAAAGTTATACCATTAGTTTTGTCGATTATATTTCTCTTCTAACTGTTTAATTATTAAAATTTGAATACATTAAATCACAACTAACACTATTTTTGTTAATATGAGTCATTAAGAGAGAGTAAGACTGAAGGAGTGAAAGACATCTTCACATTAATAGAGGTATGCACAATCAATGATCAGTAATTGTACTGGCAGCAGCATATTTATGGAAATAGTTTTAGTGTATGGATTAATAAAAAAGTACAATGCAGTAAAATTAAAATGTGAATTCTTATGAAAAGTACATTTCTCCAATAATACTTACCAGATCACATTAAAATTTACTCTAAAAGATGCAAAAACACTATACAGGATATAAGCAATGGGAAACAACTCTTACAGGTTAACTCCCCTCTATTCCAACTATGTGGCAACCAGAATCCCAAATATAATCAAATTTAACTAGAGAAAAAGAGAAAAACTTTTAACTAAATGATCAAACTGGTGGAAAGGGTTATATGGTATTTTGATATTGTGATTGGTTCAGTATTATCGATAAACATAATTTTCTAAAAATTTACCATCTAATACACAATACACCCAATTACATTAACATTCAGAGGATAAGAGGAGGAAATACTGAGCATCCAACCTTTATTGGCATCACCCAGCAGAAGCTTGACTGCTCCACTGAAAGTATGAACTTTTCCTAACATTAATTTAGCACAACCTGAGTACTGTTTTATACATGTGGAAGATATATCCCCGTGAGATTTACATAACCTGAGTAACTGTTTCATAATCGTGGAAGATATATTCCCGAGATTTAGAACCTTATTTCTTGCTGTCTTAATTTTAGACTTTTCCCAGGCAAATATAGGGTTAGGTCATGCCCAGGTCTGAGGTTGCACATTCATGAACAGGGCATGGTAACTGTATGGGCAGCTCACATTGGTCCAAAAAGATTCAGTTTTCTCCACTGCAAGGTCAAGTCACAATGCAGACCAGACATACCTGCTATCTGACCCCACAATATCTTGAATTATGTTCAAAGGCCAATGTATCATAAACTGAAATCATCATTAGCTCAACCTGATCTTGTGAGTCTTCAGAGTACTCTCATCTAATAACTTCCTTTGTTCAAGTGGCCAGTGTCTGTAGGGTTATGTCTTGCTAAAGCAGTAATAATATTCTTCTGTGGCGCTAAAGATATTCTACTTATGCCACAGATGGCCGTTGTGTGCACATGAGATCTTAGATTCGCTTCTCTTGATGGGTTTATTGAGGAGAGAGGGCAAATAGTCACTCAAGGTTAAATGTAAAATAATATTTGAAAGTTTTGGGATTTTTTAAGTATTTTTTTCCAAGTTTTACAAACATTTAGAGACTCAAGACACAAAGTAGTTACAAGATCATCTCTATGGTGAGCATTGTACAAAAAGTTTGATAAATTATGCTTTCTAGTTGATTTCTAAATATAATGAAGACAAAGTGAAAAAAAACCAATTGACTAAAAAACAAACATCTGCAAGCACTAAGAAATTTCAACAAAAATGTCCTCTTGCACACTGCCAAGCAAATAATCCAATAAAGAAATGTAAACATTTAGCCAATATCATATTTTAGCCCTGCAGTTTAATATAGTTAATAGTTATTACACTATATACAATATTCTGTCCTAAAACCTATAAATTTTTTATATGAAATCTTAAGCTCTTGAAGCTTCTCATTCAGTTGCTTTTCAAAAAAATTCCTTGCCTCTACTGTATCCTTCCCAGACTTTCGATTTGTAGCACACAGAAAAAACATCCTGTCCCTTTCCAACCATATGTGCATATTCTGGTTTTGAAATCCAACTTGCTTAGCAATGTTACTTACTATTATAGTGATCAAGGTAATTTGAAATAGCATTTATAAGTAGTAATATGTACATTTTGGATGTACCCTAGCCTCATTACTACATACTTATGTTTCCTTTCCTTCCCATTAGACTATACCTCTTACGATGGTGATCAGATCTATTAAAATTACATATCTGGTGATTTAAAAGTGAAGAAATTGTTATATGGTGTGCCTATTTTAGTCCAAAATTTGACATGCATTTGCAGTATAACATATTTTTGAGCCTTTAGAATGATAGCACTAACTGTATGTACTACTTCCACCATCTTGACAAAGCATCCTCCTGTTTAGATTCCATGCCTGACTCACTTAGTTCAAAACTCAATTTCAGGCAAGGTGTATAATATCTGTTAAAATTTTCAAAATATCTTGAAAGAGGGAAAAACTATTGCTCTTGCTATAAATGTTGACAACAATTTGCTGTTATGGGACATAAAATGGATAGAATAAAATGTAAGGATGTTTTTAATTTGTATAATTCACATGCTTTCTAGACTGTCAGCAAGTCTAAGAAAAGGGCAAAAAAAGCATTTTGTGTGGCATTGGGGTTGAGCTGTACATCATTTTTTCTGACTTTTTTTGTCAGCTGTCATTCTGTTTTAATTTTTTTTTCAATTCTTTTTAGCCTGATGTTATAACTTTTAGACTTTTTCTAAATAATTTTTTAATGCCAAAAGGAACTTTTTGTGTTTGAGGCGTTTCTGAGGTCCACTGCAGACCCTGGTTACTTGTTTGTTCTGAAGTCAGAAATGTCTTTTTAGAAACAAAACCAAGGTGTGAACCATCACAACAGAACTGCATATAGTTTGGGTTGGCAGACAGTGCATTCAGTTCACTCATCCTGCATGCTGAACCTAGAACTTTTAGGAATCAAGTCTTGTACCAGAGCTGCTTCAGTGACATGGAAGGCAGAGATTCAAACTCAAATAAAATGAACACCATGAAGACCCAGTAGAGGTTAGATTTTGGCAATAAGTTAAGTGAGTGTCACCTAAATAAACTGAAATCAGACAGCAAGTCAGAATAGTCTTTGCTGTGGCCATTATCATCCCTTTTGTGTGTATGAACACATCCTATATCTTTTTTTTAACATGGGAGAACTTCTTGTCCTCAAAAAGAAAGAAAAAGAAAATTAACCAGTTCAGGAATGGAGGCTGAGGGTGTTGTGATGTCATTGATGCAACACCACCAGTCAATGAAAACTTGCTCTCAAAGTGCATGCCCCTCTAAATGTTATGATCCTCTCCATAACACTCAAGATTCTTTTTCACACAAGGCATCCTAGACAATGTCCAGAAAAGTCAGTTTCTTTGGATATGGAAGGGCTGATAACAATCTTGGCTGTTTAAGCAATGTGAAAGTACCATACATTTTTCTGGCTATGTCTTTTGCAAGTTCAATGATCTAGGATTTGTCAGTTTTTTCTTCATAATTTTCAGAATCAGAAGTTATGGTGGGAAGGCATCTGCAGATTCCCTTAGAGCTGACTGAAAGGGTGGCAACAGCCAGCATTTATGGGTCTGGGTATGTGGGTAGTTTGTTTCTACACCTCATCATAAACAGGTCTGGTATCGGTCTGTTCCAGGTAGTGCAGACTTGAATGAATACTGATGGCTGGAGAAACCACTCCATATAATGCAGTTGGGTATGTGTGTGATTTAGATTTTTAATGTAACTTTAACAATTTTTCAGTCATATCATTACCATGTCTGCAGTGTAGCAGTTTAAAGTGATGTCTAGCACTGGGGCATCATGTTGCAGAAATGTAGCAAGGTACTCCCATAGCAGGAGGTAATGGTCTGGTGGTTTGGAAAGGTAAATCATTACAACCAATTATCAGACATTATCAGGATTGTCTTTCCTTGTATGTGTTCCATACAAGTATTGGAGCTGTTGAGATTGGCTTTCATTTCCAAATGGCTGATATGAAGAGCCCTCTCTTTCAGCATCCACAGTACAGTAACAAGTCTACTCCCAACATAACATATCCTAATAGACAGTTATTTCAGGCTGTGAAGTTTCTAATGGCATTCCCACAACTTCCAACTGTTTTGCCAATGACGAATGAGTCTCACATAGGTAGAGATGTAATATAGGTGACCTAAATCACCTGAGATAAGGTGCCACTGTGCTAGATGGGTCATCTGGAATGGATGCATATAAAGATGGCCGAGGTGTAAAAAGTTTGAGGCCTAGGAGATGAAGAAACTCTCTTGCCAAAATCAATATCATAGTTGACACCTTTTATGATACATGACACATGAAGGATGCGTCTGGAAGGTTCCTTTGGTTTAATGCCAATTTTCAGCATACATTAGGCTATACATGGCAGCCAGAAGAAAGAACCCATGAATACCCAGTAAGAATCACCAACCTATAGGAAGCTACTGTCAAGCTTTCTCACACAGCCATGATGGCTAAGCCTCAGGCTCAAACCCATGAACACAGGTGAGATGCCAGTGATTGGTAATGGCAAATCTTTTAGACCTCTCAGCTACCTGGTCCAAGAATTTGGGGTAAAGATGCACTAAACTGACAGGCATGAAGAACTCCATATCTAGATGGACAAAATTCTGAAAAGAGATAATGTCCCACTTCTCTGCACTGATTATTCACCTGAAACTGCATATGAGAGGAAAGGGGTTATTCATAATGTACATTACAGCCAAACTTACCAAATTCTGTTGCAATGTCTTCCAGGTATGCTGCCATTGCTGTGGAGGAAAATGTCCTGAAGTGGGATATGATACACAACAACATCTTGACAAAGATCCAGTCACTTTGACTGAGGCCAAATGGAATAATATAGAATTGGAATAATATTGTAAGTATGTGAAATGATGGTATTTACTTGGTCCCTTTTGAATCAGTATATGAAGTACAAATCTGTATTTGATGAGTTGCACTAGATGATGAATCCATCTTAAAATTTGGGTTAGAAATAAAATAATTGAACCGGATTAATTCTATCACCAGTCTCAAATGCCAATGGACAGTATAACCAGAAAGATTCTGAAGCAGAAACCTTTGGTATGTGGTTTTCTGGCCATCTCTAATGCCCATTTCACCAGCAAAAGCTGTTTCCTGCTGTAGCATGACTGCATTGTTGGGGATTCAATCATTATGGGGAACAATGAAAGTGGAGGGGTCAGGATGAATGAGATCTGGAGACCATCTGAAACAACTTAGATAACCCAAACATTTTCCTGGAAAACACAAATTCTGGTGCCCACTAAAGATGCTAACAGGTACCCAGGTACTCAAGTACCCACTCATTGATAATAACCTTGGTTAAAAAAATAGACAACCAGGTACTCTATTAACAAAATATAAAAAAATACCCAAAACCCACCCACACGTTTCCAGGTTAAGACTGAGAAACAAAATAACAATTACAGCTTGAGGCTTGTGTCATGTGAATCTATTCATTATCACAAGTCCTTATCATTTACTTGTCATATATGTACTATATAATAATACAGGAAGGACACAAGTACTTAGATTGTTCCTTATCATTTACTTGTCATATATGTACCATATAATAATACAGGAAGGACACAAGTACTTAGATTGTTCCTTATCATTTACTTGTCATATATGTACTATATAATAATACAGGAAGGACACAAGTACTTAGATTGTTCCTTATCATTTACTTGTCATATATGTACCATATAATAATACAGGAAGGACACAAGTACTTAGATTGTTCCTTATCATTTACTTGTCATATATGTACTATATAATAATACAGGAAGGACACAAGTACTTAGATTGTTCCTTATCATTTACTTGTCATATATGTACTATATAATAATACAGGAAGGACACAAGTACTTAGATTGTTCCTTATCATTTACTTGTCATATATGTACTATATAATAATACAGGAAGGACACAAGTACTTAGATTGTTCCTTATCATTTACTTGTCATATATGTACTATATAATAATACAGGAAGGACACAAGTACTTAGATTGTTCCTTATCATTTACTTGTCATATATGTACTATATAATAATACAGGAAGGACACAAGTACTTAGATTGTTCCTTATCATTTACTGGTCATATATGTACTATATAATAATACAGGAAAAACACTTCTCTCCTTTCTCGAACAACTTATTTTAAGAATCAATGCTGATATTTCAAGCTAGATTTTCCATAGTGCAATAAGTTTGGTACCAATGCCCAGCTCATCAGGCAATCGACTTTGTGTTGTCTGTACTAAGGTTGGCTTACTATCATGCATTTAAGGAATGCTAGACCTTTTTTCCACTCCACCGCTCAATATGATCACACACTTAATATTCAAGTTCAACACAGTGAATTGTATGCTGCCTTCTCATTAGAAAAAAGGCAAATGACGTACAAAATCTATTATAACTTATTTTTTTATTTTTACATAGTCCATATATGACTGATTGTCCAATTGGAAATAACAATACAAACCCCTGTGTTCATCTTTAGACCCTTGTCTAGTTTTCTTATATATTATTTATAGTATGTACATCAACCAGTTCCAAAAAACAGACATGAAATGTGAAACCACGCTGTTATGCATAAATAATTTATCAGTTTCTTTTTCTGTCTATACTATTATACAAGCTACTAATCAAAAGGGACTTAGCCGATTTGTGACAAAAATTTTAACTGCAGATCCAGGTAAGTAGCAAAAATAAAAGTATGTTTTTTATAGTTTTTTTTTCTTCATTTATGGCATTTAAAATATAGACTGCTCTTTTTATGCTCCAATTATCTTTCTGCCACTTATATTAGTAATAATTATGCTTATAGCTCTCTTGGCATGTGTGAACCTAAATCCAAGTAGTTCAGGTTCACATTTAATACAATTTCTCTTTGATCATGTACCTGAGTAACCAGTAGTTAGGATGAACAGGTACCTGATAGAAGTTTCCTAGTGCCAAAAGTTGGGTTGCTGGTGGGTGGGGGATACTCGTGATTGACAGGAGGCTGGTGGAAGACGAACTTTTCTCTCCATCCTCTCTTGATGCCTGCTTGGGAAATTTAGAGGCTGATTTTAAGTCGCTTGGCCATGAAAATTCTACAATTGATGAGAGCCATTTCTGAAATCTCTGGCATCAAATGTCCCTACTTGGATACTTTCTGATCGGTTTTAAAAACCAGAGATATTGGGTTGAAATGGAAAACTGAAGAAGCAACACTTGTGCCACTTGCTTTCACACTTCTTCAACATGACCCTTAAACAGAATGGGAAAATCAAACAGGAAGTGCATGGTCATCATGTGTCAAGAGAAGAACAGTTTCCTAATCAAATCCATATTGCAAGAAAAAATGCGGCATTTGAAATTGTGTGGTCAGCTATCCTATTGACTACCTTGGTGATACAGTTTATTGTATCCTAGGCATGGTCAATTTTAGCCTTTTCAGCTTGATGAAGGATCGCAAGAGATGCAAGGTCAAGTAGGATGCATGCTGACATAACATTCCTGACTAATTCTAACAAAGTGTTAAACAGACCAATTTTAACATGGTGTTAAACAGCTCTGTCCATGACATGTGGAGCAGACATCTGGATAATATGCATTAGTATCTGATTTAAAATACTATCTAAAATCACATGGATAACAAGGAACAGTACTAACAATGCAAAATACAAATCATCATAAATCATGAAAATATTGGATACATGATGTATATAACAATATTTGAATTGCTATACCACTGAAAATAAATGGAAAATTATCAAAATTAAGCAAAAGTTTATATAGATTCCAGGAAACAGCACAGTAAACATTTGTAAGCAAAGGTTAAAATTGGTTACAGTCATGATACCAGTAGCCATCTTGTAGGAATAAAGGGGAGTTAACCTGTAAGAGTGGCTTATATCTTTTCGTCTATCGAGGGCAGGATTTTGAGATAGGAGAGAATAATCCTAATGTGATCAGGTAATGTATTTGACAGAAAAATGAAGACCAATTTGTTTTTTGTTAACTATGGAGATGCTCATTAGACTGTAACAACATACAGATCATGTTCATTACATCCCTCAATTATTATGGCAGATGCTGCACTGGCTATTTGTTTGCAACAGACAAATGGATTGCAAAGAAATAATATTACCTAAAATCGTACAATACAAGAAATTGGATGTTTATATATCTAGTTAAAATGGGCTGCATGTTGATGAATTAGTAATATACCTGGCCTTACATACATTTGTCCAGTGCTTTGTGCATCACAAGAATAGAAAACTAACCGAATGATCAAGGAGTTTACACACATGAAAAATAAATAAACAAAAAAAACTTAAAAGATTATAGTGTGAACAGAGTTCATTTTTTTCATACACAAAGAATAAATATTAATATTCCTTTAAGTATGTAAAAACATCATTGTTAAGCCATTCAGTTTAAATGGGGTTTGATAAAACAAAACTTCTAAAAATCTAAAGAATTTATAACATACTTCAGAAATCATGAAGAAAAACAAAACACTTAGATCATGCTAAGGAAATGCTGCCAATTACAGATGATTTATTTTTGAAGATGTTTTCAAAGCA
This sequence comes from Potamilus streckersoni, assembly GCA_016746295.1. Taxonomy (NCBI): domain Eukaryota; kingdom Metazoa; phylum Mollusca; class Bivalvia; order Unionida; family Unionidae; genus Potamilus; species Potamilus streckersoni. The sequence continues at coordinate 409,100 of JAEAOA010001962.1, forward strand.
ATATTTACTTTTCAAACTATATTAAACTAAAAGCAAGCCAGCCATATTCATTTAAAAGAAACTATAGATAACCAACCTTTTAGTTTCTGTTGGTTGGTTTGGGTAATCTTCTTGGGCTTGTCTGATGTCAAAAAGCTACTCTTCTTGGTGGAGGGGGTTTTGGTCTCCATGCTGTAGGGCAACTCAAGAGTGCTAGAATGAATAAATAGACTAATTTTCAACCATATAAATCAATTTATTCAAAATGCTTACCAAACAATAACACTTCATGGCTGGAACACATGACGTATCCTATCTGAGGAAGATGATCAAATCACTTAGACTAACAGAGCAGTCAGATACGAGTTAAAGATGCTAATTGTATGTGATGAAAGGATTCTGATATTTATTATCACATAAAATGATCCTGTTATGTAATGTTGTTAATATTATATAAAATAATGATGCTAATAAAGGCACTTATGTTATACATGCAGAGATTTTGAAGGATTTGAAAGGAACTGTATAAAGGGAGACAACTAAGTCTCAGTCTTATTGAACATCAAATGGTTTCTACAAGATTACAGGAACCAAGTGTTAATTTGTCATCAGACCCAGTTATTCAAATACAAACTAATTCAAGCTAATGAAGAAAGAAAAAACATTCACAGTGTCATTTGACTTGTGTTAGCAACAACTTTACTAAAGGGTTGTCTGCTTGCCAAGAAATCAAAGTGATCTCCACTTGTATAAAGAAACTGGCAACAAATCATCAATGAGTGGATGATCATGCTCTTCCAGTGAAGGGTGGGAAGCTGTGTCTGCATTATGATTGCATAAGTATTACTGAAGAAATATATTTTACTCTTCAACATGGCTTTGTCCTCAAATATACATTAACCAACCATAATACATTTGGTGTAGAGGTAAAAGAAGTTGGCCATCTCAATTCTCCTAACATATGTGATGTAGCGTAAGAGTTTCATGTAAAATACATCCAATTCATATCAAATGGTGAGTGTCAGTTTAAAGGAACTATTTTCACCCTGTGCAAACTGAAAGAAGAGCAACTCCATTGTTACAAAGCTGATAAAAGACCTGGAAAGTTAGCTTACCTTGCTGCTGGTATGGGTCCCACCATGTGAAACATGCTTTAAAATGACGTAAATATCTGAAAATGATAGGGTGTGGTTGTGCTTCAATGTTACGCTTGTGGCCACTACCTTAACCTCACAAGGGGATGTGTAGGAAATTCAACTAGACTTGGCTTAGTTACTTGTAGGTGGAGCAGATCATATTTAGAATGAGAGGCAGAACTATCCATTCTTTCATTTAGTGGTGCAAACGAGTGTAATCTCTCTCTCTTCTATTCAGCTCAGTTTATGTCAGAAATCACTTCAGAACCCTAATGGGCCCTGTAAATGTCCCAAGTCAAAGCATCCAATTAAGACAGTGGTGTACAGACAAAGAGCTGATTCACTACTAATAAGAATCAGGTCTTGGCAGAAGAAACAGTTCAGATCAAACAGGAAGGGTGGAGAAGTCTTGTTCTGGTTGATGTTTATCCAATTATGGATAGTAACCCCATTAAACTCCTTCTCGACATCAATAAAAATATACTAGCTTTTGGTATTGAAGTTCTGAGGGAGGGATATGCTCTGTCTGAAAACACTCAAATTGAAGAGAAGGGCCATTTGTTCAAGCAATTATATTTACAACCTCCTATTCCAAGAAATGTTTCTTACAGACATCTTGGGCATCAGCTACCTAGGCTATTAGCTCTGTGACATTGAAAAAAACAAGTATCAGAAGCTAGGCATTCTTACTACAAAGCAAAGAACACAGCCAAGAAATGACTGCTGTGGGCCTTATTTGATGAAAACCTGTTTGGTAAAAAGAAAGAGCAGTGCAGAATGGATTGTTGATTTCATCAGAATGGCAAGCCTGCTAGAAACCTGTATTACTGGGATATGGTGGACTTGAATATGGGTTCCACCTAAGAAAATCCCATATATAAGATCTGTAAACTGGGTTGTCTCAGCTTCTGTAAAAAGAGATGACCATTATGGTGATGGAAAAAATAAAAGTGCTCTTTCCAGACATCTTCTGCCAAAATCTAAAGGCTTGCTCCATAGCCTTTGTCTCCAGAAGTCAATATGAATGGACTACCCCTGAATACAGAAGAGTTATCTGCTATTGTCAATGTTGAAAAGGAATCAATACAAAACACAGGATTTTGTATCTTACTACAAAGGGTTGCTCACCATGTACTTCTGGCCTATAGGGTCTACCTCAAGAACATTACTGGGAACTGATTACATGTTATTCACAATGAAGTCTGACACCCAAAAAGTGATAGTTGAGATAGCTTTGAGCTTAAAAATGCCCGGAGTAAGATCTGAGTGGGTTTGTATTGTTATGGCACTTGATCACTTATTTTATGAAAAGAGTGCAGTCTTGCTCATAGGATTTTTCAAGACAGGATCAACTTCATCCCTTTTCTTAAAGCAGGCCTGTTTTCATATTCAGTGGGACAAATTTTGTCCCTTACTTGAGAAATGTGGGTTACACAGAATAACATATTTCAAGTGATTGCAGCATCCTGAAAACAGGTAAGCAAAAGGTTACTGTGTTATTTTATCTAAACAACTTTTTTAGCTTGTATGACTCAACAACAATTTAAAAATTATATTTGCCAGCTGCAAATATGTTCTTCTCTGATGGTGTTCATGTATGTCAAGCATGGGTATACAGTACTAATATTTGTGTCCCACCTCCTTTCTAAAGGTTATAACATCAGAGTTAGAATGTTAAAAACTACAGGTAAGAATGAGAAGTATATAAAAAAAGAGTTATATAGTAAAGATTATTTAACTTTTAAAATAATAAAATCAAGACAATCAGAAAAACAAGAAAAACAAGGACAAAAACTTTTTGAATGAACTTTTTAAACAACTCAGATTGGTATGTTCTTCAGCCCAACCATTACAAAACAAATCACAAGTAACTACTGGCTTGAAATTCTTTTTTAATGACTTCTGAAGATAATGGTGCCAAATGATCAACTGAATTTATGTACCAGTCTATTATTGTACTGGTCCTATAGTTTGTGCATCATAGATTAAAAGTGCATTCTTTCTGAGTTTCATGCAATTCACACAGCATCCCCATCTTTGACATTTTTAACAACAATAATTTCCCATGGCAGTTAACTTAGTTGTTCTCAAATGTTAGCTTTATTTCTGGCACTTTCACTTCCATGGTGTGATGATCAAATCGGATACCATTTTAATCAGAGATTCTCTATCACCATCCTTTTGTTTAAATTAAAGCAGCAAATATGTTTTCACTATTTCACACAAATTTGAGCACTGCACCAGTACATTTCAATGCAGCCTAAGATTGGCTGCCCATATATGAAATGTGACATTCATAAAAGTTTCCCTTATTTTATTTCCACCCAGGTAATGTGCTTTCAAGCAAGCATGGATAAAAGTAGGAATATATCTTTTGATGTCAGGCTTGAAAATAAAGTTAAGAACATGAGAACAGAATTCTGTTGAAAACAGTCTCTAAAGCTCATATGTGTCATGGATAAAAAAAATATACAGGGATGAAATCTCTTTTACACCATTCCAGTTATACAAGACAATCAAGGCCAATTTAAGCACATGTAGCATGTAAACAACATTATACAGACACATACTACTGGCAACAATGAACATCACAATGAATTTTTAGGCTCCAGGATGTAGAGAATATGCCAATATACTTTCCAGCATGTCAATAATTACTAGGATGGTTTTAAGACACAGAATACTTCTGAGATACTCTCCAGTATGTCTATTATATTGGATAATTCTAGAATCCCACTTTGGGCTCCATGATGTAAAAATGGCCTAAACTAGACCTGATCTCAGTTCAAGGATCTCCCAGTAGTTTCCAGGATACAGAATTGGCCGATGCACCTCCAAGAAGCTTGTAGGAGGGGACAAATGGAAGAAACCTTTATGCACTGGGATGTATTTTGAAGATTTTACCTTGTGTCATCATGCTTGTTTTCTATGCCTCTTTGAGGAAGCCTAAGTTTTACTCTATACTGGGTAACAATGACTGTGCTTACCTGCCATTAAACTATAAACATGCATGACTCTGGGCATTATCTTTAAAGTAGCCTGCTAAAAAATAAAAGTATAAGACACTGCAATAATATAACAAAAATGTTACTGTGTTGTTAAATAATATCCTGTCAAAGTAGCTGTAGTCCGCTTCTGGCAACTAATGAGCCTGGTGCATATACAGTTATTTCTATGTAAAAACATGTTGTGGAAAGAATCAACTGACAGTATGATCTTTTATCAAAATAGTGACTAGGATCAATGCCATTGCAAAGCTTTCTTTAGAATGCATGATAGTGGACCAAGACAAAATTGTTATAAGATATGGTTTGGTTTGGTGTTTCATGGGACAGCAACACTAGTGGAGGCTGAGGCAATTTATGTCAAGTGCCTTGCCCATGGCCACACCAAAGAAGCTGATAAAGGTTTATCCACTGGTAGGTTTTAAACACATTAATTGCAAAAATGGCATGATAACCAACCAGTCACCACTGCTCCGAACTTAAACAAAGACTGGGATAAAGACTAAGTACTTTTGACAGGCTGACATTTAAGATGGTACCTTTTAGCTTATTGTATGAAATATAGACAAAGTGAACTGTTGTGATATACACTGGTAGTCTAAGAATGAAATTCAGCAAGACAAGAGAAGTTATGAAAACAAAACTCAAAAGGATCAGTCAAACTGGTTGAAAGGCACAAAATGGAAGGTAGTAACGAGGCCTCTTTTGGGTGTTATTCAACATATTAAACAGGTAATGTACTTTAAAAGGAAATTACTGTCTGAAATTCAAACACCGACTGCCTTCTCACTTTTAATTTAACACAATAAATTAAAGAGTGACAGGCAGTGAGAACTTTCAGAAGAATATTGACTCAAGTCTATTCCACTGATGTTTATTAAAGACATGACTGAAAGAATCCCCACAAAATTTAATTTAAAAACAATGAGAGTACCTAAAAATCATGCAGTCAATATGTCATTTGCATAACAAAGAAGGTATTAATCACTAATTCGAACAAAAACTCAACCTCATGTAAGACTCAACTTCTGGATCAACTGCCAGTAACAAGTGTTTACAAGTGCTTACTAGGAGACTAATTGTGCAAGTGCTCAAACTTACAGATCAACCACCAGTAATAAGTGTATACTGAGTGACTGATTAAGCAAATGCTAGATATCTAGATCAACTGCCATAAACAAGTGTTTACTAAGTGACTTATTATGCATGTGCTAGACTTCTGGATAAATCACCAGTAACAAGTGTTTACTATGTGACTGATTATGTGTGATATCAACAACAAAGTCAACTGCCATTAACACTTGTTTACTAAATAAATTTTTTGTAAGTCAGTGATGAGATGCTTACAATGGTCATCTATTTATTAAAATCTGTTACCACTTGGCAAAGTTGCAGAACAGCAGTCATGCACTTTTTAGCAGTGTCTCTATTCTTGTATGTAATTATAATGCATATGACATAGCATCATTGGCATAATATTTGACTACAAATTCTTTTATTATCTCGTCTTTATTCACTAAAAGTCAATTTATCACAGACACTTGTGAAACTAACTATAACTATCAAACAAAATCTAAAGGCATGTATGTGACTTCTGCTTGAGACAATGCACATGGCATCTCCAGTGGCATAAAAATGAGTACAGTAGTGCATTTTTAGTGGTATTCCTACATAACAAATGGCATTAAAATGAAAAGTTCATAAATAGACTTTGCACAAATTAAGCACCACCAGTGTAAGGGGTCCATTCACACCTACTCTATAAAAACTGCACCATTGAAAACTAAAATACCACCCACTGCAGATATGCTTAAAAAATATAACATGATTTAAATTTTCATGCTAGGCAGAGACATGCATTTTACAGACTTTATAAAAGCAGAAAGTTTGCATTGGGATAATTTTCATGAATAGACTTTTATAAATATTCTAATGAAAGATCTGACAGCCTAACCTATTCACTTTGGCCAAGGTCTATCAAACTGTATACATGAATTTGGCAACAGCAATATTGTCTTTTCCTTTGCTTTACATAGACATTTCATTACAATCAGTAAAACAAATTTGCCCGATTTTCATACCTTGGTTTCAGAATGTCACCTCCAAAAGTATTCTTGGAACTGACTTTGATTCTCTTGTGCGCTCGAGATTTTGAGGTCAGTTCAAAATCACCTTGGTTGCCGAAATCTTCTTCAGTTGGTGGAATGATCAGGGGTTCCAAATTTCGTGATTTACTCTTTGTCCGTTTTGATTTGGGAGGTGGTAGAGGCTCTGGTGTTGAATCTCTAGCACTAGAGCTCTGTTGATTTATAAAGAAAATCATGATAAAGTGTATGCACATTAAAACTGGATTATGAAATAGAAAGCAATTTGAAACCAAAAATTATGTGTACACCAAAATTCTGTATTACATAGTTTTACTAATAAAAAGTTGTATACAAATTAGCATGTAATGGCAATTAATGCCTAATATAACTCTTACGTTTCTCAAACCAATATATGAGCCACTCCAGCTATCCATGATGCATAGAGCTCATTGATGATGTCAAAATAATGTTTAGATTTAAATATAAAAGAATATTTTTAAAGAGATGAAATAAAACAAAGGATGAATCTGAAAAAATAAATAAACAAGCTTCTTTCTTAATCAATGTGTAAGTAATCATTACACTTTAGAAAAGGTACATGGTAAATAATTTAAATATTTTGTTGAAGCCATATTCTCTTTCTTTGTCAGTGACCCTAACCATTGATTTTTTTATACACAAAATCAATAAGATTCTTCATTACTGCAAGTATAAATCATCCACAAAATTTTGTGCAGGTTAATGTGCTGAAACTATTTCTATTTTTTTTAAATGACCCTGCCTTTTGTCCTGTTGATCCAAAACCAAAGGATTCAATCCTACCCCAAGTTCAAACCATCCACAACATGAAGAACTAATGTCTTATTAGGTTGAAATTATGTTTTCAGTCAATTACCTTGATCTGTTACCTTTAACCCTGAAATCAGTAAGCTTCTTCAAGCCAAGTGTAAGCCACTAACAAAGTTTGGTAACTGTGAATGGTTATAAAAAATGGTTATTGTGCAGTGATGTGCCAAAATCCATAGGATTCTTCCTGAGACCAATTACAAGCCATCTACAATGTTTGGTAGATGCTGGACAACTTGAAAATTACTGGTAACAGAGTTGGATGATCATACAGATTAATATCAATGTTCTGCTTCATGACAGGCATATAAAAAAAGTTTATTATACAAATTTTTCAGTATGCTGTGTAAATCTCAATATATATTTAACCCAATTAAAACAGCCAATTTTGATATATAGCAAAGCTAACACTATTAGTGATCAATCCCATAATCCATTATCCAAACTTTTCAGTCAACAAACTGATTGTCAGCTAAAATTTATGAAGAAAATGCAACACAAGTGTGCTTGACCACAGCACATATAAACATACCTTTTCCTCACCATCTCCATTTGACGATTCTGTGGTTATGGAGGAAATCTCGTCTCTGTCATCCTGGCTGTCCCTTGATACCTGGGTAACCAGATGCTCATGAGAATTGCTTTCCTGGTCTGCTTTGTTTCGTGATTTTCTTTTGTTCTTCAGTTTAGCTACAAAATATTTTACAGAAAAAGAAAATGCACAATTCTTGAGTTCAAAATTTCACTTTTTTATACAATGGTCATTTCTTGTACTTAGATTTTAGACCTGCCAACCCTGACGAGTCCTTCTCAGGAAGGCAGTTGATTTTTTTCCCGTAAGTTTGACCTGTTTTCAGTAAGGTGTAAAAAAATATAAACTGCTAGTTTAAAGCTAGAAAACGTAATTAAAAGTTCGGTATTCTATACATGCAGTGAAAAAAACCCCATTATTTTCAAATGAAGAGATTGTAAAATATGTCAATACATTATTTACCACTTGAACAGTTGCACAAATTCAAGTTCCAACCTCTACACAGCTCAATGGCTTGATGCTGTCTCTCAATGAGACGTAATTCTTATATTTTACCATTGCACATGATAAAATCATATCTCCTGCCATGAGTCATACTCATATTGGCATGTGATGTCCAAAAACGTAATTGTGTTCGTTCCATCTTTTATTCACAAGAATTTGAATATTCCTTTTTATTCTTCGATGATGATTATCAACACTTTTTAAGCGGCTTATTTCCCATTCGTCTTAAACATGCATTGCTTGCTGCACGCCATTTTTGAACAAATTCTATAATCAATAGTTGGATCAAGCAGGCATTTCACATGAACAAATAGTGGCAGTTTAAAGCGTTTAAGGTGCTGCTGTAAAGTTAGTCTGGTTCCCTGACAAATTTTACTAATTCTAATAGGACACCTGGATCCAAATCAAACACGGATGAAGAAATTTTCCGGATTTTTCGGCAATGATATTTTTCCAGTAGTTTTTGCTTTAATGATTAAATCCGTATTTTAAGGGTAATTTTTGTAAGACTAACTACAAAATCGTAAGAGTTAGCAGGTCTGAGATTTATTTTGTTGGCTGTATAAAACATACAGTTCAGATATAAAAATCTTGAATGAATCCTAATTATGGAGGATACTAGGTTGATTAATATCAAATGGAAGAATATTCCCTTGTAGATGCTATTATTGATCTCTATAAATATCACATACATACTGCACAAAATAGTCTTATCTTCATAAATTTTCTTTTCTTTATATGTCACTAAATAGTTTATTTTAAAATCTGAATTTAAGACATTATTGTGATTTTCCTTTAAAAGCATTTTCCTCTTGTTTAAAGCATCACCACTTGTGAAAGGAAGAAACTAATGGCATGGATAATCCTGTACCTAATATGGTACCTCCTAGTTAGATCATATTCATATACTAATTTCAGTAAGACCATAGTTTTCTTTTCACTAATTTTAGTAATATAAACTATATCTGTAACAAAAAAATGACCATTATGTCAAAGGAATGCAAGTGTTGAAATCACTCCAAGCTAAAATTTTGTCCAAAGTTTAAAATGATGCACATTTATTAATGGGCAAAAAAAATCACCTGGAATTTAGTATGTTTTGCAAAGTGGCAGATATATATATATATGAATTACATTTTTGCCGATAATTTTATTATAAACAATGTTTCAGGAGAACAATGTATTTTACCAAGGCACAAGATCAGCAATTTGGTATTTCATTTCATTTTCTCATTCAAGCAGGAGTAATATCTTAGTGAATATAGATAGCCTCTATAGAAAAGCCAGAATATTTCCAACTGATCATGACAGAGGTTGCTGTCAGCGAACATTCAGACAGAAATAGTTACATAAATTATACACACTTATAATGAGCCATTAATGAAAAGTCATGCATAACATACAAAATTTAAAATTTTATATTTGATCCTACCCACCTTGTTCAGGCTTGACAATATCTTCAATCCTGACATGAGACTGAGGAGTTTCAGAAGTTAATCCACTATCAGTTGACTCAAATATTATTGCTGAGTTTAATGATTTGTCCCGATTGGAGTCTAAGCACGTTTTCTCCTGAGAAGTTTGTTTCTGATTAATAACTTGTTTCTTTTCATTCTGGCCTGCATGAAGATGATTGCTGTTGGTGGCTGTTCGAGAGAAGAGATCAGCAAGAGTACCAAAATTTGCTCGTTTAGCTGCCTTTATTTTCTTTGAAACACGTTGTGGAATAATGGATTTCTCTGATGTGGCACAATCCAGTGGCAAAGAGTTTGTTTTCTCCTGATCGCTACTAACAGATTTTGATTCCAGTGGAGAGGGGCTTTTATCCTCATTTTCAGAGGAGCTAACATCCATATTATTGTTATTGCCATTTTTCTTTGGGGTAAGGCTATTTTTTGGCATAAAAATTCCCTTTATGGTCTCACCCAGGAATGAAATGAAAGACTCTTTCATCTTGTGCTCAACATCTCCACTTGATAACTGAATTTGGGGCTGCAGTGGCTTATCTGCTGGCGGAGGCTGCTTTGTTACTGGGCTCTGACTAGATCCTATTTTTCTGAGGTCAAACATTTTATCTTTACTGAAGGTCTGTGTTTCACTACAGCTAAGTTGAACCTTCTTGCGTAAAAGGCCTGCAACATAAACACGATCTGCTTCAAAATATGAGGCAACCAGGATAGAGAAGAGCAGAAAAGCCATAACACACACTATGGAGTAGTAAAGAACTGGCTCCCAGTTTGGTCTAGGAAGGGCCGCAGCACATCTGGATAAAGTGTGAGGGGGCACCGTGGCTTGCAGTGTGTAATTGTATGCAGATCCTAAACTGTTGTGTATTGTCAAGGTCCTCCTTATTCTGGACATGGTAAAATCAGGAGTAAACCTATATAAAGATAGAATGAAAAATTAAAAATACATTTGAAAATGATGTCATTTTGTCCTTCATTTTCTAGTACTATCATTATTATATATACTTATTTGCAAGTCAAACTACAAACATCATAGATCCTGATTTGCCATAGCATAATATGCCAAACTTGTTTGTTCTACCAATTAATTTTAACAAACTGCACAGACCCAGCTCTGCCCATGCTTTATGCTAGAGCAGATCTTGGTGTCTGCAGTTGGACTTATACTTAAGCAAGTATATGCAGCAGGAAAAGTTAAGTTTTCACCTTTCGATGTCTACGGCAGATCAGGATCTTTGTTGTTTGCACTTTGACTCAACTTATAAGAAAGTATATACAGTAAGTCTTCTTCAAATTAAGCCTTATATCAAATTTCAAAAGTGATCGAGTGGAAACAAGTAGTAAATAGGGACTTGAAAACTCAATATTCCCTCTCTTTAACAGGGATTCCAAAAAAGCTATATCTTCCTCATGAACTGCACCTTGATGTACATTCGTGGGAGATCAACTTTTGAAACTTGCACACAAAATCTAGATATCGATAATCATGAAAACATTGTTCAAATGACATGCACATTACACTATCTGCTAATGCTGCTATAAAAATTATGTCCAACAACTCCTACTTCTAATTTTTGATAAGTAGGACCCATGAATTATACATTGTCTCTCAAATTCGTTAGGCACTATCAAGCTTAATTGCTCATTCTATTGCTAAATATGTCAAGCACCACATAGAAGTATCAACTTTTAGAAAGAAATCAAACATTCTGTTCAATTTTCTTTAGAAAATATTTCTGAACACACTGCAAATAATAATAATGCAAATAATAATGTCCAATAAATAAAAATGTTGGAATTACCTACTGGTGACATCAATCTATGAAATAAACAACAATTAAATAAGCCTTGACAAGTGAAATTTGTTTTTACGTTTTATAAAAAACAACATATGGATGAGGCAGACCAAATATATTTTCTTAGTCTACCTCATTTGGAATTTGCTTGCTTGTGGTCAAAAGGTTATCTACTGATGACCATGATAAAGTGTGTAAATGGCTCCAAGTAGTTCCCTCTTAGAACAGTTGAGCTAATATGGTTATTATTATTATTATTATTATTATTATTATTATTATTATTATTATTATTTTTAGTTTCAAAACCAATCTAGAAAGAATCTGCTAATGAAAAAAATATAATTTTCTTTTAATCAGAGTGAATAAATGAATCATTATGAACTTTAAATAGCTAATCTTAACTTTCAATACAAAATGTGTATCTGTTGTGATTGTCCTCAAATACAGAATTTATTCCCATGACAGACAGGGTGTCCAGATATATGTACTTACGCTATATCTATTTTTCTGGTCATATTTGGAAGCATTTCAAATCCTTCACAATCCAGGACTCTAAATCCATAACCTTCGCATGGTGACTCATTGATGCTATATCCATGTACAAAGAATGGCAACTCTCCTGTATTCTTCAGTGTAAAGGTTCTCTTTACCGTGAAGTTAGGTATCGTATTTTTGCTTTGCTTTTTCTCTGTAAACAAAAATACTTTTTCTTATCCATACTTTTCTTGTATTATATCTACCAAGAACAATGAGAGAGACAAAAAAATAAAAAAAGACTTGAATGATATCTAAATCCATGACATTTGTTATTATCCTCCAACATGCACATCAAAATATTCTTGATCACATTTCATTCTGACCCCAAAAAAAATTAAAAATCCATCAGATCAGGGCAATGTGGTATTTCATCTTCAGACATTGGTCCAAAACAGCAGCAGCCTCTTCCTTTACACAGCCAGAATCCATTGGCACCAATGAGTTTCTATTGGAAAACAACCTCTAGTCTGGCCATCTCTCAAATTTGACCCAATAAACTAGAATATCAGTGCAAAGATTAGTAAATTTACCCTGTGATGAGAGAACATATACACGGGTTTACAAAAAGAAATCTTATGAATATTTGCCTATGTCTAACTTTAGCAGATTCACATTTGTTCCAACTTGCCAATAAAGTACCTGACTTAAATCCATACCAAAAACTCCCCCAAGTAATCTGCTTATCCTTACTACTTTGTGTTCCTAAGATGTCAGGTTTTTATCACAACCAATCATTGTCAAGATGACAGATGACAATCTTCTGCTCAAGTCAGCATGGTGTCCAGTCCTGTTTTCATATCCATCACTCTTAGATTACTGATTCTGACAGGGTACCAGACTAGAATTAGCTGATTCTTGACAAGCTCATTTCCTGTTCTGTGTAACAGCCTGAAGTTAGCTGGACATAGATGAAGTTGTCAATGAATAAAGAAATCATTGACATAGATGCAAAACATGTCTTTCTTACTTTTCCATGTAGAATATTATGAAGTGCCTAACTAGATCTGTGTTTGCAAAACACACATGACAGCACAGTCTATGGGTATCCTTAACCATAGATTATATGCCTGGCATGTGATAAATATTATTACACTTCCCTGCGAAAAACCTTTTAATTAGATGTGATTAGGTTTATAATCTAAAACAGGTGACTTGTTTTAAAAGCAATCCATCAAAAAGAATCTTGTCTTGTTTTACATGCAACAAATCAACAAAATTGGCCAAAGATACAATTATTTATAATTAGGCTTTTCTTTCAGACACAGTGAACTCTTACTTTGACCTATGCACCCCCCCCTAAGAGTTTTGCCTTTCACATCTCAAATGCAAACAATCCACAAATTCTAATCATGGTTTGTGATACTGGACTGGAGTTATTCTTGATACTTCCTTCTTGATATTTCTGACCTTGACTTTTGACATTTAAATCTATTGTGTCTTGTCTCAAATATAAGCAATATACAAAGTGCATTAAAAACATTATACCAAGTGCATTAAAAACAATATATGAAGTTCATTCAGGACAAGGAACAGAAAATACAAGATGTTCAGTAAAATATTTTCTACCCCTTAAGACATTGTAACCTTGATCTTTTGATACCATAATAAACATGTCTTCCTTGACTCAAAATGCAAACCATCTAGAAACTGTTGGTTGTTGTTGTTGTTGTTGTGCTTAATGCCATTTTTCAGCACAAGATAGGCTATTCATGGCGGCCAGTATTAATGGTGGAGGAAGAAACCGGGAAATCACCGGAAAGAACCACCGACCCACGAGAAGCTACCGGCAAGCTTTCTCACATATCCACATTCGACGAATCCTAGACTCGAACCCACGCAGACAGAGGTGAGATGGCAGTGATCCGTAACGGACAGCGCTTTAGACCACTCGGCCACTCGGGGCCCCATATAAACTGTTGGTAAAGTATGTGATAGAGTTCAATAAATGATACGTAAATAATTTTTCTTCAAGTCACTGTGACACTGCCCTTTGACCTTTAGACCCCCCACTCAATATGTCTTCTTATCTCAAATGCAAGCAATTTACGTTTGATCAAGGTATGAAAGTTAAGTTATTCTGCACAATCCCTGCAACATTTCAGAGTTTTTGGCCATTTCTGCCCAAATTTGAGGTTTTGACCATTTCAGCCCAAATTTGACAGTTTTTGACCATTTCAACTCAATTTTGACAGTGTTTAACTATTTTTGCCCAAATTTGAGGTTTTTAACCATTTCAACCCAAATTAGAGAGTTTTTGACCATTTCAGCCCAATTTTGACAGTGTTTAACCATTTCTGCCCAAATTTGAGTTTTTGACCATTTCAGCCAAAATTTGACAGTTTTTGACCATTTCTGTTCAAATTTAACAGTTTTTGACCATTTCTGCCCAAAGTTGACAGTTTTTGACCATTTCAGCCCAAATTTGATGTTCATTTTACCATTTCAGCCCAAATTTGATAGTTTTTTTTATTTGCCTCAAATGCAAGTTATTTACAGAGTTTAGTAACAGCAGATGGCAGAAAACTATTGTAAATAAGCAGAAATTAAACAGAAAACAAAAGGACAGATGGATAACATCATAACAAATTCTGCCTTATGGCAAGAAAAAATTAAAAATGCTGATACAAATTTAAAATATTACTATAATTACATGAAAATCTAATCAAGACACATAATACGTCCAAACATGCACACCAAATATCACCTGTCCACTTTAAGTGTTTCAGCATAATCATACTAACAAGGCTGTTGAAATGTTAAAGGCCATCAAGTTAAAATATTAGTTGAAAAAATATTGAAAATTGATGTGTTGACCTGAAAATTTTATTGGGTCATCTGCATAAAAATTCAATGATTATTTTTTCTGATGGTAACAAGACTTTTGTCAAAAAATGGCATAGGTATATTTTTTATAAATTATTTTTTTTTAAAAAGGAAACTGCAGCAATGCTCAAACATATTAAGCAGATCATTTTAAAGCTTGTCAAAATGCTTCTTGGAACAGATGAAGGACAACAGATGTACAAATAGACAGGTTTAAATCAAAATGCCCCCAAGCACCAGTGGTTAAAAAAAACAAACAGTACTTTAATAAAAGTGACAAATAATGGCTCAAGAACCAGACATACTATGTGGGTGAAATTTGAAGGCATACATTTTGTTACAAATTTTAAAAAACAAAACAAATCAGCTTGCCCAAGATAAATTGTGTCTTTGAAATTCTAAAATGATGTGAAAGAAACCATGTGCTACATTAGTCCTTGCTAAGAGAGGGAGAAGGAAACTAACAGCACTCCAAGTGTCTATCAAACTTCAGTAGCCATAGTGTGACCCAGTTGAAGTGCCATAGTGTGACCCATTTAAAGTGCCAAAGCATGACCCAGTTGAAGTGCCATAGTGTGACCCAGTTGAAGTGCCATAGTGAGACCCAGTTGAAGTGTCATAGTGTGACCCAGTTGAAGTGCCATAGTGTGACCCAGTTGAAGTGCCATAGTGTGACCCAGTTGAAGTGCCATAGTGTGACCCAGATGAAGTGCAATAGCATGACCCAGATGAAGTGCAATAGCATGACCCAGTTGAAGTGCCATTTAAAATGCTGAGAAGCCCTAATAATACATTGGTTTTTTTTAGACATTAAGAAAATTTAGTGAGGAATTAGTGGTAAAAGATGCCAAAATGTGAAGGTTTTACAAAGGCAAATTAAATAGTTATTAAAAGGTATAACAATGATTTTTACTGTATAACACAATCTGTTTCACAGAACTATCAGCAGTAATCATCAGTTTTAACCTCATTCAATATGGTAATCTATACTAATTGGAGTTCTCTAAACCATCCCCTTATATAATACCTGGCCTTAAAATTCACCTTTTTCTAAGTTTATATTATTCTACCATAGTTGCACACACACTAACATTAGTACTGACTACATTTTAGTGTCTACTAGATTATTTTCATATTTGTCTACACAACTGTCCAGATTTGTACCATCAACTCAGACTGATTGTACAATTTATGTATTAGGCTGGTCAGCCAGACCTTTTGAATGTCAAGATGGTAAATTTGGAACTGGCAGTCTCACAATCTAAAAGAGATAACTGTTAATAAAACTATACATTTTAAACTTAAAACAGAGTATATACTTGTAATTAGACTGATCTATTTTCTAGCTGCTATATAATTCTGAACGGGCGACATACTGACCAATTTTACTAGCCATTCTAAACTTTTAGTTACAAATACCTTAGTCAAGACCTAAAGGACTGTAGAATAATTAAGAGGATGCATTCTTTTCAAGGACTTTCATACATTACTTTTCTTAACAACATGTGTTGTTATAATTTGATCTCATTTTATTTATACAGATTTTTTAAAAAATCATTCAAGTCCTAAAATTTCAACTCAAAAAGTTACATTTTATTCATTTTTAACGTTCTGCTTCCCTCAGAAAAAACCTTATCTGTTAACTGCAGGAACATTCAACAAAGACATTTCAATGATAAAATTGAACATTTTAAATTAAAGTTTTTTTTTAATGCAGACACTCAAAAATCAAGGATTTTTCAAGGCTGTATGAACAAAAAGATTGGGATGAAAGAAAGGATGAGAACATCAGAACTTACTATCACAGTTTTTGAGATGTCTTTCTGTAATATCAAACTGAAGCACAGAAGATCCTGGTCTTTTATTGTTCAGTTTCATCTCCCCTCGGCCCCCTTGACCTTGAAGAACTATAGCATCTATGATGGTTAAATTGTTTCTGAAAGAAAATTATGAACATTCAACTGAACAGTGAGACTCAATTCCATTGAACATTTTGACTCAATTCCACTTAACATTTTGCCTCAAGCATGAATAAACCTATTATGTATTTTTACCATATTTACTGTATGTTTTTGGATACCAATTCAATTAATGAGTCGACAAAAGGACTATTTGACAGTCCCTATAGAGATGTGAATGTGACACCACAGAAGCACTATTAATTATTTGTATATGCACATCATCAAACTGATGGTTATAACATTTCCTAAATTCACTGCAATTTAATGAAATCTGTGAAACTTGCTGTGTCCACAAGATTATTTCATGCAGTGTATTCAGCTACAAGCTTAATAGGGTAAAAACTCTTTGAAAAATTGAATATTAATTTGTCAAAATGTAGTCTTCAGGCAATGACCATAACATTTACCAAGGTTCATCTCAATCTGTTCAAAACTGCAGGACTTACTAATATCTACTCATTTACTAAATTAAACTACAAGGAAACTCTAATAAAACTGGGGGATAAAAGACATAATACGAAGTTCCATGGCAGTTAATCAAAAACTGGGGGACAAGTTGCACTAACGACTGTCAGAATGATTGTTATAATAGTCCTGCCAAGAAAGATAGGGTAATAAAAAGGGGAAAATTAACATGTAAATATGCCAAGTACAATGTCATGCATATGGAAACAATCCAGTATACAAATCTGTATGGCACTTGCAACACAGCTAACCCATAGCATAATCTTTAGGACTGGTTAAACCATGTGTAGAGTACATGCTCCCATAGCCTGCATCACAACCACCAGATGATCTGCACCTGACCTAAACAACATGTACAGCATGTACTCTCACAGATGATTTGTGCCTGAACTCAACCACTGACAGCATGTAATCCCAGTCACAGGGTCACTACTTGATGATTTGCAACTGACCTAAATCACATGTACAGCATGTGCTTTCACAGTAAGCATCACTACCAGATGACCTGCATCTGGCCTAAACCAAGTGTACAGCATGGGCAATCTCAGCAACAGCGTCACAGACAATTTGTCCCTAACACAAATTCATTTTTGTCTACGCTACTTGACCAGTCTGAAAACCAAAACAAACATTTGGATACACTGTAAAGCTAACCCCCAAACTTACATGCTAGTTGTATTCACATGAGTGGTCAAGTAACTCAAAATTTTGGTTTCACTGCTTTTAAATTTCAATAAAAAAATATGAAATTCAATTATGTGAGGAAAAGCATTTTTATACATTTTACATTAACAGGATCTAGCATTATTCATAAACCTGCTCTTGTGAATATTACATACATTAATTCTTCAAACAAACTGCACATGCAGATATTTTGTCAGAAATTCAATCACTTTTCAGAGACAAAAGATTATTTTTCAAACACAATAAATAACTGCAAACAAACTTACAAAGAAATCTGATTATGGCATATTGAGACCACAAAATCACATAATTAAGTATTTCACTAAGTGTTTCACTATTAAACAAGAACCCCACAATATTATTTGCTAAACTACTGAGGTTGACACATGGTCATCTCATCTACATCCATGGGAATTTAGAGTTTACAAGCTTGAAACTCTTCTTGACTTTTTCCCCATTTTATGCAAGTTTATACTAAATTCTAAAGAATGGAAAGATCAAGGTGGGCAATAGATATTCCACCTCAAAATAGATAGGTCTAGCACTGGTTGACTCCCATTTTTATTACTTGACTTTTTCATTATATATAGAATGTAGGGCATTTTAGATAACTGTGTTTGCAAACATGATTCTCCTGTTCTCATTGCAAAGCACTTTACCAACTTTTTTACCTTTGACCTTTTTTGGCCTTTATGACCCAATCAATACAGTACATCCTTTTACTTCCATCATAATGTAGTTACAATCCCAAACAAAGCTGAGTACCATGAGCAAAAAGAATAAATTTGAAGTCTTCCTGAATAAATGACACAATGTTGGAAATCTTTCTGATTACATAAATGACACAACACTGGATTAAAATCTCTGACTGGAAGAGTTTCTAACATTTTTAACATTTTTTTTTTCACTTTTAAGGTCTACACACTGATGTTTTCTAATGAAATGCATTTGTTTCAAAATTTATGCACTTGTGTAAAACTTCTGTGCATTTTCAAGCTTTTTTCCAGTACTTTTCTGAGCCAACCTCTAGATAACCACACAAATTCAAAAATGTGCAAAGACTGAAAAGACGTAATTTTATTAAACTGTTTTGTTTTAACTTCTAAATGTACCTTAAATTTCACTGAACATGATGACAAATTATAAAACAAATACTATATTCACACACTTTTAATAACAAGCTATTTTTCTGTTCTGAACATTAACACTTTCAGATTTCAAAACTTTTTTCAACAAACAAAAAAATTGCATTTTTCACATCTGATTCTCCCAGTTCTTTTGTTCAAGCAGATTTTGCTACAGCTATTACTGGTTGAAAATTCCTTAAACTGGAGGTTTAGGAGTGATATTTTTGACCCAGTCCCAACTGACCTGTACATGGTAAATTAAATGTTGTTGATGACGATGGAGGAAACAATAAGAAATGAAACTGGGTAAAAATAAACTTACCACTGTAACCCAGAAGAATCCACAGAATATGTACTGTATTACATGCTTGATGTGACTTCCATGAAATGAAATATTAGGATTAATATGCAAGAGGACCAAACTGGACATAAATTTAAATCACAAATCCTGAACACTAGAATCAAGAAAAATCCTATTTCAGCCCCTTTTATCATTTGTAACAGTGACTTTCAATCAATGACAAAATGATCCTACCTTATGAGCACAAGAGACATTCTATAAATGTCATCCTTGGGTTGGAACCCTATCCGTACTTTGATTTTGACCCCTGGCTGTAGAATGGTAGTAATGGTGTCATGATGTGGTTTGATGCCAAGGGAATTCTCTATATATTTCCTAAAGCCTGGTACTGGGTTTTCTGGCCTTGGCTAAAATAAAATTAAAAAGTGTGGCATGCCTGTAATAATAAAAAAAATATTAAACAATTTGATAGCACATTCAATCAAAACTCCCATGATACCAAGTTTGAGGAAAAATGATAGATGAAATTAAAACAGCTACAAAATCAACTCTATTCATGTAGATAACAAGAAATTTGTTTTCAACAGTACATCGTATGCCACCAAGATCAGCTGTTATCAAAATGCATAACCCCATGACCCTCATGGGTCTTAAACTGAGGACTTGATTAAAGCGTATGAATGCAATCATGGAATTTGCATTTTTATTTTAAAACATTAACAAGATTAACATTCTACGGAATGAAAAGAATTTTCAGGAATACAAATCAAGATCATTTCAAACTCCAGAGAATTGAAACCAAGTATAATATTCTTAAGCAAAGCATGTACCAAAATTTTAAAATTTGTCATATGGTAAACATTTCATTCAGGACCAGCCAGACATCATAATAAGTCTTTTGTTGAAAACCCCTTGCTGATAATGACCATCCATTCAGAATTAGTAGCAATAATAAGACATGCATTTCATGTTGGTGACTATATTTAATATCAGAACAGCACCACTGACAACAAAAGAAACATCAGACGTCTTCTGGTGAAAATCCCCACATCAAATGATAAAAAATTCAAGAGCAGTGATAACAAAACTAGTTTTACATATTTCTGTAGAAACCACTTTTTATCTTTGGAAAAACTTGCCTTGATCTTTTATCTTTTCACCCATGCTTCCTCACCCCAAGTGTAAGCCTTCCACAGAGATTGGTCTATGTGTGAAACACAAAACTACTGGTAATGTTATTACACTAAATTCATTTTTTTCACATGAAGACAATGATAATTATGAAGTTTCACCATGATCCATCAAACACCGCCAAAGAAACTGTGTTATAAAGCATTGGTCTTTACTTCAATCAGGTGCAAAATCAAAATGGAAACATTTCTATTTTCTGACGAAGACTATAGCACATTTCACAGCAATCCACTTAATACTATTGGCCAAGCTGCATTCACAAAAATTTATCATATGCTACTTCTTCTTCCAAATCAAATTGACAATAACACTAAAATCACAAGATTAAAGCAATTTATTGATATGTGCATCTTCAGTTGATGTCTAAAATATGAAACAAGTTTTGCAACCATCCATGAATTTCCCACGAGACTAGCTAAATTTAAAGTTTTTGGAGATTCACTGCATTTGGCTACAAAGCAATCTGTCAATATGCATCACCTGGTGATGACCAAGATTCATGGCAATCCATACAAATCAACAGTTCAAATTGCATGACAGACAGAAAAGCAGATGGATGGAAAACAGGTCATAATATTAAAAGATATAATAATAAGTGCAAATTGAATATAGTGCTCTATTCTAAGCAGACCTCACACAATAAATTTATGCTGATTACCTGAGCAGCATGAACAAGTTTTACATTACAAGACATAAACCAATTTACGAAAATTATTTCATTTATTACTCACATTATATTGTTCGAGATCAGGTAAAATAAATACATCTGGATCATCTGTTTCTACAAACTCTGAGAAGTCAGATGAAAGCCTGAGGAAAGAAAAAGCTGATATAATTTCTGACATATATATATAAAAAAAAAAAGAGTTAAAAAAGATTTAAAAATTTAACTAGATTTATCTTTGTGAAAACATGCACCCACTGTAGCCAAAACATATCATGCCAAAATATCCAACATAAAATAAGCACACCAGCAACTGAAAATTTGAAAATCTGCCTATTTTATGCAGAAAACATGACTGTATAATTTTTTAAAAAGCATTGAAATTATGCCACCAATTTTATTTTAAGAGTTTCAGTAAACTTTTGTCAGTGTATGGCCATAACAATTCATGTTTTATAATTGTTTGTCTGAACCATGTAAAAAGACCTGTAAATATGCTGTAAAAATTTCACATATTGAGTGCATGTTTGAAATAAAAAAAGTTCTTGAATAAGTGAGAGAACGCTCACTCTAACTGGGTTATATAATCAAATGCATTTTAATTAGTCTTGGTCAATAAGCCCACTGGCAAATTTAAAATGCATTCTAAATTAGTCTTGGTCAATAAGCCCACTGGCAAATTCAAAATGCATTCTAAATTAGTCTTGGTCAATAAGCCTATTGGCAAATTCAAAATGCATTCTAAATTAGTCTTGGTCAATAAGCCCACTGGCAAATTCAAAATGCATTCTAAATTAGCCTTGGTCAATAAGCCCACTGGCAAATTCAAAATGCATTCTAAATTAGTCTTGGTCAATAAGCCCACTGGCAAATTCAAAATGCATTCTAAATTAGTCTTGGTCAATAAGCCCAATGGCAAATTCAAAATGCATTCTAAATTAGTCTTGGTCAATAAGCCCACTGGCAAATTCAAAATGCATTCTAAATTAGTCTTGGTCAATAAGCCCACTGGTAAATTCTAAAAAGCATGATTAAGATCCTGATACCATCTGGTATAAGTTTATACTTATGGGATCACCCCATCAAAAAGCTCAATTTCAAACTAGGGAATAAATTGCCCAATTATTAAATTAATATCCAAATTTATGTTGCAAAATTGATATAAATGGCAAAAAAATAAATTAGATCCTGTGCAGTAATAAGCATTCCCAGAACAGCCAAGTATAAAAGTATAGATGTATGCACACCCAGTATGCTAATAAACTTTCCCAGAACCAATGTGTACACAAATACAAATGTTAAACACATCTGGTGTGCTAATAAACTTTCCCAGAAAACATGTTCACAAGTACAGATGTATACACATCCTGTGTGCTAATAAACTTTTCCAGACTGGACATGTAAAAAGTACAGATCCGTGTATGTTCACTGTAATAATAAACTTTCCCTAACAAATCTGTACACAAGTACAGATGTATAGACATGTACATGTATATGCATTGATATGTCTCCTTGTTCCAACTACGTTTGGTCTCATTTACAACAAAGCTTTCCCAGAACAGACATGTACATAAGAACAGATGTATGTATGGATATATCTTGTGCTCAAATGTTTGGTCTCATTTACAACAAAGCTTTCCCAGAACAGACATGTACATAAGAACAGATGTATGTATGGATATGTCTTGTGCTCAAATAAGCTTTCTCAGAAAGAAACATAGACCTGTCAAGTAAATCAAAACTGAATAAGAAAAAGACTTTCACAGTGGTTTTAAGCTAGAAAAAACACTAAGTATCGTCTTTCTAACTGGACTAAATGAATGGAAATTCCTCAGTTTATTCCTTTCTGTAGTGGACTTTACTTTTCTTAGGCGAATGCTCATTGTCCAAATTACATTTTTATTCAAAATTTTATCCATTATAATACAATGAACAAACCAAACACATTTCAAATCAATGTTAACAATTGTGGCTGTTGAAACTGGAAGTGAAAAATATCTAACTACAGAATTTGACTGAAAAACAGAATTTGATGGAAAATGGTAAATAATTACTGAACATGGAATGTGCAAACATGTTTTTTACTTTACATTTTTATTACCATGCAAATCTGGGACATTCCCCACAAATAAGGACAGTTGGTAGGTCTTGACATGTACAATGGCATAGATAATTGAATAGATAGATACTCGTTCAAATCAAGGAACTTTAACTGCACTTCAGCAGGTGTATAAAAATTATATTTAGGTGAAAACCAACTTCAATAAATTTGACTCATACCTCCTTCCTAGCATATCAATCACTGTTTGTGGATTAGGATAAAGCGGTAATGGGAGTATTTGAATCAGTACAGGCACATCCCCTGGATTTTCAACAATAAAATCTGTAACCTGGTGGGAAAAAAAAATTTTTTTTTAAATGACAGGCAAAATTTTAATGAATGGATTAATTTTATGTATTGTTTTTCCTTCACTGTTTTATTTAATAAATACAATCTAATTACAGTGCTCTCCCTTTATAATGTTATTCTTGACAATAAGCTTAATCTATGTGACAAGTGAGGAAACCTTATGATAAGAGATATCCCAACAATCCTATCTTAATAGTGCATTACAGCACAAAAATAGAGTACTTCATTGTATGTGACTACATTATAAATGGATCTCGCAAGCTAATTGTGCAAATAAAGTGAAATAAATTAAGTAGAAATAACAACAAAATGTGAGCAATTTAATGGAATTTGTGACCAAACCCACATTAGAAGAGAAACACTATAATGTGGGGCTTTATAAACAATAAGACACTACTATATAAAATTATCTTCCTTTTCAAATTCTTTGTTTATGATCTATGAATATTAATATGACCAATTAAAGTCTTGAATTTCAATATTACCATCTGTTATGCATCATGCATCACAAGAAAAATAGAGATGCAAGGGAAACTACTCTATCATAATTTTATATTTCAAAAATGAATCTGAATCTAGATCTTTAGGTTCCAATCATGTATTTGAAAAATGTTGATTGCAATATGAGCCATTTTCCTCAAACTATAACTGAATAATTTTGGGTATTTAGAAAAAAGTGAAATGCGAAGCACACCTCTTTCCTTGATGTATTTGGATTACTTACTGACATATTTCCTATCTGTGTCAGAGGAAGTTTAATACGGCATTTCCTGACTAAGGATGGCCAATGAAGATGTGCCTGGGCTGAGAATAAAAAACCCTGTACTTGATCTGTGTCCAGCTCTAGTGTCACATTAGCTCTGAAATCAAACATTTGTTTTTAAAAAACAATGTAATAATTTAATTAATAAATTTATAAAACATTATGAATAAATGCCTCTTTGAAAATTTGAAGGAAACTAAAATACAAAAATTCCACATAATGTATTAAATTTTCAGTAGTACCGATTAACTGATAACTTATCAAAATTCAGTTGGTAAATAAACAAATTTATAAATTTTACAAGACATCTAAAAAATCCAAATACAAGAAACCAGTTATACTGATAAAGAGATTTATCTGTTATGTCCCTTTGCCATAGGTCAGATCATCTGGGCTAACAAGAGGCCACTACAGACTGCTCACCTTGCTAATATGTCCAACAAGCAAAGTAAATGCTGCTGACCATGAAACCTGTGTCAGGAGGATGATTTCAATAGAAATTTTTTCATATGATTCTCTATACTCTGCATCATTCTCTATGTTTCATGGTATATCAGTATCATTGTCGATTACATATCAAAATTGCTGAAGTTCTGTTGAGGGTGTGTTTTTAAAAAGTTTTTACATTTTTAGTAATGGAAACCATTTCTGATGGTGAATCAGCTTAATTTACCGAGATAAAAAAAAGTTTTGCAATGGTACTTTCTATCAAATTTATTAATATTCCACTGAACATTTCTTAAATAAAACTCAATTTAAGGTTGCCATAAAGTGTCAAACCAAAACCAAACCTCATTTTCTATTTTTAGCAATAGCTGCCATAAATAATGCCAAAACAGCATCAATTATATAATCTAAATGCATTTCATGTAAGGATGCTTTGTCAAGTTTGGCCAACTTCAGCCAAACATATTTTGTGAAAAAATAATTCAAAGCTTTCTTTACTTTTAGCAATGGCAGCCCCATCAAAAGACAGATCTTCATATGTGCACATTTTACACTTAAATGAAAGATAAGAAAACAACAAAAGGTGCAAGTTAACAATGCAGCATATTAATAAGTTGCTAAAACAACATAAGTTGCTAACTGGGTGAGTGAGCAATAGGCACTGTGCACAAAACCATGAATAACAGGCATAAATGATACCATATTGTACCACAGAATTAAAATTCACCTAATCCAAGAAAATGCAAAACATTTGCTAAATTAAAAAAAATTATGAACCACCTGTTTAAGAATAAATATTATCTAATTAAATATGAAATCCGATATTGATGATTCAAATTTAACACAAATTTGGCTTGAATTGACAGGAGGTATCTGGCATGAGTTTGTTGTATGGAAGTGAAACTTAAAAACTAGAGACACCTAGTGGTGGCAAGAAGAGGTAATGGGCAAGAGTTACATGTTCTACATGTTCTAGATGGAAAATTATTTTTTTTTCTTAGCATTTGGAGGTAACAGGCTTATATCCCTAGTATTTATGTGATTGAGGAATGTATTCAAAGGACAAATAATTATTGCACTTTTACAAGTGAATACAATGCATGTCTTCAATTCTTTTTTATTCTCAAAAATACAATTGTAAAAGCATACAGAACCTCAATATAAAAACTTACATATTTTGCTCTGATTTCTCCATATTTTCCCACTTTTGCTGAAAATGAGTATATAGGTACTGGTCTGTATCAGCCACATCTTTGTCTAACCCCAACCCCAGTAACCACTGGTGGCCAGCTGTAATGGACAACAGCAAAGATCTGTACAACATATTCACTTCAATCTCCATTATATAACATTGTCAGCTAGCCGAGATAAATCTGTACATTATATTCACTTCTGTTAACTACAATCTACATCATACAACACTGGCAGCTAGCTGAGATGGACAAAAGCACATATCTGTATAATATATTGATTTATGTACCACATTCAACATAAACATGAATTCTTTCATTTTTCATAAATAAATAAACATGTATGATGGAACATAAAAATTCTGAAATTTGCTATAAAGTCATGAGCTGACTTTGATTCGTCTGAATCCATAAGTATGCTATATCTTACGATTCTAAATCTTCTACTAATTTTGTATAAACTACTTTTTTTAATTAAAAATTCCATTTACTGTAATTCAGACAAGATGTCTAGGGGTTGGTATGCCAAAATCTTAATTGAATTTAATTGAAGTTTGATTAGTGCAAAACAAACCAATTCTCATGGTGCCCATCATTTCTTAATGGTCATATGTGGAGAAAATTTACAATACGTACCAATATCAGATTCCATAGCCAAAATCCTGTACTATTTATTTTCAAATTCAGATTTTTAAAAAAAAAATTTTCAAGCCACCAGTCTGAAACATGTGTTTTCTCCATTTTAAAACAAGTCAGCCAAGAGCAATTTTTATGATTTAAAAGCTTGATATCAATTAACTGGAGTATTGATTGGCAGCCTCACATACAATGATTAAATGGAACTGACTGACAAGTGAATTAAACTCTCACCTTGAATTCAGGTTGGCAGTCTCACATATAATGAGTAAAAACTGATAGGTGAATTAAACTCTCTTACCTGGAGTATAGGTTGGCAACCCCACATAACACTCTTCTTTACACTCTCGCTTGGCATCAAAAAATATTTTGCCAATCTGTAATGAAAATAACAACAGTAAAAAACAAAGAAAGGTACAAACTATGCAAATAGTCACATCATTGAAAATATACTGAGAAGGTTACTACACATAAGGTAGCTTTAAAGACAAGTGGCCTTTATATATAGGTAAGAGACATGAAAGTAGTTAAGAAATGATAAAACAAAAATAAACAATTCAACAGGTCAACATGTAGCTGATCATGGGTAAAAATGAATGCCAGTCATCTAATCCTATATGCAAGTCACCTGTGACTATACGAAAGTTCCAAGTGACTGAAAAAGAGCAGTGGCTGGACAAATTAAGCAGGTGGTTGGTATATGCAAGCATACTGTGTAGGGAATTTGACTTTGTGAATAATGGTTGCTACAAGGTCAAAATTATACAGGTGGTCACTAGACCAGATCCAACTGTAGCAAATTTCAACAAGATTACATGAAACAGAACGCATTAACTACTGTAGTTATTTTCTTTCCAACATATCCTCTGTAATTTGGTCACCAATAAAAATGATAATTATTTCTTGACTTTGACCAAACTGATCAGAGAAATATTCACTGTGGGAAAATAATACTTTGAAGAAATCCCAAAAATCAAGCATCTGTTAATAGTAACTGATTTTTAAAATTTTGATACAGGAACTGGATGAATTTGAGTATTTGTCATTCCACCACAAATTTTTGCTGAATTGAGTCCAAACACATTATACAGTATATCATACACTGCCATACCTCTGATTTTATCATACAATGCAAAAAAGAACAGGCCAGAAGCAGTTGGATAAAATCACCAGGGCATGCTTTATGTAATATGCTATTAGTAATAAATTTAGACTTCTATAGGCATGACAACACTAACAAGACTGTTTCAGTAATGCAGTTCATATTTATCCATATGTTTGACCAGTACGGTGTAACAAAATATTTAAAGTTGGAAAATATGTGCTTAAAAAGTTCATTGTTCGAAACTGATGCAGCAATGGTAAGCATTATGTTCAAATGAAACTTGTGAAAAATATTTTTAGACCTTACTTAACTCAGATATGTTTGTACAAACTTTAGTTCATTACTATATGGAATTCAATGGCTTGTTGCTATCTTTCAACTACATGTAATTCTTGGAGAAGTTTTTCAACTGAAGAATCAACTCAAAATCTTTGTAGCAATGTGAAGAAAGAGGTTCTGTAGAGAACAAGCTGTGAGCTGGATGCACGAGAAAAACACAAAATGACAGACTATTTGCAGTTCTGCATGATGAAAAGCATAGTTTCTTCCAGAAAAGAGAAAAGATTGTATTGTGCTGAATTTAAAAGACGTCATTGCTAAGCTCTCCACCATTTACATTATAAACTAGAAAAATGATACAAGCCTCATAGACAAATGTGACTGAAATGTTAAAATTAAAAATCAGAGGCAATAATTGGTGATAAAGTTCATACAAACTTCTTTCTCTCTACACAAAATGTTTATATACATACACACACATGCACATGGATAGAGAAAAAAAATTGTCTTTTCTTGAAGGAGAGTCAATGAGAAATTTTCCAAATGTCCATGGTAAATATGGTGACAGAGAAAGGAGTTCTGTGGTGTCACTTATATTTTTGGGTTGTGTAACTTATAAGATATTGGACAATCAAACAAGTGAAAGGAATATTACATTCTAAAAATACATTTTTGAATGCTGCCTACAACCTGTTTTTGTAAAACGCTTCTTTACAGTTCCATTGATTTTTCATCACCATGATAATGCCCACCTTCCTTGTTTCTAACAGGACAACTCAATGGAAAAGAGAAAACCACACTTCCACCTTGAAACAGCACCAGTAAAGTCAAGTATTGTAGTATTGTATGCAATCAATAACATGGCAAGCTTTGTAAATTTGTCTTCTGAGGCAGGTTAAGTGATATTCATTCCACAGAATATGCAATAGCTGTTGTGAAAGTAAACATAACATGACCTCCATTACATTACATGTTTAGAATTTATGATAATATTTTAAGATTTCTAGCAGTTTTGGTGAGGAATAGAACAAATAAATAAAAAATTCAATGTCATAAGTGAGTAAATTTCTTCTACATTTTACTTCATATCATGCTTAAGTTATGCTCAAGAAAATACACGTTGCTCAAGAAAATACACTCTCAAAGTCAGTGATACTCCTTTGGTATGAAAACACAATACTGCAAATTTGGTGGTATAATCCCATTTGGAGAAAACTAACAAACTCTATTCAGATTGCATTTGATTGGATCTCTGCAGTGATAGGGCAGAGGCTCACAATGTTACAAGGCTGCATACATTAGATGTCACAAGACAGAACAGTAAAGCATGTCTGAGCCACCAAACATAATTTTGGTTACTCTTCCCTAAGCATCACTTGACTTCAAGATAAGAGATGTACAGTCCAGTCAACATGCCAGAGTACTAAGAGAGATGTGAGAAACTTAGATTTAGATGACCCAAGGCATTGATATATCCTTAGGAAGTATGAGCGGATAGACCAACAGTTCTTGGGAAATTAAATACAACATGACAGTGAACATCTGTAAATGATGTTCATCCAAAATTTGAGGCAGAGACAATGATATCCCTTTGCACCATGTACCTGCAGATCTGAGTAGATTTTGCTGTTCATCGGATCTCTAGCAAAACAAAAAAAATTCCAACAGCAGTATGGTCAAATTGCAAACCATGAAATATAAGTTAAAGTGACTGAAAGAAGAGACATGTCTTTGTTGGACCCAGATTTTATTGAGCCAAGTAAAATGCTTTAATACTGAGGTAAATCTAGGGTGTGGACAAATGCATACATCAACAGCAAAATAAATACTGATGCAAAAGTAACTGCTACATCATGCTTCCAACAAGACAGGATTAACAAAATGACCTAAATGCAAACCCTAATCTAAGTGTTGTCACCAGATACAAGATTAACAGACATTGTCAATCTATAATCCAGCAATGTTTTTGAAATCTGGCTTACAAACACTGAAAAAACTGATCTACTTTTAGTTTATTTGATCATTTGGCTTAATACTGTTTCTAGAGGTCTGTGTGTCACAGTTGTTGTTGTAGGGTTTAAAACCATTTTTCAGCACAAGATAAATGTGGCAGATGGCAGACAGCATAACTGGTGGATGAAAAACCCTGGAAAGAAACCTGGGAAGAACCACCAACCCACAAGAAGCTACTGGCAAGCTTTCTCATGTACCCACTTTAGCAGAGTTTGAGACTTGAACCCATGTAGACAAAGGCGAGGCATCAGTGATCCAGAATGGTGAATGCTTTGGACCACTTGGCCACTCAGGGCCCCATATGTAACAGACATATAAAGACAGTAAAACAAAAGTATAATCTTTAAAAAAAATAATTTAAGATTGACATACCATATTTGTTTGCTGTGGACTGAGAACAATCTGTTCCACATCTGGTTTTTGATAGTAAAATCTCATATCTGGTGGCTGAAATGCTATTTTCTTCACAGCCATATAATCTTCAAATGTGCTGTGAATCTGTAGTACTTTGTATGGAATCTTTCCCTGTAAAGATATATGTCATACAGCTTTTCAATGATATGAATAGGAGTTTATCAAGGGAAACAATGTAAAAAAGATAAAGCAACAATATACAGGTTTAGGAAAATACAATACAAAACAAGCTAAATGTTTCACAGCATGTAAAAATTACATACAGAATGCAGATTTCCCCCCAAAAAATCTATTGGCAGACTAGCCTGAGAAGCTGAAAGACTTACATTTCAGGAGTCTATTTTATTCTTTCTTCGTCTGAAAGAATTTGTTTAGCCTGCTTTTTCCCCACTGTCAATTAGCTTCACAAGAACTCTGATTAGATTAGTCACCTAAATACAGGTCTCATTACAATCATTTATGTAATTATAATTGTTTCAGTGACTTTAACTTGATCAAATACTGAACATATTATATAATAGATTTTCTTCATAAAGAAGGATAAAAATCTGTTTCTAAATCTTTGATTCATCAATATACTAATTTAACCCTAGAAAATATTTTGTTACAGACCAAATGTATTACACGGAAACAGGATTTTACACAAGTGTAAAATACAGTTTCTCCATGGTAAAGTGATCTGTCATCTATCAAGATAGAAATAATTTTTAGGTTTGAGTGTAATATTTTCACGAAGGTATTACTGCCTTTTATCAAGATAGTATAGATTTTTTGACATTACTGTAATACAGTTTCATCATGGTAACATATCTGCCACCTTTGAAGATGGAAACAATTCTTTATCCAGCGGGTTAAACATAGCAAGTCAAGTCAACCTTATACAAAGCTTAAGCCAAACATAAGTAAAGTCAGTCAAAGCAAAAGTTCTCCTTGGACTAGAAAAATGAATTTGTGTAAACAGTCAACAAAGAACATAATTTTGTGATTATTAACTGATACTATTAGGATGGAAAATCTATTGTAAACATTACTCATAATTTGACAAGTTTTACTTTTGGTATATGTTTCAATGTTATCAATAACATTTGCTACACATAATCATTTTTTAAAAAAATTATTTGCATTCTGAAAAAGACAAAATCTGAGTCAATTATACTTACGGGATATACCCTTTCAAACACTATATTTTCTGGAATAGCATTTAAACTTCCTTCAGCTGTTCTCACCATCAGTGGCATAAATATATCCTGCAATTAACCAAATTACTGTCATTTGTTGCATCTTTCACAGTTTGTAATATGCTTTCTTTCAAACAATATCTATCATCACTTCTACAAAGTGTACATGAACTTACTAGAAAACTCATATATGTGCCCATAAGCTGGGACAGTGGTTCCCAGAGAGCAGCAGGGTTATGTCAAGGGGTATGTGATCAATGGAGCCTAAAAGTACAACTATCAGCATGTAGAGGTAAAATATTTTGAAGTTACGAAGTTGTCCTCATACTCCAAAAGGTTAGAAACCACTGAATTAGGGTTTATGAAATAACCCCAACATGCAGAATTTATAATAAAATAATGCAGCTTCAAATCAGATACATATACTTGTTTTACGAAGCATGTCAAACTTTTGCAAGACATGATGGGCATATATTTTGATAAGGGGAAATAACACTAAAAATGCTCATTTAATAAAACCTACAACATACATATCATTTGGACATTATACGCGTGCATAACAAGTTTCAATAAAATATTTCCAACAGTTCATTTATAGAATTCATATCAAATGAATTAAAATTGACCTTTTGAAGCAATGGAATGATCAGTCTGATTAAAATCAGATTTCCACTGTCATATGTAAAGATCTGCAGTGAATGCTTAGGGGTCATGTTCTGGTGACCTTTGAATTAGACCTAGGAAATGCAGTTTTCAGAAATCTTAAGTGAATCAAATCATTTGGTGCACACTGATGCTCTTTAGCCACTCTGTGCAAAGATATAAGACTTCATCTTGCTGATAAACACAGGTCACCAGAACATGACCCCTCCGAGTTCACTGTCAGATCATGTAGAACAGGGAAGATCTGTTTTTAATCCAGTTGTTGGAATGATAAGAAATATAATGGCTACCAATATAAATGCAGTTACCTGAAACTGTGTAATGATAACTACTTCTGCATGATAAAATCCCTCTTCCTCTGGGGCTGTTAAGTTAAGACTGAACACAACAAAGTGGTAGGGTTTTATAATCAGCTGCAAGGTAACAACAGAAGCTTCAATTAGCTCTTTTTACCAATATATTTACAGGATTGTTTCAAAATCAATACAGAATGAAATAAAATAGTCATTAATTAAGATACCTAGCATAGATAAATATACAGATATGGCATAAGTAACTTACAGCAACATAAAGAAAATAAACTTGAAACATATGCAAAGTAGGTAAATTATTAAATTTATTTTATTTTGCCATACAATTCTACAAGATTTAACACATGTTAAATAGATTGTCATTATAGAGTGAGACTCAGTTTATCCAGACTCACTTGTTCTGACCCATTACACAGATAAGCAGGGAACTCTATTTCCAAACAATTTATAAAAGATATCTCATCCTAGAAATGATATCCTCTGATTCTGTAATTCAGACTTAACATATGGCAAACAAATGACCAATATTTAACCATATACATCAAGTTGTATATGTGGTAAATAGTGATGCATATCATGGAAGTATGGCATCATCCAGCTTTTAATATGACATCGTCATTTTTTACTGTTATTTATTCACATCATGAATGAAATTATGAAGTTATTATCTTTCTTCAAATATCTATAATTTTGTCCTTATAATCTAATCATTATAATAATACAATAATATTATGAGAACATACCATGTGATAATTTTAAAGTCAACAGTCAAGGGCTACTACTCAATAGTGTGTGTGTAATTTTGATTTTTAACATAACTGTAACAATTTAAGTCAAATTGCTATGATATCAGCAGTGTGGCAGTTTAAAGTGATGTCTAGCATTGGGGCATCATACCGCAGACATGTAGCACCATGTCCCACCCAGTTACATTATCCTCACATCAGGCCGACCAGTTCCAACACTAAACTCCTAATGCTGAGTGCCAAGTGAAGCAGCTGCTAGTACCATTTTTATAAGTCTCTGGCATGACTCGACTGGGATGGAACTGATGAGACAAATCCCAACAGTTTTCTTGACCTAAGCCATATTAAGCTAACTGTGGTGAGCTTAAACTCAATTTAAACTGGAGTTAACAACTTTTGACTCTCTTTCTGGTTCTGCTATTGTGTCAGTTTGTTTTTTTTTTTAGAAAAAATTGTTTATATTAAAACTTACTCGTTCCAGATAACATCAGTCCTAGTGGAATCAATCTGTGTTTCAATTAATATTTAAACAAACTTATTTATTTAAATTATTCACTGAAATTACAATGTACTCAAGAATACTTTTGGGCAATTGCGAATACATTCAATGATATTCTAAATTTTATAATTGTGAAACATCAAGACTGTTCGCGTATCAACAATATTCCAGGCTAGTGATACATCAGTACATTCAAGATTGGAATTCATTTGGTACACTATAATTCTGACTTGTGATAGAACTTTTAGATCTATTTGGATTTTAATTTAAAATACAAAAAGTTTTTCTTAAATTTTCACTTTGTACTCTAGGGAAATAACTTATTTGTAGAATTTTACTAAACTTGTTGGTTTCAGGTCTTTTCTGTTACATAGTTTTAGTCCACTGAGATATAACACCTGTGTGTTTGTGTGTGTGTCTGTGTGTATGTATGTGTGTGCACACATGTGGGTGCGTGCAAGTGTACAAGTATGTACCACAGCATCCAGCCAAAGTTAATCATGTGTGAAATACAGATAACTGTAAACTAGATAAAAGTACAAAATAAGATTCATCTCCTTTGTGTGTGTGTGTATGTCTGTGTGAGTGTAAACTTACACATTCAAGAAGAGTTTGTAAAGTGGTTGTACTTTAATTTTGACATTTTTCCTGCTATTATTATTTCATATTTACACTGAATTGTTAATGGTGAGTTCCTGGCCCTCAACCCTGGCACTCTACTATCTCAAGCAATGAGAAAAGATGTTTAACACTATGGTATGAGAGATAATGAAGTCAAATACACAATGCTTGACATCAGTATAACACTACAGAGGAATGTAGTACATATACACGTTTAAACAGATAAGTAAAACCTGCATCATCATGTTATCATGTTTAGTAGGAAAATTTCACTTACTGGATTTGTTGGTATTTCAGATGAATTATGTACCCTGGATAAAGTGGTGCCATTTCCCTTTTCCATTCCAAGTACTCTAATGTATGCACCTCGCATATCTGTACTGAACTCTCCTAAATAAACCTAAAATCAAATCAAATGTAAACCAACAAATAAATAAAATGGAAAGATATGTGCATGATTCATAATGCAATACCACACAATGCCCTGCAGTATTTCTTTTGACTAATCCATTATAAATTTGGATGTAGGGACCACTTTTCTTTAATAACGTAAAAATAAAAGCCTTTTAGTGAAAACCTTGTAGTTATAAAGTCATCCATTCTGGAGCTGTAGCAATAACAATATTTTTAAGATGGTCATGGTGTGGCAGTCATTTTGGAAATCAGATCGGTACAATTGTTTTTTTTAAAACCAACTGGACATCATATGGAGTCTTCTGTTGACAATCCCATCTCAATATCACTTTCTGTTCATGCAGAGGGATGCTAACAATATAGTTAAGGTGGTTACCATATTTTGTGTCACAAAGGCACCCTTTACATCTGGGACCAACTAGACATCATATGAAGTTTTTTAATGAAAACCCCATGCTCATATGAGCATCCATTCAGCTGGTGTAGCAATAACAAAACGTTGTAAACAACTGCCATGGCTGCTTTGATACATCTCCCATTGGCACCATTTGATTAAGGTTCAACTAGACATTATGTTTAGTCTCTTTGTGAAACTCCCAAGCTGATGTCACCATCCATCAATAGACCTTCCAATGCTAATGAGACCTTCTAAGTAATGCAGTTAAATTTCTTCCATAGGTAAGAGCAGTTTTCAATAAGTGGACCAAACAACATGTACCACTATTGAAAAGCTGGAAACGTGCTTTTAAAGGTTCAGTTATATTTGAGACTGGTAAGGAAATGCTGAGTTTTATATTCAACTTAGAAATTGTGTAGTACACTTAGACCTTAATTACCTTCATCATTGTTTCTCCAGTTACAAACCTTATGAAGCTCAACAGTTTCTTGCTTTCTCTCAGCTTGACATAATTCTTGATGTTGACTCACATGACAAAAGCAATCATATACATCATGTCTTGTGGCAGGAGATATGATTGCTTTTAGCCATGACCAATACATGTTGTTGTTGGTCTTCCTACATTTTTCCCACCCAAAATATGAATATTCCTTTTTAACCTTCTATGATTACTTTTAAAAGGCTTATTTTTACTAGAAAATATATTACTTGTAGGATGCCATTTTTAAAAAATTATATAACAGCTTGATCATGCAGACGTTTTGCAGGAAAAACCATGCAATTTAAATCATCTGAGGTACTACTCATTTGATATTTTAATATCAAATTCAATTTGGCTTTTTTCCCTAATCGGATACTCATAAGCTATACTAATAACATAAAGGTCATGTCCATTAAATACATTCCTTTTACAGTTAATAGGAAAAATATAAGATATTTGCTTCATGCTGGGATCAGCCTAGCTTTATTCCATGAATCTGGATCAACCCAGAATACACTCTTATGCAGGAATCAGCCTAGCATAGACTTGGTTAAGATGGGATCAGCCCAGAATACATTAGCATGCTGAGATCAGACTAGCACAGATTTTACATGAGCTGGGATCAGCCTAGCACCAATTCTACTTAATCTGGGATCAGCCCAGAATACACTGTAATGCTGGGATCTGCCTAACACTGATTGGAAATGAGTCTTTTACATTGAGCTGGAATTCTGCCTAGCACCAATTCTACTCGAGCTGGGATCAGCCCAGAATACACAGTAAGGCTGGGATCAGCCTAGCGCTGATTGGGAATCATTCTTTCACATTCAGATTCTAGCCCATGAGTAGCCCCCAAAGAGAGAGCCAAATATTTTTTAAAAAATATTTAAATTAAGTATTGATATTATTTTTGTTATGAGTTTGATATTGTAGAGTGTTAGCAATAATGAATAGTGGTATATTTGAGAGAAAGGGAGAGAGATGAATTCATATACTTATGTATCCTTTATTGTCATAAATCATTTCTTGTACAATTATGTTGTTGTGCATAAAATCTAATATGGAATCCAGTTCCAAAGCAAACACAGACAAGTATACAGATTATATTAACATTTTTGCAACTATTCCTTCATGAACAGTATCAATTAAGACCAATTTGCTTGACAGTTATGTCAACTTCACAACTTATGGATTGGTTCACTGTAAAATTCTCTGAACAAATAATACAATGAATTTGAGCACTAGGTTTACAACTTGAAATGAATTGTCTGTTCTCTGGGAATCCTTTATTATAAAATTTTGGCTATAAACAGAGCAATATGCAGGTGTTGGTAAAATATATGAAAGTATAATGTTACAACTTTTAAAAATGGACACTCTTACAAGCTACAACTTTTATTTTCCAGAATTTTCTCACACAAATGTATTAAATGAGAAGAAATGATG
Source organism: Potamilus streckersoni (assembly GCA_016746295.1). Taxonomy (NCBI): domain Eukaryota; kingdom Metazoa; phylum Mollusca; class Bivalvia; order Unionida; family Unionidae; genus Potamilus; species Potamilus streckersoni. Next base: position 446,217 of record JAEAOA010001962.1, read on the forward strand.
TGCTTTTCCTTCCTCATTTTGTGCATGCTATAAGGTGCATATACCTAAAAACATAATCAATATGAAAGCAAACAAAATGTAATTATATTTATGAGATTGTATGCCAATATTGTAATGGCTGGCAAGTAGGTACTTGAGAATTAACCACAAATTCTAACACTGAGATGAATTTAGTATGTGGATAGATCAGACAAATAAACATACAGATATGGATGGATAAACATATGGATGCATAAGTGATTGTAATGTACAGCTTCTGCAAAGGCTTGATACAAGCTAAATCTAACTAGGTTTTATATCATACACATTTTCTTCAAAGACCCAAAATCGACCCAAAATCAACAAGTATAAAATTAACCCAAGGTCAAAAACTTCAAAACCCATCCAAAAATCGTGAGGCAGGCCAGGTGTCATAAATCAGATTTAAATTCATGATGTTAGAGCTGGACAGAAGGATAGAAAAACCACTCTCTGCAAAAAATATCATCATCTTCATCATCAATCCTTTAACGCAAGAGGTCACACAAAATATGGTTGGTCATTACTCACATCTACTAGGTTATCACTGATTAGTCACATATATCTTGGTATCATGATTATTCACATGTACTGGATTATCAATGATTACATACATCTACTGGGTTATTATTTTGATTACTCACATTTACTGGGTTATTATTCTGATTACTCACATCTACTGGGTTATCAATGTCTACTGACATGTATCTGGGTATCTGTGCTTACCCGTATGTATTGGGCTATCAGTGATTACTCAAATCTACTGGGTAAACACTGATTCCTTATATTCAGTGTGTTATCACTGATGTATGTAACCAAGAGTTAATATTAGGCTAAATTTAAGCATTACTAGATTACTCACATCTACTGGGTTATCATTTATTACTGTAAACATCATACTCCTCTTCTCTCCTACACCCATTGTACCAAAATCTAACTGACCTTCAAACTTTTCTGGACGGTGGGGTACAATCTGAAAGATATATTATAAACAAAACGTTTTCCCCACTGATAAGTTTTGTGGATGTTTTTAATTACAAGCGTTCCACAGAACAAGACTTATCTCCCTTTTAACCATTCTATTATATACTTCTGTTCCCCTTACAATCATTCTATGATGAACTCTGATTTGCACACACTTTAACACAGAATATTAACACTGATGCTGTTTTTGCCACTACTATTACTGTATCAAGCAATAAAGTGATAAATTCAATCTGCTAATTGCATTATGCTTAACGATAACAGGATTTATTGTTGTCTCTAAACAGAGCTCAACAAGAGATCCAAGCAAATAAAGTTTTACTGGTCCAAGTCTCCGACTCTTAACTGATTTTTTCATGTTTAAAATATGTTATATTCTAATTCATATTTCATTCATTTTGTGCTTTCACTCTTCACACACTGATCCAATGCCTTCAAAACACAGCTTTGTTTATCACTTGGCATTCTTATTTAAGTGCTAAACCTCCAAGCTGACAAGCACATGCCTGACATAATTTACCGGCCTTAATGGTCAAGTCAACACAGCATCCATTTATTGTTACAATCCCAAACAAGAATAGTAAGTATAAAAGTTTTGCTGAATATACAAGTAACCGAACTTAGAGAGGATTGAATTTCTGATCATTTTTAACTGATCTTCGTTTTCTATCATATTCACTAAATAAATGTTTTCCGTAAAATCACATCAGACTACTGAGATTTTCAAGCTCTATTTTCTGGAGCTGACCCTGTAGTTCAAGGTCACCACCAAATTAAAAAACTGTGCAAACTATACAAACTTTCAATTCAGTATTTCCCCCCACCTCTCTCTCTGCACGATTCCTGTTAATATTTTATTTTTAAAATGTGAAGATTATGCAATCAAATCAACATACAATTATTTATTGGAAAAAACTGTCAAAAATGCTGTCTGATAGTACATAAACAAGGTTAAGTATATCTCGCTAATCAAATGCAAGTCAAAGTTCTATTCTCATAGATGTAACTGCTAAATTTCATACTGAAAGTAGTTTAAAACAATAATTTAATTCTAAATCCTTTCAAGATCCATTTAAGAAGGTATATTTATTATACCAGATTTGGGATTATCAGTTTGCGTTCTACTGGGACATTGCAATATCAACATATTACTTACTTTTAGAAGGCCATTGTAGACTGTAAGTGGAATTTCAAAATAAGAAGCGTTAGTGTGAAGTGTTAGAACTGTGTGGAAATGCTGCTGTGTGGCATTAGGATGGAATCGCAGGATAAATGGAGCAACTGTCTCCTGTGGCTTGATTATCACAGGCTTGGAAAAATTTAAGATCTGCAAAATGCAATGTTAAGAACGATAAATAATTTCTAGCCAAATTTAAACAACGCAAAAAATACAGTGATTAAAAAAAATAACTTTAAATATCTTCACAAATTTAGAAAGGACACTAAATTTGTTTAGCTTTAACTGGAAATTCAGTAAACCTAAGACCACATGTTCTGCCTAAAAGAGTTCTGTAAATGACACATTTTATGCCTGCACCATTTATTAACAGTCCACCATGTTGATAAATAAAATCTGTATGATGAAAATGCTTTTTTCTTTTTAGTCAGAAATATAAGCCATCCAGAAAGCTTGATCCATGTCTGTGACACAGATCCCATGTTATTGCAAAACAAAAATTAAATTTTTCTTATTTCAGTCACAATAAACTTGTCCATAAACTTTTTAACCCCATGTACAGACCATCCAGTTTTATCCAGGTATGTTAAGGAGAACTTGAATTATTGTGTGGAAATCAATTTTCTTCTTTCTGAGACCTTGATCTTTGACAAACCTGCCAACCCTGATGAGACCATCACAGTAAGTTGGCTTTTTCCTTAAGTTTGACCAGTTATAAGTAAGGTGTAACAAAATATAAAATACTATTGTAAAGCTGGAAAAAAGTATTTAAAAGTTTGGTATATGCAGACCTTATTTACCACTAGTACAGTTGTACAAACTTCAGCTCCACACATTATGCAGCTCAATGGCTTGTTGCTATCTCTAAACTTGATATAATTCTTGGAATTTATTTCCATTTCACATGATGATGGCAGTCATATATCCAACTAGCAGACATACTCAAACTGACATGTCCAATAAACTTAAATGTATCCCTTCCTTTTTTTTTCACAATAATCCAGAATATTCCTTTTCAATCATCTGTACTGATTATCAACACTTTTTAAAAGGATTCATTTCTGTTTCATCAACATGCAACACTTTCTGGAAAACCCTTTTAAAAATTGTATAATTGACAATTTGATCATGCAGACACTTTGCAAGGAAAAATATGTGCAGTTTTAAAGCATCTGAGGTACTGCTGTAAAGTTAGTCTGGTTTCCTGATTAATTCCACCAATTCTAACATGCAACCAGGATCCAAATCAAACACTGATGAACCATTTATCTGAACTTTCGGCAGCAATCATTTTTTTGTTGTTTTTACTTTTATTCTTAAGTCTGTATTTTAAGGGACATTATCATAACACTTACAGCAAAATCTTATGGGTTGGCAGGTTTGCTTAGAACTTCTGACTCCCAGAAAGGTATAAGCTTCTTCCTTACCCATAGTGCAAACTAATTACAAATTTTGTTAACTCTTGATGATAGAGAACTGAATATGTTATGTGGAAATTAAATTAGCAACAGACAGATGGCCAGGTGGACAGACATCATTACATAATAAGCTGTACCTTATAGCAGGCACATAACTAAAAGCTGTTTCTCAACACAAATGGTCTCACATAACTGCTCTGTTCTTAAAGATCAGGTTTCAGAGTTGAAATTCAAATGGGTTTAAAAGGAAAATTATCAACAATAAATATATTTTATTTGCCATCCAAAGTTTTAATGTGTGTATTAGTAATTTTATATTGTAATAATTATGTACACTGATAAAAAAATATTCACATTACAGATATGAAGTTAATATGATGATTGTATTGAGGGCTCTAATTCGGATTGGGAAATGAGTAAATATGGAAACTAGATGTACAATTTACTTCAAAAGGAAGAATTAACTTGTTCAGAAACTAAATAAATTTAGTGAAAGACAAAAGCCAAAGACTTAATTCACACACAACATAAATGGATTAATTTGATAAGCAAAAATTATTACTGGCAATATGATTAAACAGTGAGATTTCTGGCAGGTGAACTTTCAGCTTAAAGGTCAGGTTTTAATAACTCTGACATTAATAAAGCAACAAATGACAGGAACCTTTACAACTTCTATAAAATTAACTCATCTAGAAACACACAAATGTAACTTATTAAGAGACAGAGACTTCAATGACTCTAGACAATATGTATCAACTCCATGGACAAAGAGCACAGATGTCATATTAAAGTGAAAGCCAGGTAAGATCTCTCAAAATGACACTGTCAGTTTTGTGAGGCATTCTATCTGATGCGATATGTGTGGTCCATATGATACTGTGAACAATATTTTAACAACAACATAACAATAAGATCCAGCCTACAACTGCAAAATAAAATTTATGCAAATTATTGATGGATTAAAATGTTTACTAGTATCATGACTTTTAACAAGAATAAAAACAAAAAAATGTTTTGTATAAAGATCATAGCCAATAATAGAGTAAATTTTTGACTTTCATGATGGCAACAAATAGTTGGTTAGAAACCTAGACAAAGACAAAGAATAGTCAACTGTTTTACTTACAGAAAAGTAATCTTTGACCTCTGGTGGGAGGGTGGCATTATAAATAACAACAGAGAAGTTGAAGGTATTAGTAAATGCCAACAAACGAGTGATATTTCTCAAAACCTTGGCACTGAAGAAATATGTATTGTTTACATTGTAGACCAAGGACCTGAAAGTAAAAAAAAGACAACTTTTATTTTGTACTGGAACAATACATTTACATGAAAGTTACTATTGTTGTGAACTTAATGCAAATTATCATAGGTTTTACATGAAGGCCAGTATAACCAGTGGAGAAAGAACCATGACCTACAGAAAGCTATTGTCAAGCCTTTAAACATACCTATATATATATGTAATGACTGTCAAGTCTTTGGACATTATATGTATTGGCATACCCTAAAGAAATGTATGACCTATAAATTTTTTCATGTCTTGTATTGGAACACCTTCAACATTTTTGTCTACAAATCGATCAATGTATTTTCTCGATCATAATGACATTTTAAAAAAAGCCCATAAATATATTTAATTTTCATCTGTTTCTTTATTAGTTTTACCCATTTCAAATGGGCATAATTTGATTGATGACATAAGTTGTGCACTAGTAGGTTGGTATAAGCATTTACAGTAGCCAATCCCATTTGTCTTCAGTTTCTTATTTTTTGTTAAAGCATTAATGCATTTGAATACTGTATTGCTTTGAAAATGTAAATACCCAACTCGTTGAAACTGTGCTCCCAGTCTGACAAGAATAAACAACAATGTTTGATTTAACTCTCGTTATAGTTATAGTACATGTACATCAGATGTCACCACATGTACACTGAAGATTTTGACTTGCACTAAATGAACTACATTCCTTGAATTTGACTTATAGGCATAATTGCACTAAACTTAAATAATACCTCCAATATAGGTCACAATTACTTAGTTTTCATTGAAGGCTATAGAGGAAAATGTTCATACCATGTCATGCAACTCTACAAGCACCAGAGATGTCAACTCATAAGCTGGCTTCTCAACAATACAAGCCAATGTTTGTTTGAATGCCCATCAGGAAATAGTAACATATCAATTAATAGTAACAAACTTCTATACAATCATATGGCAACTTTTACAAGCCTATACATATACGTACACAGTAACAATTTAAGTCCAATGAGAACAAATGAGGAATTTATGCCTCCAGTTCATGTAGCTCCAATTCTTTTGACATCTTGGGGCAAAAGTTAACTATAAACACTACTTTTCCACATATATTATCTCCATATCTGCCACCATTTTTGTCCTCTTTCCTGTCCAGTCTGCTGGTTTCTTGTTATCCACATTCTGTTTTTCACATGGAGGAGCTTTATTCTGTATACCAGTGTTATATTCTACCAGTGCATAATATCGATGCTTAAGTACTTTTCTCCCTATCTATACACAGAAAACTCCTGTTCAAAATTGTATACCCAAAATTAAGATTTTCCAGAATCTTTTCTTTTTTCAACAAAATTTTGTAACAATTCCACAAAAGCCATAATGGCTGGCACATCTACAAACAACAGTTTCTAAGAAAATGACCCAAATGAAAATCCTATCCTCAGTATAGACGTGAGACAGATCAAGATGGCCTTACTGGTAGATAACATCTATAAGCCTGAACTGATTTGAATCAGACCAAAATGTTAACAGTACTATATCAAATTTGTGACTGAAGCAAGTAACACAGTAGCCTGTTTGACTTACCCATGTAACACAGTAGCCTGGTATGGAATGGTCAATTTGTATTGAGTATTCTTGGATTTGACCACTATATTTCCAGACCAACTTCTGGGATATAACGCTTTGGAAGCTGAAAGAAATCGAAAGGCAAACTTTTATTTTCTGGAAAGCAATCTTTCATTTTCTTGAAAGCCAAGTTTGAGAAAAATGTTTCTCGAATAATACTTGCTCAATCCAATTAACATTTAGAAAAAAATCCACTACCTTCAGAATCAAGCCCTCACAGAAATACTAAAATAAAGAGCTATTTCTCTCTATAAACGGACAAAGGAATAAGGTCTACTAAATTACCTCACCTTTCCATCACTAGATGGCTACTCTTAAATTAGTCATTTAGAAGTTCAACATGGATATCTTCATTGCAGTGATGTGTCGGTTGGTATCATAGTAATGTGATATGTTAGTATTATCTGAGAAACACACTTTACTAAATAATTTCCTTTCTATCAAATACCTTCCCCTATCATATTAATGTTAAAAGCACAGGTAATAGACAAAAGTAATGTTGAGCATCCAACCACTACCTCAAGGTATCCTTAAAGGGAATATGGCTGGAGTTCCTGTATGAAGCATCATTTGCTCCCACAAAAAGAAGGCACCAGGAACGATGGTCACATAACATATGATGTCAATGCACAGTAAATGAAGTATGGATGATTTTCTCATCAATAAAAATCAAAACAAATCAAGCAAATACACTAAACCCAAACCAATGAGGTTGTTATACTATGTAAATTTAGACTGGGTCACTTTCACTGAATCCAATGGATTCAACTCTCATCATCAAATGGAAACTGGAGATGATTATGGTCCACTGAAATGGATTGCAACTCACTCACCTGCATACTAAAACTAAGGATATTAGAAAACATGTTTAACAAGATAGTCATTTTGGCAAGTTTCTAGCTAAAGACTTTGAAGTTGTCTGAGATGATCTGTGTCAAAACCCATAAAAGATGTCTCTTAGGAAACAAGGTGAGTGATCTTGGCCTAATCAGGTCAAAGGTCATGAACAAGTCTTTGTCATGGCCAATATGCCCTTCAGCATGATGCCTGATTATATCAGAAATCATGGAACAATAGCTGCAGATAATAACAGGAGTTAACACTGTTTCCTCAAAGCCAGAGGGAAGGCTAGCTAAGATTATGACATTCAAGAGCTAACGCTGATGCACAAGTCTCTGAAAAATACTTCAAGTTCTTTCTCAAGACTTTAAAGTGGAGAGCATTCTAGCTTTTCTCCATGAATGAAGGTGTTTGGATAGCCCATTAGTGCCTATCTTTCAACAAGGATTTTCTCAAACAAATAGAAGAGAAAAAAGACTTGGTTAACAAATGAGACACAAAAATGACTTACTTATCAGTTTCCTCTAACCAGGTATTCCTCACGAATAGAAAAAGACTCATTTAACATTGTCCTCTAATTAGAGGTTTGCAACAGACTATTAAAGGTTAACCTAATTTCCCAAGGTATGCTACAGGATGATGTTATGTATATTTAATTTGGATTGTTTGTTGGCTTTTCTCATTGATTATATATTAATTTATATATGTACCTTGTAACTGACTTTGTCAAAAATTAAGTTAATGGTCTACCTAACTAGTGACAAATATTTTGTAAACAACATAATAAATAGCTAATATTTCTTTATGACTGACCTTCATCCTGGTGCCATTATTATCCCTTAGCTTTATATAGCAATGTTAACAATAAAAATTACTCATTTCGATCCATAGTATCCTATGTAGAAGCCAACTTATTGTTGTATCAGATTTAATTTCAGTGGGTTTATTTATTTAAATCATTCATTGGAATTACAAAGTACTCTTATTGTACTAAATCAATAATTTGGAATTCTAATGAATTCAGTCAAGGATATTTTGTATTACATTATTGTAATTTATCAAAAACTGTTTAAGACATCACCACGTTATTGATCATTAGCACAGTCGAGACTACAGGCACATCAGCACATTCAAGATTGAGTTTTTTGGAACACCACTGAAATTCATTTGGAATTCTATACATTTGGACATAATGATATAACTTTTAGGACTATTTAGGAGTTAATTCACAATGCTGTAAGATCTTTTAAAATTTTCACTTTGTATTCAAGGGAAATTAAAAGTATTTATTGAATTTTACAAAACTTATTGGTTCTTACTCTTTTATATTACTTAGTTTAAGACCATATAGCCATAACAATATGCTGCTAATTAACATGTCTTTGCCATCCACATGTTAGAAACTTTGAATTATTCTTATGCTCAACCAAGGATGTAACAAAATGGTCAACTCTGAAAAGTCGACTACATTGATAAAGTCATGAGATTTTGTAGAAATTATATTATATTGAAATACAGAAAGTTTAATACTGTCATACCTACTGACATGAAGAGGAAAAAACAATGTGTAATGATATCATCGACAGATCTAAAGAAAACATTAAAAACATATTGTAAGGTAAAAATTTTTTTAAAGAAAGCAAAATATTACCTTTATATGTTACATGAGCAATGGTCTGTTTTGATGTTTCTCCTAGAATTTTTGTAGGTCTAAAATCTATGCTGATTGCATCATTTGGAGGAAATGATGTAACACTCTGAAACAAGATGCACAAAATGAATGGATAAATGTAAATGAAATTTCTGCCTGTAACAGAAAAGATTCAAACAATGCAATATCAAAGTTATGATAATTCAAAAACTAATATCAAGAACTGAAAACAGTTACAAAGTATAGAGACCATTTAGGATTAAAATGATAATAAATATAAGGGAATTTTAAAAATCATACAATAAAAAGAACTTTAAAACAATTCAGTATAAATCAACATATCTTTTAAATATCTAAGGAAAACGGTAAACCAACTTTGTTTAACTTTCTTTTCATTTGAAATCAAAGTGTAATTTCATACACTTAGAGACCATAAATTACTTAAAGACCCTAAATTACTCAAACAACAGTTTTGTTTAATTGATTTTTAACAGCACATTTATCACATTATTGGCAACATTAAAACAGAATGTTTACAACTTATTAAGCTTCAACTACTAATCTCTTGAAATGATTTTCTAGGCCACATGGGTCTTCAATCAAACAAAAGATCTTTTGCTGTACTTTGTTTCCAGACTGATGAAACCACTTTAGTCTGTTATAGATCAGTTTTGGCCACAAATATTTTCTAAAATTCAGAAAAAGTTATCCATACATAAAATAAATGTTAAAAACAAATTTTTCAAACAAATTATTTATTCAGAAATATAAAATTGAATTGATCTATAAATCAATTTAATATATAAATTCAGGCATATTGTTTGTGACAAATATTTATATAATACAAACTTAATTTAGAAAAACCATTTTCTTTACAAGAAAAATAATAATCTATAATGTATTCACTATGACATGCATCAACCTCAGATGGCCCGCTGCAATTCCTCATTGGTTGCCATAGTAACCATGAGACTGCATCATATGACACATTCACATGAAGCAGGAAGCGTAGAAATCATCACAGGTTTTACAACACAATTAATGTCCATACACATAGCTTAATCATGCACAAAATTTTTCCTGGCATGTCAGTGTCTCTGCAGTTACTTTATACAATATCAATTTTAACAATCATATACTAATATACAAATTGTTGTCTCCTGGCTTGTCACTGCATTTGCTTTCTAACAATACCTATCCAAATGCTCCATGCTTATGATTTCAAACAAACATTGTGGAGCCGGAGATAATAGCCCATTATGCAAAAGCAGCTGTGGGTCCCTACTATATATATATATCTCTTGTTACATATATGCTTTTACATGGGTTTACACAGTAACAGATTTGGGTTTCTATTACATATCTTGTTATATACATGTTGTTACATGGGTTTACACAGTAAAATAGGCACTATTTCTCCTTTCTCTATGTGTGAAAGAGAGGTAACTGCTCCTATAATGTTAAATATTCATTCAAGCCACAAAACAATGTGGCTGACCCTAATCTTTGGCACAAGAAAGTTGTCTCTGTGATGCATGTAGCATGCCTATAAATATCAAATATAATAAAGAAGAAAGGACAGCATGGTTAATTGTAAACTTTATAAATTTAGAGCATCCCACACTAGTTTAGTGAATGGAATGTGCTCTTTGCAAAGGTGCACAAATTGAGAAATTGTATTGGCTGACAGAAATGTATAATTGAGCTTTATTAACTTTAACACCAACTGAGAATAAAGAGTTAATAACCATGGATAGAAATGCAAAGAGGAGGAAATCGTCATTGTCTCTAAAATCACAGCTGCTTTCATTCACAAACAAGCATACTGGGAGGAAAAATATACTCAAATGTCAAATAAAGCATGTGGAATTCAGCTCCTGCTAGGAACAGCCCACAGCAAAAGAGGTCAGTAACAATTTTTCTTAACGATCCCATTGTCTTAAACTGGCAGGAGCCCACATGGCCCATTTTTTATTGCTTGAATATACATTTCAAGTGACTTTAAAATTTGGGATGTATAATGGTTCTGTACTGGCCATAATGTAGAATTATCTACCATACACATCATCCTTGAGAATGGGAAAAGGGACATCAGTAAGAAAAGCCTTTTTTTTCTAGGAAGCATGATCATGCAAATCCCCATTAAATTAAATGAATCCACTCCTATAAATGAGAGCGTGTGAAAATCTCAAACATCTAATTTGCGATGAGCCTAAGAAACTTGAAAACTGCATTATTATGATCATGTAAACACTTGATTTCTACACCAACTGCTAGAGTAACAATAGCATTTCACTTGGTAGGGCAAATCCCTGGGTTGCATGTTCAATACACACACAAGATAGCAAAGTTAGACTGACTTGATGTGTCATATTTTATTCCCAATTCCTCTGCATGTTATATTCAATCTTGCATCAATCGAAGTGATGAAAAAAAACAACAACAATCAACCAATATTAGCTGTCAAAATTAAGAGCTTACTATGTGATATTTTGCAACTGAAAAATGGGATGCTTTTGACAATTATCTAGGTATTAACAGTGTTCTTGCACAAAGGCAGACATGTTGTTTTCTGTCTGTCATGCTAATGTCTGTTTTTATATGCAGTTTTAATGCATGCATAATGCCACTGTCATACATCAGAATTGCTGCCACTCTCCTGATAATGAAGATAAACTGGAAAGCTTTATCTTTACTTATTAAATTAGTCATCAAACATTTTTGTTGAAATGTACTGATCTGATATAAAACTTGCCCTACCCGACCCTAACTGTAATAGTGAAAATTGGCACATATATACTGATATGATATAAAACTTGCCTTACCCCACCCTAACTGTAATAGTGAAAATTGGCACATATGAAGATTAAAAAAAACAGGAATTCAATAAGTGGACATCACTGCAAGTTATCTATAAAGAACATGTATACAGATACAACCATGACAGTTATTAAAATAACTTATCAAGCATGTAATTTTTCTTTCTTTGCTAATTTCTTTCTTATGATTCATTTTTCTCTACAGGTAAGTAGAAATGTTTAATGCCTTACTGAAACATAAATTGGTTTTGTTCCTGTACTGCTCACTATTATTGGCAAAGTTTGAGGTTCATCCAAAGTGCGGAGAATTCCAAAGTCCAGCAACTCTTGATTGGGAAAAAGACCAGCTTCTGAAATAAAGAAGAAATGGTGAAAGTTTCAAGAGTATGTTCAATTGTTGTTTCCAAACATTTTGTATTCTAATTCACTCAAAAGAGGTCTAATATTGTTTTCTTGATAATGACCTTATGTAATCAAAACATAACAGATGAAATCTACTTCCAGCATATTATATTACTGAAATTGTATTGCAAATTTCAATTCCAAAATAGCAGGTGAGACTCTAAATTCAAATTTTCTCTTGAAAATGGCCTTATGTTATGTAAACATAACATTTATAAGTGGTAGCTCTGAAATACCAATGCAAAAACAATATGTTGATCTTGTATATTTTGTATTAACTTCAGTTACATTTGTTTTATGTAGTACATGTCATCATATCAATGTCAGATTCTCTATTCATTTGACGCGTGTTAAAGACAAATCTAACATACTGCAAAGTTATTTTTTCATGAGTACCAATTTTCACAGGTACCAGCTTTTTGGGATTCTGTCATTGCTACAAACAGTGAATTAAAAACCCAAATAAATACAATTCTACAGTGGGAATAATAGGACAACTTCCCAAATCTACGCATATTTATACTGACAAATGTCTTTATTTCCTATACCACAAGAACTGATACCCACAAAATAAATGAATTCACTGAAATATCAATTTTCATCTATTCAAGATGTACACTGACCCATTTTATTACTCATTTTAGAAATTTAATAACCCATGAATGATAATATCAGATTCTATATTATGTCTATTATTTAATACCTGTCATATGTAAACGGCCCACATAAAACTACTGTAATGTAACTGCCCTGCAGATCTGGGTCTATGCCTGTGGACAGCCCACATCAAGATATACAATAACATAGCTGGCCTGCAGATCTGGGTTCACACCTGTGGAAATCACACCTACCCCAACTACTGTAAACTAACTGGCCTGCAAATCTAAGTCTACATCCCTTGATTCTCAAAGGCAGCATCAACCCACATCTGTTAGTCCATAGCAAACTCTACGCAGATGAGGGTCTGTACTGGCTGCAACTTATAAACTAGTATCCTTGATAGTATTCCAATCTTGTCTTAGGCTACTAACCTGATGTAACCTCCACCTCGATGGGCAAAATGAGAAAACCATCCTGTTCCTTATCTGTTCGGATCCGAATGAAGGCTGTATGATTATTCTCTATCCTCCCAATGAAGTTGGCCTTCATTACAGTTTTTGTTTCAAAGGGAGGAATTTGCTGTAAACAGACAGACAAAAACATCCTTTTTCATTAATTTGCACTTCTATAATCTTAATGATACAAGTCAATACCAGTAACAAGTATAAAGGTTTCAACAGAACCAGAGCTCTACTTAAGCATTATATTTGAGTAGTTTACACAATAAAAATGCATCAAAATATTATTTTTATATACATACACATTGTACAAAACCATTTAATGTTAAATATTTTTTCCAAATTTCTCATTGAACTGTTCATGCCATAAGCACAGTCCAAGTTTTATGATGGTAAATTCAATCAATTTAAACCATGTTATTGGGACTGGTACAATGATCTGGTCACAACTGAAATGACATTATAACAAAACTCAAATACAGCCATATGCTGTGAAATACTTTAATTTCTTTTGGTTCCAATTTTTAATTTTTTTCGTGGGTGAGCTAGACCATGAATTGAAATTCACAAATAAACATCAACCAAACCGATATTCACTACTGAACCACCCACACCATCATATGTAATGGAAAGGCATCACCAGCCTCTTTCTTTAATTTAGCACCATGGCTAACCATAGTGCAGGATTGGTACAACTACATAAATGGAACACTGAACTAAATGATTACAATTCAAATGCAAAACATTATGAGCATGAATATTCATGGAAGGTTGTAATCATTCTACCTAACATATTGCAATAAAGGCAGATTTACTCAATGTCTGATTTCCTTTACTTCCTAATGCATACATTATTTCCATGTGTATATCTTTTTGCACAGAACAACAGACTGTTAAATAAACAATTAGCAGATTAGTCCTGCTTTCTCAAAGCCAATCTAGGTCATATCTCTCCAAAGTGCTACTTTGTCTTGTGTTTGGATAAGTCACTTGGTGCACACTGGCTAAATAGTACATATTTTTAGGTCAACTAAGAACTGATCTCTGTACATTTCCACTGTCTGTATCTTGCAGTTAATGTTTTGCATTATTTCTAATGATTTCTTCAAAACCAGCCATCATAATACCTACCTGATGAAAGACAGTAGTATGAGATCTCTAATGACAAGGTGACTTCTGTCCTAACAAGCACTTAATGAGTTAACAGTTAAAGAATAATTTGTTATATGCATGATATTAAACTAATTTGTGGGAGTATTCATTGCACAATGTTGTCCAAGTGCACGAGTTCATAAAAAGTTTGCACATCTTGCTCTCTCATGCACTTTTTCTAGTAATCGTGCTACCAGGCGAAGGGGGCAAGTAAGTCACTAAAAAATGCAAACATCTTTTTTTCTGTAAGGAAAGCAAAAATGACTTTGCCCTGTCTTTTTATCCGAAGTATAATGAGTTACAGTAGTTTATGAATTGTGTCTGGATGATTAAGACTCAGTCCAATATCTTATGTCTGTATTTGTAAGTCATCACAAAATGACAAGAAAACTTATTTAAAAAAATTAAAACTCCCATAATTCATTCTGCAGGGATCAATGTTCATGATTATGCAAATTAAGCATTTCCATATTTCTTTGTCTGGGGCAGGCAGACTGCTTTTACCATAAAAGAATCATAGTTAAAACTTGTTTCTTAAATATATGATTGGTAACCAACTAAAAGATTAACAAAAATTTCCCACAAAAAAAGAAAGCAATAGTAGTTTGGGAGCAAACATCTTTGCTAGCCACGGTTCCAATATTGTTAACTCTATCTACACCCTGGCAGATAGTTCAGATATTTTAGTTGCTTCATGTCTGTGAATTTCATTTTGACAGCAAGCATCCAATTAAAATCAATTTGTTCAAAACTGAACACTGTTCCTACAAGAACAAGATAAGTGGAGCACACAAGTGATACAGACTCATAATAAAGCAATTATCCACTGCTTGTCGATGTTTGTACAAATACTTCCTTTCTATTAAAATACACCTGTAATGGCTTGCCTTAGGTTTTACTTGTGATGTTAAACCTACAAAGTATCATTTTTAAGTCAATTGCCTCTACCTTTTACAGCTGATGTGCAATACAATGTTACATGCTATTAGTTTGCATTACATACTAAGGTAGAAAACTCATGAAATTCAGCAGATTTCATTATGACAAAGTTCTGACATATTTGTACAATCCACCAAGTTGGATTGGTTAACAAATCAGAGGCTTGGGTAATGAAGATGCAAAGCAAACTACAAATTTATTTAGTTCTTGTCTAGAACTTTGACAGAAAACAGTATCTCCCCAGTAAACCATTCTATTGCGTCCACCTTTACTTCCTAAAACTTTTAACACAGAACAAAAAATAACCACAACAGCTTGGGTCAAAGGTAAATTTTTTTTAGTCTGACATAATGCACGAAATGTAGCAGATTATAAAAAGAAAGGAACTGTGGAATGCAGCATCTGGAAGTCAATTAACAAATGACCCAACAGAAGGGTTCCATTCAAAGTAGTGTATAGCTGTCATTGAAACAAATGACAAACTAAAGGGTTTTGTTCCATGCATGGTCTAGTTGTCATTCAAACAAATGAAAAAAAACCAGAAGGGTTCCATTCAATGCAGTGTCTAGCTGTCATTGAAACAAATGACAAACAGAAGGGTTCCGTTCAATGCAGTATCTGTCATTGAAATAAATGACCAACAGAAGGGTTGTGTTCAATGCAGTCTCAATTATGCAGCAAGATTCCTGCATTAAAATGATGTTTATTTTCAAGGATATTCCAAGAGATTTTTAAGGTAAAAATGTCCATTTTATGGAGTCATTTTTAAACTGATTCTCTTATAAAAGACATAATACTGGAGCTAAAGGCATGTGTGCAACATTTCTATGCTACCAGACTTAACTACGGTTACCAATGCAGTAAAAGGATATTGCAAAATTATTCAATACAAAAATGTAGTGAAAAATCAACATACTTTCTCTAATAAAGATTCTTATTAAATTCTAGGATAATTTATGACAAAATGTCATTTTCTTGGAGGTTTCCAGGATATTTTCTTTCAAATTCCATAACTTTCAAGGGCCTTCTTGGAAATCAGAATCGTGTGGAAACCTGTGTCTGTGCAACAAATGACAAAAAGAAATGATCTGTGGATAATAGTTTCTAGTCTATAAATGGAATTAATGACATAGTTTTCTCTCTGCTGTTGGTATGCAGATTTGTAACTTCAAAACTGTGAACACGTTCAACTCTGAAGCCATCAACTTCGATAACATGGGTGAGACAAGAGCTCATAGGATACCAGAGTTTTTACACCATCACATAGTTTCAGCTGAATACAGCAACTAATATACAGTCTCCTCACTTAATGACCTACCTAATTAAAGACTACTTGGCCTTAAAACCAGCTCTCTGGCATGGAAAATCACCTTTCTCAGTCTTGTTCCCGCAGTCAGTCAGTATATGTACATGTATGCACAAGACAATGCATTTGCAATCTCCAAGACTACATATTTTGTTTATAAATTTGTACTTTACTGTGCACCCTGGAGTACAGGATGTTTGCGAAAAGGAAGAGCATAACTTGATCTGGAGGAAGTGACAAGAATCTAAGGCTATCAATATTGAGATGAACATGAAGATCATAAACGACTATGAAGCTGATAAAAAAGCATGTGACCTGGAGCTGGTGCATTTTGACAATAAAGATACAGTGAATGACGCAGTGAAAGCATCAACAGGACTTAAAGCCATAATAACTTGACAGCGGAAAGGCCTCATTTATGAAATGAAGAAATTACTGGTGATCTGGTTTGACAACCAGAAGCAAAAAAAGAATGCAAATGATCCATTTATGATTCCAGCTAAAGCATGCAGTATCTTTGGAGACTTTGAAGGCAAGCAAAGGCAAAAAACTGACAGAAACATTTACAGCAACCCAATGATGGTTTCAACGGTTTCTTCAGAGATTCAACCTGCATAATCTGAATATAAGAGGTAAGGTGGCAAGCGCAGACATAGGCAGCAGAAAATTTTTTGAACCTATTTGATGAAACTATTAAGAAAGGCAGCTACCATCAGGAACAGACCTTCAATGTGGATGAAACCAGACATTTTGGGGGAAAAAATGTCTGAAAGGTCCTACATACAAAGAAGCTCAAACAATGCCCCGTTTTAAGGCTTTTAAGGACAGGGTCATGTTATTGGGAGGAATGTCGCTGGGTTCAAGTTAAAGCCTTTCCTCCTCTATAGCTCCAAGAACCACATGCACTGAAGCAGGTTAGAAAGGACATGCTGCTCGTTTACTATCATGTGAATAAGAAGGCATGGATGACACAAGCTTTATTTGATCAAGGATTGGTACATTAACTGCTTCATACCATTGGTCAAGCATTATTGTCTGGAAAAGGGTGTTCCCTTTAAAATTATCCTCCTGCCTGATAATGCAGCAGGCCACCCCCAGCATCTTGATAATCTTCACCCGGATGTAAAGGTAGTGTATCTGCCCACAAACATGACTGCTATCCTACAGCCAATGGACCAGGGGACTATAGCTACAGTCAAAGGACTATATTTGCACACAACTTTTTCCAAAGCTAAAGCAGTAGCAAAAAGCCATGAAGTAACACTTTGTGATTTTGAAATTCATGCAACATTTTACAATGCATAAAAAACATTGTATCAGCTTGGGAGCGAGCAACAGAAAAGTGTATGCAAGGCATACGGAAAAAATGGAAAAAATTCCTAAAATGTTTTGTGAATAATTTCGACTGGTTTAACAAAGATGAGCATATTGATGTCACACATAAAACAATTGTGGAACTTGCTAACATACTTAATTTAGATGTTAGAAGTGGAAGATATTGAAGAATTAGTGGAATATGCCAAGGGAGTGTTAATTAATGAAGATTTAATAAAGTTGGAAGCGCAGTTGCACTTGGAAGAGTAAGAAGAGGAAAGAATGGAAAAAGTACAAAAGAAGTTCACTGTAAATGGGTTAGCTGATGTGTTCTGAAAGTGAATGTGGCTATATTTGAACTAGAGGGTATGGATCTGAACATTGAACTTCAACAACGCTACCGTGAAATTTATGAAGTACAAAAAAAACTTACAAAGTAGAATATACTATCAAGATTCTTCTTGAATGCTACACCTATAACACCAACCCCTACAGGTACTTCCATTTCCTCACCTTCATCTGCCTTATCCATGTTCTCTACAGCTCCTGACAACACTGCTGATTAACTCCAATGATGACACTGATGACCTCACACCACTACCACACTTTGAAGGATTCGGTGACTAAAATGTTAATCTGAATGTCTTTTTTATTGAATAAACTTTAAATTTTTTTGGTACATCAGTTTAATAATTTTTGCTGATTGTATTTTTATGTTCTGTAATATGTAGGAGATGCAAATTAAAACAAAGTTATCTAGTTGGAGTTTCCTTTAGACCTTTTCTTTATTCAGAACAAATTAAAACAATTAAGCTCCTTGATTATCAACAAATTTGCTAACAACCTAGTCGCAGGAATGAAACTCGGTCATTAAATGATGAGACCTTTCAAATTGGAGCTGAACACAATGCCACTGGCAATTGTTGATAATGACACCACCACCACTGAATAAATAATATACAAGTCTTGCCAGTCACAGATAAGAACAAAGCAAAGCAGAACAACATTTGTCCAAATTATCAACAACAAAAACTGTTTAGATAATAGGAGGTAAGTAACATCCCACATCAAACTTGATGCAGAATTCTTAGTAATAAGTATAGCTCTTGTCTGAAGAATTACTCAAAATGTACAAATACAACTTTCTGATTTATGATTTTAATGAAGACATTGTGTTCAATTAAACTAAAAGCTGGAATAATTAAAAAGCATATTTTATTTGGACTGAAAATTTTACTAGACCCTTGCAAGAACCACACATAATTCCACAATTTTCAAGATGTTTTGGTTCCTGTTGAGATCTTTTATTCTAGACTTTTAGAGATTGTGGGATCCTACATGTGGTTGTGTGTGTGTGTGTGTGTGTGTCTGTGTGTGAGAGAGAGAGAGAGAGGGAGAGAGGGGAATAGACATCACATGAATATATGGGGACAATACCCTGAAGGTAGACGTTGCATGACAATATGGAGACATTAGATCAATCTGCCCTTAAACTGTTGATTCTTCTTTACCCTCCTATCCATCATACAGTGGACAAGCCGAAAAACAAATCTAGCCATTTGTCTCCACAATTGGTTGTCCTCAAAAGTGCTTTATCTTGGCGTTTTGTCCTCGTTAAGCAACTAATAGCTCTCTCAGGGTGTCAAGAATGCTTTACTAAAGGTGTCAAGAATGCTTTACTCAGGGTGTCCAGGATGCTTTACTCGACATCATAATGATGTGACATAAGAATAATCCGAGTCATGTTGTCTGATTTATGTAATTGATAGAACGACTTCCATGATATTGCCAGTATCCTTCAGTTACAAGCTCAACTATTTCTCTCATGTTTAATTTTCACATTTTCAATAAATTGTATGTGGTACCAGTAACCACT
Source organism: Potamilus streckersoni (assembly GCA_016746295.1). Lineage (NCBI taxonomy): Eukaryota > Metazoa > Mollusca > Bivalvia > Unionida > Unionidae > Potamilus > Potamilus streckersoni. The sequence goes on from JAEAOA010001962.1 coordinate 466,058, forward strand.
CATCTTGACATAAGCTTTTGAAAAATTAGATTGATACTTAGGACATTTGATTGGCAAATTTTAGGTGATGCTTAAACTTTGTGAATTATTAAGGCTGTAACCCAGATTTAACTAAGATGAACTCCTTACAAGGAATCATTTGTGTAGTTTGCATGGTTCTCTAAAAATACAAATGCACATTTATTTTTTGCACTAGTTTTGTGTCTCAGCTGTCCTGTCGTGATTTAGTGCTTAAATTAAATTTTACCGATTTTGTTTACACCCTGTGAACGTTTTAAATTACTTTTGTGTACTCTTATCAGAACATGAAGGCAATAAATCTCAAGGACGAAATCTAAACCAAAATTATAAAACGAAAGAGTTAAAATTGTCCAAGTTACCTAAGAAGTTCTAATAAGAGTGGAAACGACGATGTGCTGTTAGTAATATGACACATGGTTCATGCTTGCTGACGCCATTTTATTGTCGAAGATTAGATTTCCTTCTGCCATGGCACTTTTTGATGTCTTTACCACTATTTAAAATTGTAAAGCTAACAATTCAATCACCTATGACCTTCCCCTGCCTTAACTAATATCTATAACCATTAATAAAGAGTCGTGTATTGTTTGTTTTAGACATTATTGGTCTGATGTGTCATTTATCTCTCGTGCAATCCAGTGCGCTTTGAGATTAATTGGTAGGTGTTGGAGTAAACTCTTTTCCAGTGAAATATAATCAAATTTTTTAATGAAATACGACCTCAAGAAATGAATTTCCCTCATATAATTTATCTTTTTGCAAAACTGATACAACCAAATTTAAAGCCCATGCTCTCCCAGGCCCGAGTGAATAATGTATACTCGTTGTTAAGGTCAGCATACTGATGGATAAAAGTATCATGTACAACCTTACAACCTGTTGCATTTCAGAACCAACCCTGTCTAAGCAGACCCATTGCAAATTGGCACCAGTAATACTCAACACAACAAAATTCAATTAGGAAAATATTAATCAAATGAGCCGCAAGTGCTTTACCAAAATGAACAGTCTTTGGGCAGTGTCCAAGTTAACCAAATGATAGATCGCAGCACGGGAGATTAATGACCATGGTCATTATGTCTTAAAGAAAATAACCACTGGTCAATCAGATAAAAGGATCAACATTTAAAAAAAACACCTTTTTTTGGAGTATTTTCTACCTTGCCTTTATTTTGAATCTTGTCATTTGTTTTCTTGACACTGAAATTTAAAGCGACCTGGGTTAGTTACCAAATTCACCGTTTTCTTTTCTTACCTAATTTGGATAAATTAGGAAAAAGAGCTGATTAATCGATTGTCTTTTCAAACAAACAAAATGGCATTATTTACATATGACTTTAGCCTTTTTTTGGTATTTAAACATTTCAAAACAAATGCTCAAGGGACCAGATCAAAATCTACACTTGGTGCCAGTACGTAGAAATCACACTGATGTATAAAAAGGGTTACTATCAGACAAAGATGTATTCATAGATTGCAGCAGAGCAAAATCTAGCTATGCCTTATGCAATAAATTTCCTGAATATTTACAGAAAAAGAGGCATGGGTGTAAGGAAAAAAGCATCCTATTTGATCATTTGTTTGATTGGTTACTTTGTCCTGAATAAATCTTTATTATATTCACAAAAAGATTAATGGAAATACAGCATGTTCGTACTATTCACTTTTAACACAATTTACACCTGTCACGACAACCTTTGACACAAGAGCGTGAATGATTTTCTTTTGGTAAGACACCAATTCATTTTGTGCAAGTTTATTAAGGCAGTTGAATAACTTCACCTGAGCACCTGGGAGGATTATGCAAAGCAAATCATTTACCCCACTGTGCATTTGTAGCTTTCCAGCACAGGGCCAAACCGTGTTTCTAACAGCTTTTTTGTTCTGTGTGCTGGGATGCAATGGTTATACCAGAAATCAAGTCATGCAGTGTTTAATAACTGTTTCACTTTCTGGTTTTGTAGGCTTCTTAACTAGCAATATTAGAATGGCAGTAAACTGTCACCAGGTTGTAAAATTTGCCATCAACCATTAAAAAATGAATTAGCAGTTTTGCCATCAACCATTAAAAAATCAATTAGCCGTCACCAAAATAAAAAAAAATTGAGTTTGTAGCAAAGTATGCATCATTCTAACTAGGGCTTGGAGTTGAGTCAAGTTTTATGAGGTAGATGAGACATAAGCAAGCTTGGATTATATTAAGACTAAGGGAGATAATACTAGCTAAGATGATCCTAATAAATCCACAACATGTAATAATCTCTAATGTACTTCAAATTAAAACATGTTCTGGTCCAATTATAAAATCATATAACAAAACTAAAACCTCTCTTTTGCTAATATTCCTTCACAATGGTTTGCATGAAGTCAAGTCCTCTGTAGATAACTTACCCATAAAGATTGTGGCGCTTCTTTATCTCCGCTGGGCAGTTCTAAATGCAAGTCTCCCTCACTAGAAAACATCTCCAACACCTGAGACAATAGGAAAAATTTACAGAATATCAAGCTCCCATGCTATAAAATTTTACTCAACATTCAGAATAATCCATATCACTTCTAACTTGTCAATCTTTCTCAAAATATACAAATGGAATTTCCAATTTATATGAATAACTGAAAGGAAAAGTGGAGGCAGAAAAACTTCATAACAGAACATTCTAACTTCTTGGATCAGATCAAATTACATGTCTAAATATTAGGGTACAATAGAATTATTTAATACATCACAAAAATATAAAATACTTTTTAATATATGTTAATTTATCAGAAAACTGTTATGTCAGGAAAAAGACTGCATGAGATAATATAACTGAATTGTATAAGAGAGAAATAACTGGCCTGTGCAAGAAAAATTGGGAGAAAAAAATAATATACATCAATATATAGAAAATACAATGTAAAGAGAATACAATATGGCTTGGAAAGTTTCAAGTAACACTGATATAAGATCAAATGGACTTAACTCTCAAAATGTTGCTAAACATGTTCTTTTGATGATAAATAATATTTAATTTTAATACACTGTTATGGCTTTATTTCTCTTTTTCCTTTACACAGAACTGATTCATAAAATATTTTGAAAAAATATGCTAGCTATCAGTTACACCTTTGATATTGTTTTGTAGTACCACATCAAAGAGGGTCAAGAACATAAAGGGAGTGAACTACTTTTACTGATCAAGTCTACTGTGAATTACAATTTATGTCCCTTTGAAAATGTTTCAAGGTCCATCTCTTTATTGTTAGAAATAGAAGCCCCTTCAGGCAGCCAAAAGTAGACTGCATGCCATAAGCTCTGAGAGACAAAATCCCTCCCAGATTTATGAGTCCACAAGATTATGCTCTACCGTTTCATTCTTTGCACATGGTTCAGTTTTTTTTAAAAAATTACATCCCATGTTTTCCTCACTCATATATTTTATCATTTATTTGTTGCATTTTCAGTAGCTGGTATTACCTAACCTGACAAAATGTTTTCTCATTTTTTAATAACTGCCAAAGATATTGTAGTTTTGACTACTTCAGGCTGAATTTTTTCACCTACAGGAAGCTGCCATTTTTATCAGATGTGTGCTTCAAACATACACAATTTCCACAACTATATTTTGTAGAGAATTTCAGCCCTAGAACATGAATGTACCACAGATGTATGCCAACATTCAACTGCAAATTGTAAATGCAAGTTTTACACCATATTCCTGTCACTGTCAGAAATATATCAGTGGCATGCAACTCAAGAGGAATGATCCACGCAAAACATTAATTCTGATCCAAAGTAATAGACCTGATCCAAGCAAAACTTAAACCAGATTCAAGCAAACCATTAACACTGCTAAAAAGCATTACAACTGACTATAGAACATCAATTTTCATTATTTCCTAATTTATTATCAGGGGCCCAGAGTGGCCAAGTAGTCTAAAGTGCTGTCTGTTACAGATCACTGCCATCTCACCTATGTCTGCATTGGTTCGAGCCTAAGATTCGGCGAATGTGGATATGTGAGAAAGCTTGCCAGTAGCATCTTGTGGGTGGGTGGTTCTTTCCATGGATTTCCCGGTTTCTTCCTCCACCATTAATACTGGCTGGCCACCATGAATAGCCTATTGTGTGCTGAAAAATGATGTTAAGCCCCAGAACAACAGCTTAATCATTATCAGACTTTATTTTGTTGAGTGAAGGGTTCACCAATTTATTTTGGGGTAGTGCATTATAAAATAACAATCAGAAGAACAAAATTTAACCTCTCAAGTGAAGGTGTACAAAAAAAACCAAATACAGACAATATAAAGATACCATTTACAATATAGTCTTGTAATAAATACTACAAGTTAATTGTTAAGTCCTGCCCTGGTCATTTACTATTTTTACTCCATAACTTTTATGACAAATAGCAATTTAGTTACAAAATTTGCAGGTCTCGCTGAAAGTTTGAAGAAAATCTGATCATATAAATCTTCTTAATTTCATCTAATATCCTATATGTAATAATACTATTCTAGATACCTCCTCTGATACACCATGTAGTAATTAGAATGAGCTAAGATACTCTCATACTGTAGTTTACTGTAATTTACTATTCTAGATACTCACATCCTCTGATACACCATATAGAAATTAAAATGAGCTAGATATCATACTGTAGTAATCCTGTGACCCACATCCTGTAGTAATTGTCATACCCACATCCTGTAGTAGTTTACTATTCTACATAAATCCTCTGAAACACCATGTAGTAATTAGAATGAGCTAGATACCCACATACTGTAGTAATCATGTGACCCACATCCTGTAGTAGTTTACTATTCTAGATACATCCTCTGATACACCATGTAGTAATTAGAATGAGCTAGATACCAACATACTGTTTTAATCATGTACCCACAAAATGTAGTAATTATGTCATACCCACATCCTGTAGTAATTATGTCATACCCACATCCTGTAGTAGTTTACTATTCTAGATACATCCTCTGATATACCATGTAGTAATTAGAATGAACTAGATACCCACAAACTGTAGTAATTATGTCATACCCACATCATGTAGTAGTTTACTATTCTAGATACATACTGATACACCATGTAGTAATTAGAATGAGCTAGATACCCACAAACTGTAGTAATTATGTCATACCCACATCCTGTAGTAATTATGTCATACCAACATCCTGTAGTAGTTTACTATTCTAGATACATACTGATACACCATGTAGTAATTAGAATGAGCTAGATACCCACAAACTGTAGTAATTATGTCATACCCACATCATGTAGTAGTTTACTATTCTAGATACATACTGACACACCATGTAGTAATTAGAATGATCTAGATACCCACAAACTGTAGTAATTATGTCATACCCACATCCTGTAGTAATTATGTCATACCCACATCATGTAGTAGTTTACTATTCTAGATACATACTGATACACCATGTAGTAATTAGAATGAGCTAGATACCCACAAACTGTAGTAATTATGTCATACCCACAAAATGTAGTAATTATGTGACCCACACCCTGTAGTAATTAAGTCATACCCACATCCTGTAGTAATTAACTATTCTACATACAGCCTGATACACCATGTAGTAATTAGAATGAGCTAGATACCCACATACTGTAGTAATCATGTTACCCACATCCTGTAGTAATTATGTCATACCCACATTCTGTAGTAGTTATACAATTATAGATACTCACATCCTCTGATACACCATGTAGTAATTAGAATGAGCTAGATACCCACATACTATAGTAATCATGTGACCCACATCCTGTAGTAATTATGCCATATCCACATCCTGTAGTAGCTTACTATTCTAGTTACATCCTCTGATACACCATGTGGTAATTAGAATGAGCTAGATACCCAAATACAGTAGTAATTATGTGACCCATATCCTGTAGTAATTATGTCATACCCACATCCTGTAGTAGTTTACTATTTTAGATACATCCTCTGATACACCATATAGTAATTAGAATAAGCTAGATACCCACATATTGTAGTAATCATGTGACCCACATCCTGTAGTAATTATGTCATATCCACATCCTGTAGTAGTTTACTATTTTAGATACATCCTCTCATATACCATGTGGTAATTAGAATGAGCTAGATACCAACATACTGTATTAATCATGTGACCCACACCTTGTAGTAATTATGTCATATCTACATCCTGTAGTATACATTCTCTGATACACCATATAGTAATTAGAATAAGCTAGATACCCACATACTGTAGTAATCATGTGACCCACATCCTGTAATTATGTCATATCCACATCCTGTAGTAGTTTACTATTCTAGATACATTCTCTGATACACCATGTAGAAATTAGAATGAGCTAGATACCCACATACTGTAGTAATCATGTGACCCACATCCTATAGTAATTATGTCATATCCACATCTTGTAGTAATTATGCTGTTCTAGATACATCCTCTAATACACCATGTAGTAATTAGAATGTGCTAGATACCAACATCCTCAAACATCTTTTAACTGTAAAGTGATACCCACATCCTGTAGTAATTATAATGTAATACCCACATCCTGTAGTAATTATAATGTGATACCCACATCCTGTAATAATTGTGATATCCACATCGTGTAATAATTATGCTTTTCTAGAAATTTGAATCCTCTGATTTACCATGTTGTAATTAGAATGTGCTACATACCAACATCTTCTGGCATCCAGTAGTAATTAGAATGTGATATCCACATCCTGTAGTAATTATACTTTGCTAGATACCACCATCCTCTGACATCCAGTAGTAATTATACTGTTCTTGAGACCAACATCTTTGGACACATCCATTAGTAGTTATACTGAGCCAGATGCCCACATCCAATGATGCATTCTGAATGCTTAAATAATCCTAATTCATGCAAACACAAGTATTCCTAGATTCTTCTTTGCCTAATATGATTACATAGGTCAAATGTTGGGATTCACTTTTTATTAGAAATTCAGCCTGGTTCATTTGCTGAAAGTGGAGTGGAACCTTTGCTACAAACTTGTTTATGATCTAAACCACCCTAATCGATAGATTTAATTTTCTAAAAGTCTTTATAATATTAAAAAAAAATTATATCTGGCACAACTAAACACATTTGAAAATATTGATATCCCTTATTGAGATAGTTTTAACATCATTTTATTTTCTTGTATCTTACCTGTAGAGGTGAACTATGTGGATTATGAAGATTTATTATGGGAGAAAAACTGCTGTTTAATGGAACTTTGGCCCCAAGATAGGGCCTCACTCTGTATGGATTTGATACACCAACTCCAAAAACCTGAAAATACACAATGAAAATTAGTAAAGGCCTTCCTGGTTATCATTTTTTACTATTAAGGTAAAATGTTATATTAACTTCTTTATTTCAAATGTCAATATTTGCACTCATTTTAATTTATTTGAACATTAAAAAAAACAACAACAGAACTTAAAATTTGTGTTTGCTGTGCATTGGTTGATACATGCAAATTACCATAAGGTAAGGAAAATATTGTTAGTTGGGATATATATGACTATTACAGTTAATGCTATTCCTTTAATGTTTTGTAATTTTAAACCACATGTATAATGCATTACATACAATTTTAAACCAGTCAATTATGTGATAAAAGGAACAAAAACAGGAAATGACAACCTTTCCTGCAAAATGAATGCAAGCAGGATATAACTTTAACAATGTTCTTCCATTTAATGACACATACAGACTAAGAAACAAGGAGATCAAAACATATTGTTTGGTAATTGACATACAAAAGTATTGTTTTAGGCATTTTAATACACAACTGTAATCTGTGTTGTCAATAAATAATCTTTATTAAACTATAAATTCCTTGAGTCAATAGGGATGAATACTAGCTATTCAACTCGTTAAGAAACCTCCTATCAATTTTACAAAAAAGCATCACCAACATAAAACATGCACAAAACAAGTAATTTCATTCATTGATTGATAAGTTCTAATTTGAATGTTGCCAAAGAGTACCTAGCACAGTTGATGTATTGGCATTTCAGTCAAACAGTGGCTCCCTATGAGAGATAGTTAAAACATTTTATTTTCTTTCTTATGTTTTACCTATAGAGGTGAACTATGTGAATTATGAAGACAACTTATGGGAGAAAAACAATGTAAACAAGCTAACAGACTGCTCACTGTCCATTTCTAGTTTCTAGGATAGTCTTTTTCAATAAAACCCATGTGCATCCAATATTTGCAATGTTTAGTTGGAATATTTCTAAAACGGACTTAACAAAAAAAAGGGAGGAACTCTTATAGACATGTGTTCAAAGAAATGTAATCCAAAATTTACAGAATTAAGGATATTTTCAAAGATGCTGAACCACATGTTGCCTGAACACATAGACAAACCCAATCACATATGCTGACTGTGTTGCTTAAGAACTCCCATTTGATTCTAGATGTCAGCAAGCAGACATTGTTTATGACCCCTGAAAAAATTAAGGTTAGAATTTATAAATCAATCAATGAAGTGACTAACTTTTGTGCATTTCTTATATCTTTGATGCCTTCTCTTTTTAAAATCAGTGGCAGCTTACTTGATATTTATAGGATCCCTGTGAAGTATGGATATACAATGTATTTTCAACATTGCCCACTTGTCGGGCAAGAAAAACTATATCAAATGATGTATTCCCACCAGGTGGTACTATCTGCAAAAGACAAAATGGAAACATTTATGCTAAAGAATGACTGGAAAAGTTTCCATTGGAAACTGGTGGAGTGAAGAGGTGGGATGTCATGTTACCTATTAACTCCAACTATAACTGACATCTTTATTAATTTTAGGGTCTAATTTCATACTTATAATGGATGATCAGCCAGTGTGTTAATTCAACTATAGTTTTGTTAAAATTTATTCATGTTGCTGTAAAAGATAAAAGACTAATGCTTTACCCTTAAATCAGAGATGAAAAATATTTACTAATGAAAATATAGCTATTACCAATATATTAGCTTGCACATGGTACAAGATATACTGCTAGCCCTATTGTCAATCACTACAAGCACTTCATACTACAGAATTAGCTATCAACATTTGTATATTTTATAATAAGATAATGAAATGTATCAGTGGATGAAAATTTATATTGCCACAGTCAATAATATCAATTTTGGAACTCTTTTTTTCCCTCTAATTAGAAAAAAAGACTGTCCATCTGTACATTATCAAACATTTATTTCTATATCTAGGTCAATTCAAGTTAAAAATAAAAAGATTAATTCATATGGGATCAGAATGGCTGGCATCTCTGCATAATTGCAAAAACAACAATCTGATAAACAACATCATGTAAATGAACATCTATTAGTGACTGCCACTTTCTCTGCAGTAATCTGGTTATATACCCTGTGGTGCTTTGGTACAGATCAGTCACAAGTTTTGTAGGACAAATAGAAAAGACAATCTGTACAACAATGGTCCATCAAAACAATGTAATTTTAGACTGGTAAAATCAGTTTTAAGAGTGAAACCAGATAGCAATTACTGTTATTGTATTAAATGACAGGACTCTGTCCACTTAAATCTACTTGATAAATAGTGAATTGGAACAATGAATGTATCTGTTAGGATGTCAAGAAAAAGAATAGCTTATTTAAAAGGATAAGTTGGATATTATAAAGTAATTCAACTCTAGTTAAATGAATTGTCAAGTTGCTAAGCACCAAACTGAGCTTTTCAGAATGCAACTGAGAAAAACCACTAAAAAAGTCAGAATGATCTGGTCTTTAAAAGAGTTAAACTTGTCTATAAAATATCTGTAAATATAAGCAAGCATGGAAACATATCAGGCAAGGCAAACAATGCCTATTCTATTTGATTCAAGCTTGCTTCTGACATCTTTGATCTCAAACTTATTACATAAAAGCATGTTAGTTTATTAGTTATTTTGTGCTTTTGAATAAAAGTGCTGATGCTTTGAACTAAGGAGATATTTAATTGAATGACTGGGCATTATTCACTGTACTTTGATGTTTAGTTTTTTTAATTGGACAATTGGACACTGAGCTCTTAATTATCAATACAAACCATGTTCTTAAGTCAGGATGCATTGGTCTCAAGTGCAGACAGAAATTAAATATAATTTTTTTTTTCTTCCAATTTAAACACCCAATATTTTTTCCAAATGACTGATATTTCCATCAATTTATATCTCGTTAAACCTGATGATAACATACTGAATTAAACATGAGGACTGACAAGTAAATTTATTAAAGCTAGTTTTTACAACACTGTTTTAATGCTACCAACATGGTTTGACACATCTAATGTATGACAAAATGTTTTGAAAGAAAGCATCATGAAATTAATTATTGCATCTTTATTTCCTTTTAAAACAGTATTATTTGGACAAAATTAATGCAAAAATATATGTACTGTAAAGAGAGAAAAACATTTAATTTACTTAAACTAGCATAAGTACTAAACAAATGAGTGACATTTTGTGTCCTCACCCACCCTTTCCTATACATACACTCATTCATATAGTTCTCTTTCATTCCTGCAATACCAGTTCAGTATATAACTATGCTGACATGAATGGACACGAAGTACTCCATTATAACTGGGGGAAGCTGTATAAAATTGGTATCATAACCAGATAAAAATATTTAATATCAGTAATTATTTTTGCTCCAGTTCAATGGCCACATATATACTTACTTTATCTTGAAAAAAAGAACAATGAAAATGAACTGTGCTGCCCGATATGGACAGAAGATGTAAGTTATTTTTTGCATCTGTATTTTGCACTACAACTTGTTCCATGCGCGGCATGCCAACAGGTCTGAAAGAAAAAATAATTAAGCATGTAATTAGAATGTTTATTCCCTCTAATTACAAAATTCCACAATAAGCAAGAAGTCTGAAGAATTTCCTTTTTTCTTTCACATTTGTGCATTTATTTATGGGACATAAAGGCTATTGCCAAACATATCACTGTGACCTCCTAAAAACCACTGCTGAGTACTACTATTAACCTCCAAATTACTAATCAGCCTATTAACCTCTTCTGCATAATAATGAGCCTTTGCAGAATGAAAAATCAACCTAGACACCTCAGCACATCCTAATGATCTATCTGCCCATAAACCTGTACCAAGTATTCAGCATACTTTCCCTCTTCAAGCAACACGGCATGTTACATTCACAAAATTCTCAACAGCAGATTCAGATCTGTTACACCAGTATATGCCAAGTTTTACCAATAAAATTTGCCTCTGTAATGGACAAAGATGACACTTGTTATTTATGTACTGAAAAATTGCATTCGTGACTGTCTCAAAATCATAGCCTGTAAGAATCTGACTTAATCTTTTCTTACAGTTTTAGTTCCATACCATACCACAGATGAAGAACATATTATTCCAATCAAAGCGATACTTATCAAAGGCTTTTTTGACTTCCGTGGCACATATTTCAAATTCAATGCAGAAAAATCAAGAACTACTTAAATGAAGGAGTTCCCATTTCAATGGGCAATTTACATATTTCAAATTCCATGTGTCAGCTCTGACATTAAATCAGTTGCATGGGAACTTCATCACTGACATTCTTTGAATTGTGAGATAAATGCTTGAATATCAACATATTACTTTGTTATCAAATTTAATATATGTTATACTATTAGTGGTGTTATTTCCTCTTGTTTGAAATAAATTATCACATGTTTGTTTCCATGATCCTCGGGGACCAAGCTTGGTTTGCTAATTTCTCTTTATAGATAACTGTAAATCATGTGATCTAGCCATATTGAAGTTGAAAGCTTTTACCAGGCCACTTTAACTAAACATTTCATGCAGTGCACTTTAACTATTTATGTTACAAGTGAATTCTGAACCAAAACTGTTAATTCTGTGTAGATTAACCCTTTCATCACTGCAGACCGCAAAACAGGTCAGGGGGAAGTAAGTCTGTAAACACTATGGACCGACTTTTCGGTCTGGGGCAGTGTTCTTCTTTAAGTTATAGTACCCGACTAAATATCTTTCAGGGTACCTCTAATAACTTCCATCTGGTAATGTAGATAGATGTTATATTTGGATAATCTCGTGAGTTCATCTTGTATACAACTAGAAATATCAAACAAAGTAGGAACTTTTAGCGTGTTTTCTGAATGCTGAAATTTGTATCCAAAATGGCAGCGTTTGAAGGAATTTTAGAAAGTTTTCTGAGGATTTAAATAATTTCGACCTGGTAAATTTGGATGAAAATTAGAGAAGACGTATGGAGAGACAATGGATTGCACTTGTGGGTGAAAGTGATGACGATGAAGATGACTTTGAAGGTTTTGAACCAGAATAATTGTACGCTAAAAGTGGGGGTTTTTTTTGAAGAAGACCGAAAACCAAAGAGATTTGTTTCAGTTTTCTGACAGTTTGGCTCACCCGAGTGTTAGATGGCTCCAGGAAAGCTTCGGATTATTTTCAAATATTCTATTCAGATGAAGTTTTTGGAAAAATTGTCCTTTTAACGAACTTAAATGCGACGATCAAACATGACAGAGACCATATAGGTGTGTGGACAGATCTCACCTTGGAGATCATTTTGGTTCATTTTATAGAATTTTATATATTATGGACACCATGAAAGAAAGACTCGTGTTACTACTGTGATTATTCACTAGTACTTCTAGGGTCAATTGAACAAGTTTTGAGAACTTTCTAAGTTTTCTAAGAGGTAATAAAATAATTACTTGTATTTTAACTGTTGTGTTACCTGTTTCTACCTGCATTTAAACAGTTGTAATAGATATGCATATTTTATTGAATTAGTCATAAAATTTGTTTTTTAACCTTGATTTTGACACCTAATCCAACCAGATATCTTTAACATTGGCAAAGTTATGTTGTTTCAAAGTCCACAAGTCATTTTGCTTTACAATTCTAAAGTTGCTTAGTGTTGAGGACTCTATGCCTATAAAGGTACTTAGTGATGAAAGGGTTAAGTTAGTGACAGACACAGGTTATATTGGAATGGGATTATACTACAGTTTGTTCAACACAGCATCACAAATTTCATCCATCTTTAATTTAGTATAGTTACAGGTCAAAGTTATTAAATGTAGCTAAAAGTACCTAATGTGTTTCAAATACTTAAAGTACAATGAATTAGGTATTTTAAGCTACATTTAATGATGTTGACCCTAATAATTTACTAAGTTATAGATAGGATAAAATTTATTATACTGTGCTTAACAAAAACAAATACAACTGTATGGGTCAGAAATACTTTAATTTCATTTTCTTACTTTAAAGTATTATTTGTAACATAATTTTCTCCACTCTATGCAAGTGATAAACCATGCATTGATGATATTGGTTATCTAACATATGTACCAGTAAAACTAAGGTCTTGTAACAACTTTTTCTGTACATGCTTGACCAGGTACTGATAGTATCCCAACCCTAGTAGAAATGTTCAATCAGCCTACTGGCCTCAGCAGAGTAATAACTAGCTCATAATCCAGACATAAAGTAATCATCCTTTTATCATCCACTGGGGTGTTGTTGTTGTTGGGGTTTAATGCCATTTCTCAGTGCATACATATGATGGCCAGTTTAACTGATGGAGGAATAACCCAGAAAACCCTAGTAAGAACCACAATCCCATGGGAAGCTACTGGCAGAATTTTCACATATCCATTTTGTCTGAGCCAGACTCAAATCCATGCACACAAAGGTGAGATGGCAATGATCAGTCTATTAACCTCCAGAATAATATTTAAACATAATTAACCTATTAACCTCCACCAAGTAATAATCTGTGTTGAACATCCAGATTATTAATCAGCCAATTAAAACAAGTAATGATCAGCATATCAACTTCTCCAAATAAGTAAACCTATTTAACTCCACCTAGTAATAAATTGCATGTGACTGTGCTAAAAATGAATTTTATTCTCTTCTTCCAGGTTCATAGGGGACTCTAGATGATCAAAAAGTGACTAAAGTCATAAACTATAATTTCATCAACATAAAGACATTAAAAAATACTATCTTTAAACCATTATTCACTGTTCAGAAAAAAAGATTATTGTTTGAAAAAGGTGAGTGAAAACATAAGCTTACAAATAAGTCAAATTCGCTTTTTTATGTGCATTTGTGTGAAATGGCATACTGTGGTCTACCTAGGTCTCCTGAATCGACACCTGATGTGAATCCTGGTCATTCTGAGTCTGACACATACAATATGATCTACAATAAGGCTAGGAAGGAGACTAAGTGCTAAAATAATTATTCTGGTTCCCTGCTTTGTATTCTCACTGTGTTGCTCTCCCCTATATAAATAGTGGAGAACAACTCAAGGAGCATATTAAGCAGGGAACCAGACTAGCGAATAATCTACATGTACTTTACAACATCAAACCCTATAAGCACACTCACAAAATTTTACATATCAGTAGCTAGCCAATTTTTTAAAGAAAAATAGGAATGAACAGTCATTCTTACAGGGATTATATAAAGGTCATTGGATTATATTCTCAATTTTTTTTATATGGGTGTTCACAGCAGTTCTGAAATGCAAATGTTGCCAAGAGTGGTCAGCATAGCCAATGTCACTCATAACAGTGTTTATTGTAAAACTATTTCTAAACTGACAACATGATTGACAATTTAATATAACCAATTTCATCACATTTTATTTATTTATTGAACATGAAAAATAAATACAAAACAAGTCTCTGCAATAATCAGTTTTTCATCATACATTTCTTCAAATACATTTAATACAGGACAAAATGAATTCACAGCAGTAATTATGAAAAAATATTCTTTATACTTACTGATGTTTAAAGTCTAACATATCTGGATGGAATAATATTAAACTGGATAATAATATCTCATCATTCCTGTAAAAGAAAAAAAACAACACTAATTAAAGTATCATCAATCAACAACTTAATCCAAAAAAAAGGATCTAGTTATTGTTTTCATTACAAGAATCATATTTCTGATATTTAGAAACAGACTAGGAAAGGCAGTCTTCAATCAACCAGGACCATTGTATCATCTTTTCAAGTTTTCTTTGAAGAAAATTTTCAAGAAAATGACATGGCAATTTTCCAAACCATTCTGGTCGGATGATGCTCCTCTTAAAAACATAAATACTTTAAACAGCATGCCTAACATAAATACTTTAAACAGCATGTCTAACTCCATGCCTGACTCAAAAATTCAGCCAGGGACTATCTACTTTTCTATATAAAAAATGCTACATGATACTCAACTAAAAATGAGACTAGTAAAGGTGATTTCAGTTTTAATATCTTTAGAAACTAAAAGATTGTTGAGTAATTTACTCGTGTAAACATACATGGTCTTTCCTGCATAAGATCCTTTCCATACAAGGGAGATGTGATCATACTGTAAAATAATTACTTGTACAAAAGTAACAGGATTGCCAAGATTTGTCAATATGATGATGACCATGCCATGTTCAACTTCAAAATGATCCATCAAAACTGCAAGACCAGTTTGGCTCATAAGATTCTGTTTTACACTGGATCCTGTCACAAGAACAACAACTCCAATGAATATTACAAGAGCAAAGTGACTTGTCAACATATGCACATTTGCTGATAACCATGTCATTTACTGAAAATCAGTAGCCTAGCTGTATTCACAAGATACAGCAATTACAGCAAGCTCCAAGACAAAATGGGCAATAACTCAACACAAATTGTGGAAACATCATCCAATCTATGTAATTTACTTGTTTTCATAATCACCAGCAGGCAAGTAATTAAAAAACACTATTATCGAACATTGTTATTAGGACAATATTTACTCAATTTTTTAGATTATTTTCAAGTTTGTACCTCTCAATGAATAAAACACAAGTATAATTGCAATAGTTTCTAGCATAAATTCATGGCATTTATTTCAGTTTTCACATTGGACAGGATCTGCAAGCTAAAGGTATCTGCACAGACCAACACATGTTAAATAACATAACGTTTATAAAAGAAAATAGGTTTCATTTGCGCATGGTAACAATTAATATTTATTAAAATACAGTGTATAAACACAGAATTAGCTATCACAAGGTTCTTGTGACAAAAATATATCAGAAATTTTTAATCTTGTAAACAACAAATGACTAATAGCTGGCAGTAGATTGAGTGTGGAGAGACAATTGAATGACAAATGGCAGAAAACTAGTGGAGTCTGAAGATACAAATAACTGATAGCTAGCAGCAGATTGACGGACCTTGGGGATACAACTGAATGACAAATGGCAGTAAATTGGAGATGTTTGGGGATACAAATAACCCATAACTGGCAACACATTGGTGTTTTCTGGGGATACAACTGCCTGAAAGCTGGGAGTATGCTGATAAAGTCTGCAGATACAACTGACTGACAGTTGGAGTACTGGTGGAGTCTGGGGAAAGCAGTTTTCAGTACAATACTGAACTCTGGATTCATCTGATTGACAAGTGGCAGAATGTTGAGGAGGCTGCAGATACATCTGACTGACAGCTGGCAGTACATTGGCAGACTTTACAGCTACAACTGGATGACAAACAATATAATGGAGTCTGGTGGAGTCTAGGGATTTATTTTCATGTGCTATTCTAGTTATTTTTTTTCTTAGATGAGAAGATACATTTGATCATAATTCTCTGAATTCTATTAATTCTTGTTTGGCTATGAAAGAGTGTTACATATGTAATTACTGTTAAAGTTAGCAGCAGCAAACCCTGTGGTGTTAACTAGCCCAATGGGGCATGTTACATTCAGTTATTATTGGCAGGAAAGGTGTGTTTGTTACTGCTGCTGTTACTGCTGCTGTTGCTGCTGCTGTTGTTGTTATTGTTGTGAAGGGTTGAATGCCAATTTTCAGCATAAAACAGGCTATACATGGCAGCCAGCATAAATGGTACAAGAAGAACCCGGGGAAAACCATTCAAAGAACCACCGACCAACAAGAAGTATTGGCAAGCTTTATCACATAAACATTTAGATAATTTGTTGCAAAATTTGTAGCTCATTAAGTAGGTGTATAGTACTTAAAATAGAGTTAAGCATTTCACTGTAATTTGGAATTACTCATCTTGTATTTAAACATTTGTCTTTCTCTGTGTCATGGAAACCAAGCATATGGTTTCGAGTTTGATACTATTGCCAGCATCTCAATCTTTCTTGTAATAGATTTTTGTATTTCTAAGATCAAACTTTCTTTTAAAAAGGTTGTTAATAGAGTGAATATATGGATATGGGGATAAAATTTGGTTATAGAATTTATAGTATTCTCATGCCATCCCATTTGTTTGTACACACACACACACACACCATACCAATTTTAAAAACAAGGTATCAAGGATGTAAAAAATGCACAAAGCTTGGTCATTTCATTCTTTGATTATACATAATTTGTAACCTAACTTTTGCCTTGGGGTCCCAAACACTATCATTGTGTTGGCCTTCAAATGAGAGTTTATCACATGGTTGCCATATTTGCTTTGGGCTAGTCTATATATTCAAGCAACAGATGTGATGTGATTCACTGTCTTTGAAAATCTCATTAATTTTTTTTTTAAGTTTTGGATTACATCTCTTTGAACGCATGTCTACAATTGTTCCACATATTTATTTGTTCAGTCTGTTTTAGAAATATTAAAGCTAAACATTGCAAATATTGGACACATAGGACACCATTTTTACTGAAACAGACAATCCTAGAAACCAGCAAAGGACAGCATGCAGTCTGTAAGCTTTTTTACATCAGGAGTTTCTGTTTGCATTGAAATAAGGATAATTCAACAGTAATAGTTGTAGTAAACCCCTCCTCAGCTAATTTATGGTGGGTTTACTATTTCTGACTTCATATCTAGAGGATTACAATGGTGTAATTTGCCAGGTTTCAAATAAAGTCAATACAAAGTAAGGGTGGAATAAATAGGTAATCTGAGCTAATATATAGAACAGCCCCATTACAAATAAATACAAAATTTAATCAAATTTCAGAAAAATAAAATTTCACAAGCAAAAGATATAAAAGTTACAATTCAAAAGATACACTTTCTTTTTGTATCAAACTAATTAAGGAATTTCAAAATGCAAAAAAGATTATAAAATTAGCTGATTCTGTTTATGATAGAATCAAATCAAATCATTTAAATACCAAGTGTGTCAATTGAAAAGGACTGCCTTGCATCAATTCATAACGTGGTGTCTGATTCTATCCCACAAACTGTACTTTTGGTTCCTTTGCACTGCTAACCCCTACGAAGACAAATTCATGACTTCATGAACAATCATGAATGTTCATGAACATACTTGAAATGTTCATGATCAGTTCATTATTTGAGTTCATGAACAAATAGCCATGAACGTTCATCACCTAAGTTCATGAACATTCAAGAAATTTGATGAATCATGTACTTTAGTTCATGAACACAATGATGAACTTTTATGAATTATTATTATATCTTTGAAGTTTCTGAAATGTCATGAATTTGCTTCATGAACAATTCAAGTACTTTGATGCACCATTAAGATATTTCTTAAAAATGGATATGAAATTTCTATATCATTATATTCATAAAATGCTTATGAAAATTATTCATACAAACTTCTCACAATTTTAGTGAAATATAAATAAAAGTGAATATTTTTTTTTAATTATATGATACTGTATAAATGTTCAGAGATCTTTTATTCAATACTTGTGTACTTAACTTGAATAGTTCTGGATTAATATGGAAAAATATTTTTCTGGCCATCATGAACAAAACTGACTTGCTATAAAAGCTTTCAATGACTTTGTTCTAATGTTTCTGTCCAGTACTGTCATAAACTGCATATTTTATTGATTTTGTAACTGGTTGCCAAGTTGCAGTAAAAACCGAAATATGTAAGCAACGATTATCCTGATTGGATGACTGTGAAAGAAGACATGATATGATTGGGTAAAATATGCAGGTGATTTCAGCGGCTGAGCACAAACGAAAGAGCATGCAAAGGGTTTTGCAACAAGCAACAATATCGAACAAAAATCGCGGACTCACGTGGAATTAACAGATGAGAATATTTTCAATACCATTTCTTTTAATTACATAGAAGTGCAGAGAAAGAATTATGAAGAATATGAAGGAATTGACTTGATGAGAGCAAAATTATGCGGAAAAGCGTACACAACGGGATCATCAAAATTACATTTTCGTCATTAATTTTTAAAATGGGAATTATATGTATAATTTATCGGTGTTTATGTCATCATATAGTTTTAACAAAACTAATATATCTGGTTTTTGTCAGAACCAATCAAAACTTTCTTTTCAAATTTTTGAAAATCACGAAACATTATACCCCCACTCCCTTTTCGATCTTGATACCATACGCGGTGCTGCATCGGCAATATAAATTTATATGTTTGGTATCATTTTATGTTTCATGACATCACTATTTATATGATCTGATGTAATTTGGTAAATTAAAACAAAAACAAAAAACTAGTTAATGTGTTGAACTGTACATAATACAGGTGCAACTTACGGGATCAAACCTGAAGCAGCTATATGCAACATCCTGTGTCAGATTAGATACATTTTTATAAAAACATTTGACTCCTGTGACTTGCAATACATATGGCAAGTCAGCTTAAGTTAAAATACAACTAGTGAACAAATTTCTCCAATAATGTAAATGCGCAGTAGGTTGTGTATTAAGTGTAAGGTATTAAATCATTTTGAGTTGGATTGGTAAAGTTGGGTACAGAAATAATGTGCTAAAAGCTAAAGACAATGTTGATCATAGGTTGTCTGTAATTAAATTTATCTTTATTTCAGATCAGACAGCAGAAAAGGAAAATTATTAGAGGATGAAGTTTATAAGATAAGGAGGAAAATTAGACAACTTGAGGATATTACAGCCAAGATGGAATAGACATTAAAAAGTGACTGCTGCAGCAATGTTAAAGATCCATACAGTAATCAAATGAACAGCTTAAGTTGCAGATGGAGACATTCAGTAGTGACAATAGGTAGAATTTCATTAAATTAAAATTAGGCCCTGACTGTACAAAAAAGAGTTATCTGACAGGTCAGTTTGGGGTGGAGATCTAGGTCTTCAGGAGAAACTTCAGTGGAATTAGCTCCATGACAATCACAGATAAATATGCTTCAACAGTTGATTAAACACAACTGTCCCATTATCTCTTGAACAAGTTTAAAGAAAAATTAAAAAACATACAGAAAGTGTTGCTAAGAATAAAAAGGAATATCATTTAATGTCAGTTTACGTGTTCTTTGATGCATATTAGAAATTTATCTGAAATGAAAAAGTTTTTCAGATAATATATTGCATTTTATACTCTTTTAAACCCCCCACATCTAAGGTTATTTTATGATTCAGGATGAAATAGGTATTTTAAGTTTGCCACATAATCAAATTTTTTTAGGAACTGTTCATGAAGTCATGAAAAATGAGGAACATTGTACATCATAGTTCATGAATATGTTCATTAACTGTGATGAATGATGATGAACCAGTTAGTGAACTTTTATGAACTGTTCATGAATTCAGTTCATGAATAGTTCATGAACATTCAAGAACAGTTTGTAAAGTTATGGTTCATGAACGTTCATGAATGGTTCATGAATTTTTTGATGAACTTTCAGAGATGATTCATGAACAATGTTCATGAATCGTTCAAGAACTGTTCATGCCAGTTCATGAATTATTCATGATCATTTTGTAGGGGAAGTTTTTCACTCCACTTTCCTTTCCTTCTTAAATTAATTATTCTGGGTGTCTTGTCTTTTCGTTCTACACTGCCTTCTTTTGGCTTTCCACTGTTTGGGTTGTAAAACATCTTTTCCCCGAAACTATCTCACCTAGTGTTTCAAGCTTTTGGTGTCAGTCAAATTCTTCTGACAATTGTTTACCCCTTAGATAATTATTTTACGAGAAATTTGCTCATTAAAAATCTCGAGTCTTATGGTTCCCTCTCTTAGTAAAGTGTAGACTGAAGTTTGAAGTCCAGTCCTGCACATTTAAACTTAAGTTTTTTGTGTGAAACCATGCCCCCTTCCACAGCGTAGCCAATTAGAATTACAAAAAAAACCTCCTGTTTTCCCAAGCATCGAAACACAGCAATATGACTATCAACAAATGCCTACCAACTGGTTTCCTGTCCTCCCAGACCGTCAGTTTCTATACAAACTATAACTTGAATTCCATTCCGTTTTAAGTTTAAACAAACAAAACCCCTAATTATATATCTATAAATCCTAACTTTGAACCAATCCATACAATACGGCTTTTAAAAAGCAGCCATTCCCCATAAATCTTGTTAATTGTACATGTGTCCAGCTAGACATTTCCTACAGAGATAAACACTAACAAAGACTGACCTAAAAATTTGGTCCTTTACCATAGGGAATCTTTGGTAACAACCAAGTTAGAAATTATAAAGTAATGAATGAAATCATTAAGTTCTGTGAATTTTTTATATTATTGGTATTCTTCATCTTTTAAATTTCAGGGAGAGGTTGGGTTAAAAAACAAGTAGTAAGGTATGTAAATACTGTAGTGTTAGACAAAGGTCACAGTTGTTAGTTAAACCATAAAACTTAACTGGGCATTAGTCAAGAAAGGTGTATGCTCACTCTGAATATTGATAACCTAGGGACAATCATTGTGTAGGAGAGAGCAAATTAAAACAACTGTGTAGTTCATGTTGTGTTAAAATGTACAAGAAAAACCCTCTCACATGTCTATATTTCCCAAGCGGAGAATAAGTGCTACAACATATTCATCAAATGTATTTATGAGTTTAATATTTCTATGCAAAGGAGATCAATTTCTTGAACATCAGCAAGCAGAGTTATAACCATACACACATTTTAATGCACGAGTGCCATTATGCAGCATATATGTCAAGGAGTAAATAATTCATAAAAATGGTCATTTACCATTTCCAGTAAACATGGCTTAATGGGTCATGGGGAAAATAATTTATTAAAAGGGTCATTTACCATTTACAGTAATATGGCTTTATTTCAATTATTGCTGCTCTTAAGAAAAATATGAAAGCATGAAAGCAATAAAAAACAAAATAAAGATATATAATTTTCTGCATTTATTAAACAAATTCTTCAAACAAGGCTTTAGAGTTAAAATAGTGGTTACATAATATTCTTCCTTTGATGGATCATTACTCATTATTAGAGAAATTTATAAGGAACAAGTTTTTGTTAATGATAATTCTGTGAAAACTTTAGAAGTTTCTGAAGACAGGCATAACTTACTCTATGAATCAATAATTTGTTGAGGTAACAAATTCAAATTGCTATTAATGCATTCTATTTTTGTGCAATATCAATAATGAACAATGGGGAGAAAACAAATTGTTCTGCAAAGTATTTCCCAACAGATGATGCATTAGCTTTCATTCCCTTACAATAGGACTGCAGCTTAAATCAATATAAAAACACCACACAACTGGAGGATAGACATGATCTGCAGGCATATGATCTTAATGTCTTGCTTAATATGTAGCACCTGTCTGCTGAGTAATCAAAGAAAAACTAATTTATGTGAAGTCAGACAATAGGTAAATATCAAAAAATCCTAATGATCTCTGTTCTTAACTGCATTAGATTTTTTTTATTTTAGAATACAAAAATGCTTCATAAATAATGAACATTAGCTGTCTGATGAATTTTGTGATAAAGATAGCACATCAATACATGCATAATGTTCAGTATCACTGCATGGGGAAATAAAGCATCATCAACTGGACTCCTATTTTGGGGGACTGTGACTTCAACATTTTTCAAACTTTAAAAAAACTTACCAAAAAATACATTTTCTTTGATATAAAACACATAGAGCATCATACCAATAGGTCTTATTTATGCTATCCCATACAGATAATCTGTATGATTTACAGAGTTCTTAATTTTTTTATTAGTTTGTAAATGTGAAACCTCAAAGATATATAACAATTTACAAACACAGAAGGTTAACTCAAATGTTTTACTCTTGGAAAATAGTATACTGTTGATGATAATACAGGTTAGTTCTGTTGTTTCGATCTTTTTCTTTGGTTCTAATTATGGTTTAGACTGTGTGCTTCTTTTGCTTTTTAGGTGCACTGACACTACCACAAATCACATGGTTTGAGTGATTGACACAGCATTATCAAATAGCTCAACAGAACTAGAAAGCAATGGATCTGCCATGGCAAGATATAATTTTTTATACAATTTTTTCAAAATACATGTAGTGTGATTGGTTAACATTTAAGAAAACAGTGATTCGCTCAACAGAAACAGGGATTTTCCTTATGTGTCATCCCTCCTGCACTGTGTGATCAGATAATAATTAGACAAATATTCAGCAAGAGAAACCCTAGTTCCAACTCCCCCACCCCACCCACCACTTTTAGTGGCAGTCCTTTTGCTGTTGGGTATCAGGCAACATTTAGATAAACAGGGATTCAACTGGACAGAAACAGGGGCATTCCACCCAACCCATCATTAGTGCCATCATTTCTGCCTTGTTTTATAACATTTAGGATGTTTTTGTCTGGTTTTAATGCCATTTCTCAGCATATGATAGGCTATACATGGCAGCCAGCATAATTGGTGGAGGAAGCACCTAGGAAAACTCCAGTAAAGCCTACTGACAAGATGGAAGCTACTAGCAAGCTTGCTGACATAACTACATAGGCCATGCCTAAGGCTTGAACCTACACAGAGGTGGAACAGAAGTGATTGGTAAATATGAGCACTTGAGACCACTCTTCCACAAAGCACTGTTAATATTTAGGTAAACTGTAATTTAGCAATATAAAACAAGGGCTGTTTCATGTTTCTCCACCTTGAGTGACTCTACTTCTGCAATTTGCAATCAGATAATATTTAGAAAAACAATGATTCAGCTTGATACAAACTGGAGGATGCCAGTAGTTCCTTATCCCCTTTGCTTTCAGTGCCCTACTAGTCAGAACATCAGCTCTCCATGAACCTTCTGTGCCTCTTCCAGTTTAATTATGTTGTATTCCATCAATTTTTTTTATTTTGTGTTTATTCCATGTAAGATAAACTTTATAAATATGCTTTCATCTGCTTCTACATCCAAAATGACTAAATTCTATATTTCAATAATGACATTAAGTCCTTTTATTGCCCAAAAAAGCCCACTTTACAAAAATGTCACCTTTTCTTCAAAAAGGAGCCCCTTGTGCTAAATTTTCGCTTATTCTCTCCCCTCTGTGGTTAATTCCTATCTGGAACACTGAATATAGATAGCTCACCAATTAGTTAAGTATTTAATTACCTGTTTGTTATCACATTCTGACCTCATAATCCTAGGTGTTAATAAGGCTGCTACTGATCTTTGACACAGTAATCTATTTATACACCAATTACTCAATGATGGTATAAAGGTGTCAGAGT
Source organism: Potamilus streckersoni (assembly GCA_016746295.1). NCBI lineage: Eukaryota > Metazoa > Mollusca > Bivalvia > Unionida > Unionidae > Potamilus > Potamilus streckersoni. The sequence goes on from JAEAOA010001962.1 coordinate 490,547, forward strand.
AAGTGATTTAAATTTTTAACATGGCTTTAACAATTTTTGAGTCATATCACTATGATGTCTGAAGTGTGACAGTTTATAGTGATGTCTAGCACTAGAGCATCATGCCAGATTCAGGTGAATGTATATAAGGTGTTATAGAATTGCATAGTTTGACTCATAATATCTTTATTTCATTTATTGCTAATCTCATAATCTGTTGAAGTTATTGGGGGCTAATAACTCACTATGATATGGTAAATCATAATGTACAAAAAGAGTAATGGTCCAAGAACTGATCTTTCTGGAACACCTTACTTTACAGGTTTCTTACCTGAAAGTTTATTTAAAAGAGCAACTTGCTATCTTCCTTCAAGACAGATTTGAAACCAAGTTAAGCTTTCATGGTGAACTTGATATAAGCTGAACTTTTCCAGGAAGATTTAGTGACTTACAAGGTCAAAAGCCTTTGGAAGGTCAAGAAACACTGCTTACAAAGTCACCAGATAAATGGTATTAACCAATCATCTAGGCTTAACCAATCATCTAGGGTTGTAGTCTGGCATGAATGTATATCTTTCTAAAATCTTTGACAGTGATGATAAAACTGATACAGGTCTATAGTCATTCTCTCAGAAAGATCTCCCTTCTCACTTTTTTATATCTGAAAGCTTTAGTTACAGTAGTTCAAAGAACATAAGGTTGAATAATGATGAGCCTTGTCCAATTTTATAAAACTAGAAAAGAAAATATCAACCATCTTCTACACATACAAATTTAATATATGGTAATATGCAGTATACATGTACAGAGATAGCTAACACATGAAGCATGCAATAAAATTTCATACCAAATTCAAAAATGGGCATGAATCAAACATTTACAATATTTTTCTTGATAATTTATTATGAGCTTGCAAACATTATTAATTCAGCCTTTTCATTATCAACCCACCACTGACTTAATTCTTATATACTTTCTCAGCTTAGGCAACAACTTTTACATCACTAACATTTACTTTTTATCTTGCTGCAATCGATTGACTAACCTTGCTTGAACTTACAATTGTGCATCAGGAGATAATGTAAAGACAGTAATCTTTGGCCCATTGAGAGGCCAAGTGGTCTAAAGCCTAAAGCCTGCTGTCTGTTATGGATCACTGCCATCTCACCTCGGTTGTGAGTTTGAAGTGAGTTTGAGTTTAGGAATCTGCAGACTTGATATTGATATGTAAGAAAGCTTGCCAGTAGTGATTTATTTCATTTCTTTGGTTTCTTCCTCCACCATTAATACTGGCCACCATGTATATCCAACATCAGCTGCTGAAAAGCCCCAGAACAAACAAACAAACAAACATAATGTTTCAAACTACAGCTAAACAGTTCACTAATAGGTTTGGGAACATTTAAGAGATCTAGCATGGTTTATTGTTAAGCATGTGACTTCAAGCAAAACCTAACCTTTTTTATATTCTGAAACTGGGTAAAAGTCTGGAGCAAAATGAGCAGCACTAGGAAGTCCTGACCCACTATGCAACAACAATTTGGGATCTATACTACTTGCATAATATATAAAGTCTGACCTTTAAATGAACAGTCTACATACTAAACTACAGGTTCCATACATGTATTCATGTACATTTCCCATATTCCACACAACACTTATTTTAATCAAGAACAGATTTTGGGACCAACAAAATTTTTTAATCTATTATTCTAATCAGTGTGATTTCCTCTAGATGGAAATACAATTATCTGTCTTACATTATTTCTATCAAACTCTTCCTGGAAATCACTGTAAAACTGCATCCCCTAACACAACTTGTTTAGCCACATTTCTCTTGATTATAGTCTGCAATTCCATATCAACAGAAACAATCTTGTGTTTAGCCTATTTACAAACAATACAAGTATTGTGAAAACATGAACTGCTGTGACACTCATATTCAGTATATTAACAAAAATATTAATGTCATGATAACTCAGGTAGGAATGTGATATACTGCACAATAATTCTCTATTTGATATTTACATAAATGGATAAAAGGTTCTTTGCCAATGTCCAAATTGCCATTATTTCCCTTATTGGGGACAAAATACATCATCTGGTGATTTTTTGGGCAACAGCCTTTTTGGCTGTTTAATTTGTATACACAATCACGGATTTGGAGTGAAGAACTTCAAGGGACCTAGAAAGGAAGCCACACACTTGCATACACTATGCACTGGTTACATGAACAATTTTGTTTGTATTGAAAAAACTATCTTTACTGTGCATTGTTACATCATAATCCTCTTATGTCGTGTCTGGCTGGAGTACCCATTGCTAGGATATGCTCAATCACAATCCTGCTACAATCATGCTACCAGACACAATCAATGACCTGTGAAAGACCCAAACAGAAACAGCTATTCAGAGAAAACAGATTACCTTCCAAGAAGGACTGCTGTGTGTAAATACAAAGCAAATGGAAAAAAATCTTAATACTGTCAAACTTTATTATGGGTAAATGTAAGTTAGATGTTGTGTGTTCATGTCTCATCCTAAGTGTAAGTTAATATAAAATTAACAGCATTTTAGATTTAGTGTAAATTCATCAGACAACAGTCACTGAACTTGATGTTATACCTGACAGTCCAATGTCATCTACATGTAGTGAGGATAGTAATAGTGCTTCAAGTGCAATACCAAATGTGATGAATGATGAAGGATTTAAAGTTCCCAAAAATTTCTTGACAGCTAGAAACTTGATCTTTGGTGGATGAGATATGATACAAAATTAAAGTTGTTTTATGATACTTGTATCAAGGAACAAGTTGTCAATTCATTTAAAGCTGGCAGCGATTATGCTGCGATTATGCTAATTTTGTTCATGCATCTTTTACTTTTGCCAAATTCCTGTTGCAACTCCAAGGAGTTAAACTACACAACCAAAAATAGCAAAAGAAACAAGTTTTATGTAATTGAAAATAATCTATTTCTCAAATTACAAGAGTAAAAGATTTAAATTCACTTACAGCATGGTGAATGAATTACCCTTTCTTAAAAGTCCTTTCATGTCCAATAGTTCCAAGAAATCTGAATATGTTCAAGGAAAAAAAAGCTCATGTGTTTAAGATTCAAATGTACAGAAAGATCTCCAAAGAATTCAAATAGTCACTGAATAAATGTATTTAAATTTAATATAAATTTATTTAATACTGTACAGTTATTCTAGCGTGTCATGCAAAAAATAAATCTTTTCACAAACCAAGCTGGGAGATTGAATCCAAAAACATGCAGATGGGGAACTATAAGCATGTCTTTACTAATTATTAACCAATTTCTGGGGTCCAATACACATGAAATTCTCAAAGGACAGGCCATTTCTCCTTGTAGAGTGCATTATCCCTCACCACTACCATGCCCCATTTGATTGTTTGGTCAGCTGTGCTGAACTGCACAATAATTAGAGGCTAGACTCTAGTGATAAATCAAACCCCCAAATCTGTATTGATGGACATGGGTTTGATTCTGCCTGCTCATTAAAATGTGCAATTTTGCTGCATGCAGATCTATCTGGAACAAACATACTGTTAATTGGTAACAGCCATGTCAAGCGAAAAATGGCCACAGGACAGATGGTCATGCTACGTCATTTGGATTTACAAATCACCAATTATAACAATTTTGCTAAATATAATGAACAGATCAGTGAAAGAACCCTTCAGCCATGGTAGCTGCATGGTAGCAGCATGGCCCGGTAAGAATAAAATGTACACTGATGTGTGCAGCCAGATTTTGGAAGCAAATAATTGCAAGTTTTAATGAATAGATAATATCAGCCCCTCAACCAAAAAAATCAATATCTTGACTGAGAAAGGGCTGATTTATCCATGATACTCCAGCCTCTTTGACATACTTCAAAGAAACCACCTGTTCTGCAGTGAGTAAAAACACTAGCAACTGATTGACAAATAAATGCATATTTTTTTATAACTAACAATGCCTAAAAATGGGTGCTAATTTACATTAACAGCTCAAATATAGTATCAAGCTAATATACATGTGATAACAAATTTCCACATTTTACATCCCACCTTACTTCCTTATTGTTAATCCATATATGCATACAACACTGCTTACAAAACAACACATTTATTCTGAATTAGTTTTTTTTGGATACACATGCTCTGTGATATGTTTCTTCATTCTTTCTTTTAATTTAATGAAGGTAATTAATGCTTATATATAAGGTACAATGATGCCAGGTGTTCTCTCATGTAAGTTTTATTGATGGGAATGGAGATCCTAGTTTGCTTATGAGAAAAAAAATCTACAGCATTCTGTGATCATTCTTGGGATTTAGGAAGCAATTCACTAAAAGCAAAGCATATAAATCGAAGAAAAAATAAATTTCTTAACTGCTAGTTGATGGAGATGTAATGAAGCTAGCCATTAAGGAAGGGGGAGGGAGATTTAACTCTTAAATGCATGAAATCAACAGTCACATTATACATCACTTATCTTATATCACAAACTACAATCTTAGGCTGTTGGTATCAAAATGGCATTAAGTAAGTTCCTTACAAAACAGTCCTGTAATTATTTATTTTGTTAATGTCATAGCTTTACTTTTATGTATTACTTGTCAAAAAATAACTATCCAATTTCTTTAAATTTTCATAGCCCATTACATTAATAGACTTGGAAAATATTCACTGCCTGTTCTGGAGACATTTTTTTAAATTGGCAACAAAATATTGAGGCTGGCGATTTTTTTTGGGTTACAACTTTTTGAAAGCCAATACCATCCCTGACATACTAGTTAGTTTTAGTATACATGATACTAGTAATTAGTAACAGAGATCATAAATGGGTCTTTTGGGGTCAGGCCTTTATGGACTAAGCCTTTTAATTAAGCACTAGTCCATTTTGGTCAGGGGCCATTTTGGTACTGGTTAGTTTTACACTGATCCTATCTTACTAAGCCTAAATTACAATGCTGGACATCCAGTACATATAGCTATGTTAAGGAGTGAATCTGAAGACTGGGTGGGTGGGGATATAATGGTTACACCCTGAATGAAACCACTGGACATTTATTCTTCCATCCCAAACTGGCAGCCATAAAAATTTCCTTTATCCTGAATATTATAATGGGACAGGTACATTATGGTAGCTAAACCAACATGTTGCACTGGTATATTTTGTGTTTCTGATACACTAAAATGCATTCAATGCAATATATTACATCAACATACCTGCCAGGACATGTTGACATGCTAAAACACATTTTTTCTTCCAAAACCCTTTGACATGGTCATGTTTTGATTTGATACATTATAAAAGGTAAACAGTCCTCTGGTGTATAAAATCCTTGGGGCAGTTTAAACAGCTAATTATCAAAGATGCAATTGAAGAGTAAAGCTGTCAGACATAAAAAACCACCTTTTCACAAAATCTGCCAACTATAACAAGATGTTAATTCTTTTGGTGAAAGTTGTGGTAAAGTTCATGAAGAGAATCAATCCAATTCATCTGAGTTAATTATAAATGTGAGAGATGCATGTTGAAGAACAAAGTTATTATTCATCACTGCTTTAAATGACTGTTTTTATTAAGATTATTGTCAAGTTTGTGAACAGCAGTAATGGTTTTATTTTTAAATCAGACTTTACTCATATATAAAATACTAAACATAATTATTTCTGATTTCAGAATAGTATTCAGATTAATTCATTTTTAAGGCAAAATGTGTAACATATTTAGTGTGATTCAGGAAGCAATAAGCTATTACTGAAGCAAAGTCCAGCAAAAATTAAATTTCAGAACTCCTGGTTGACAGAGTTTTGCTTTGTGAGAACATTTGATTCTTGGTATAAATTATTCCTGAGTGTATGAAGTCTGTCAAAGATGCATTAACAACTGTACGTAACTTCTGTACAAACCAGAGCATACTCAATATGCTGAAATTAACATTCAGAATGTTTCCTATTTTATTTGCTTTTAATCTTGTTAAAATACCTATATAATTGACCTCATGCTTTTTTAGAATGATTTTAGCTATAAATTTGATTGACAGACAATAAGCTGACATTCTTGTTTGCATAGCTGAGGAAATATTGATAAATGGTCTGAAGCATTTATACTTCTGTATTACTGGTAAGGCCCAATTAAACTTGAAAATAAAATGTCCCTTGTGAAATGGTCATTCCCAAATGTAATTATATAATCTTTTTCTACAGTGACTAGCATATCTCATGATAAAAAAAAAAATGACACTTGCATTACCTTCATACCTAATTCTGAACTTTGAGAGCAGCAGAGACTACAACAAATTAAGCCTAAATTTAGCCATCCAATGAATTTTAAAGACAACTTGGGTAGCTTGTTTTTATTTAATGTCAGTCTGGTTGTTATTGTGTGAGTGTTTGCACTTGTATGTATGAATGTGATGATTTTTGGCAATGTTCAGTCTATCAAATATTTTTTTTTTCTTTTAAGTATGCCACATTATTTTCATTTATTCAGACTTGAAGTTCCAATCATTTTACATTTTAGATGATGCAGTACTTTGGTTCACATGCACTAAGACCACCTCCTTGCAACTTCAAAACATTTTTGTTTCAATTTCACAAGAAACCCCTCGCAGTCTAGGAATATGGCATAATTATCCCAACAACAAAACAAATTAAATTTAAGAAAATTACTTTATATTTATTGAAACTTATGTTTTCTCTGTATCTCTGTTGGCATTGTATAATCATATGCAGACAGATAACATTATCTACAATATATATGTTGTTGTTCAGCTTAAGGCCATTTTTCAGCACATGATAGGCTATTCATGGGGGCCAGTAATAATGGTGGAAGAAGAAACAAATTATGAAATCACCGGAAGAATCCTAGACTGAACCTACAAATCCTAGACTGAACCTACCAGACAGAGGTGAGATGGCAGTGATCTGTAAGGACAGGCTTAGGACAGGACAGGCCACAATATATATGTAAACAAAACTCTAGATAGACTTGTAGATTTGACTGAGTTTAAATGATGACATAGTTGAAAGAATAAAAGGACCACTTGTCAGAAAATTAGCATGCACTGAGTTACTGTATTTTACCCAGATACCAATGTTCAATACATTTTTTTTTTATCTTGTACTCCCTCTCTCAATTTTGTGGACTTGCCGTGGGCTAGAACCTTGCAAATTTAAGCTTGCCTGAATTGAATTTAAATTTGTTCTGGAAGTTGGGCAAATAGATTTGTAAATCCTTGTTCATTCATTTTCTGTAATCAATGTTTTACAAACATATTAAGGAATCCTGCCTGTTAGAATACAAATTCATCATCATCAGCAGCAGCAGCAGTCCCGTAGTCTGGTAGGCCATTGGGGCACTGCATGAGAATGAGCAACCAGCTTCCTCCATTCCTCTCAATTTTATGTCTTTGAGTCAAAAGACAGATTACATATTTCATTTGACATCTTAACTGCTGATTGAGATAGTACCAAAATGTATAAGTCAAAACATTTGCCAAAATTCTCCAAAGGACAAATGTACAAGAGAGGAAATAACAGGTGATGTTTCAAAGTTTTCCCCAAAAAGGTATGTACAAAAGACATAAGGTAAACAGGGTAAAATCATTAATATGACAAGGTCTAATATGATTAAATTATTTAGCAAAATAACCAAAATGACTTTGACAAAAGATGAGGTCCATAAGAAACAAAAGATTGCTTGTGACACACTGGATGACCACACTAATTACACTTCTATAAATCCAATCCAAGTCTTAGGTCAAATTACATGTTTTGGTTGGGAATGTTTCTGCAATGTTTTTATAAAGTATTCTCTTTTCTGAACCACTTCATCAAAAAAAAAAAACCCCACCATCAAGAAAGCTAAACAAGAAATATACTTAAATACCAAATTATGTGACAAGTATAGGATCTTATCCAGTGTAATTTGTTTGTCTTATCTGTCATTACAATATAAAAATGACATTTAATAAAGTTTTAGAAAACATGTCCATTGTTATTTGACATCTGGTGACTAAATTTCAATTAAGGGCATTATTACTGATAATGTGATATGTTTAATCATTCTGTCATTCTAAATATCAAACTAAATATTCAGAAAAAAAATCTCATTTTATTATTGACATTCTTTGTTTATAAATGAGCGAACATTTTCAGAATTAAAAACTGTCTTTTCTAAATGATATTCTGAACAGATATATATTTATGAGAATCCAATCTGATAAATCATTTTGAATAAACATTCAAGAAGATATTTTAAAAAATGTTGACCACAAATGTCTATAATGTCCCTTGATGATCTAGTGCAATGGATAATTTATTCCTCTGAAAATTTTAACCTATTGCAGTGATTAACAAATAAAAAAATGTAGTCCATCAAAGGACTGATGTTGTTCTTATTGAAAAGAAGTTCCAGAATTCAAGATAAGAAGTTTTCTTATGTTGGAATTTCAAATAGGCTGCTGTGGTGTAGCATGCTGGATTCCATTTTCATTTAGGACAAACTAGGTATCACTTAAGGTCTGATGGTAAACAATGTATAATGTACATGTTGTAATAATAAAATATGTATTAATAATAAACTATGCACATACAATGTACCCATGACATCTTTGTAAAAGTAAACTATGAAAAATGTACCTATGGCATGATGCAAAAGCAAACTATAATAATATACCCATGATGTGTTGTAACAGTAACAGAAGTCTATGCACAATGTACCCAAGACATGCTGTAATAGTAAACTATGGATAAATTCCCATGATATGATGTAATAGTAAACTATGAATAAAATGTTGTACCCATACATGCTGTAATAGCAAACTATGACTAATGTACCCATTACATATTGTCATAGTAAACTATGTATATTGTGCCCATGACATCTTGTAATCTTTTATACTGTACTATGTATAATGTACCTATGACACAATGTAATAGTAATAGTAAAGTATGAATAATCTAGACATGTAGTATGATGTCCCACCCAGTCACATTATCCTGACATCAGGCCAACCAGTCCTAACACTAACCTCTTAATGCTAATGACTGGCAAGGCAGCTGTTAGTACCATTTTTAAGTCTTTGGTATGACTTGGGTGGATTTTTGAAACCATGACCTGCTTCCAAGGCAGATGATGCTCTAACCACTAGGCCATTGGAGCAGTCAGTTTTACTAGTAATTTTGCATGCATTCCTTGCCTGCTTTAATTGAGGAATATCTAGTTTATGCACATACAGCAGCAACTGCTGTGAACCATGATGACTAAAGCTTGTATTAAAGTAATATGATCTTTCATAATACCATGTATGTAATATTTTCAGTACAAAAAATATTTCCACAACCTATCAAGCTTATAGAAAATTTGGGTATAAATATTGATACTGAAAATTTGTACAGGTACAAATTGTGACAGTAGTGCAAAACTGCCTACCAATATACTGACGTCATTACACCAATAACTAAATAAGCATTATTTCCAAATAACAATTTTCTTTTTTATTGCCCTCTGATAAATATAGCCTGCTTACTTTAAATGCTATACAAAACACAATTAGACCATTTAAATTTGCATCCAACACACACTATTTGCCATATGCCAGTCAAGTTAATCAATCTGTTCAAACAGAAAGCTAATAAATGGGTGTCATTGTTCTCATTGTGGTACTGCTAAGAAGTAAATAAAAATGTAGTTAGCATTTGACTGGCATAGAAAGCATTGAGGAGCAACTCCAGCATCAATTTCCATAACAACTATCCATTCATCTGATACCATTCATGTGAATGAATAAAATTTTCTGAGCCAGACATTTGGATTTGTAAATTATCTTGGCCAATGTTATTCAGACTGACCAGGTTTTAAATATGGTTGCTAAATGGAACCTGTAATATGGCTAGACCTTGGTTATCTGCATCAGGGTTTTACTGATGGCTGCTAACTAGAAGCTATACAGTAGCTAGACCTTGTTTATCTGTATTAGGGTTTTGCTAATGGCTGTTAACTAGAAGCTGTACAGTAGCTAGACCTTGGTTATCTGTATTAGGGTTTTGCTGATGGCTGTTAACTAGAAGCTGTACAGTAGCTAGACCTTGGTTATCTGTATTAGGGTTTTACTGATGGCTGCCAACTAGAAGCTGTACAGTAGCTAGACCTTGGTTATCTGTATTGGGGTTTTGCTGATGGCTGCTAACTAGAAGCTGTACAGTAGCTAGACCTTGGTTATCTGTATTAGGGTTTTGCTGATGGCTGCTAACTAGAAGCTGTACAGTAGCTAGACCTTGGTTATCTGTATTAGGCTTTTGCTGATGGCTGCCAACTAGAAGCTGTACAGTAGCTAGACCTTGGTTATCTGTATTAAGGTTTTGCTGATGGCTGCTAACTATAAGCTGTACAGTAGCTAGACCTTGGTTATTGGTATCAAGGTTCTGATGATGGATGCTACCTGTAAGCTATAGAGTAGCTTGACCTTGGTTATCTGTATTAGCGTTCTGATGATGGATGCAAATTGGAAGCTATAGAGTAGCTAGGTTATTCAAATCTCAAAAATCATGCTTCTTAAAAATATTATTTAAAAAATACTGGTTATTCACTGCAATTTTTATATACTGATTACATGATTTGAGGGAGTATTTTCTTTGCCCAATTTTTATATTCTTTTATTAGCAACTGTCAAGACGTATGTAAGCATTTATTTACACTCATAATATTCCTAAAGCTGACTCTAGTCCATCTTCCCTAGCCAAGGTTGCAATATGATAACTATCTACACCTTGCTGATGAACAGACACAACGGTGCTTTGTCCTAGCCACACCTTTTGGATTGCATGAGTTGCCTCCATGAGTATGCAATGCCTACTAACCAACAGCACGGTACATTGTATACTAACCAAAAAAGGTGGAGGCAATTGATGAAAAAGGATAATTAGGAAGTTGGACATCGAAAGTATGATTATGTACAACAGAAAAGCCATTCCAGGTATATTTTTTAGTGAAATGTATTTGTACAAACAGACCAGCATTGGAAAAGTGCTTATTTATCAGTCCATTCAAGTTGTTTGCTGCCCTTGTCTCAATCATGTAGGAACAGTGTTCAAATATGAACAAGTTAATTTTGATTGCATGCAGTGGCTAGGCACTGCATCCAAAGAAATAATCAAACCTGAGGCACAGAAATATATGCTACATATGTCAAGGTGATGATAGAGTTATTACATCAAAACCTTGGCCAGCAAAGATGACCCTAGTCATGTGGACAAAAACTAACAAGAGATAACATACACAATTTAGTCATGAATAAAAATTACAAAAATGAGAGATAATTAATTACCAAGTTATAAAAAATATAAAAATACACAACACTTGGTAATATGATAAACCAATCACTGAAAATCAGAATAATAAAAAAGAAACAATAGTATTTAATTCATTACATATTAATTTGTGCCACAATTATGCAGAAACTTGCAAAGTTTTGTGGGAATACTACAGTCCTGACATATACCCTATAATATAATGCCGAAATGAAAAATGAGGTTAGTACATTTGTGTCAGACCAAGAAAACTATATATGTCTCACTCTGCTACACAATTTGACAAATTAAATAGTAGGTAGTGAAGGACTTGTTGGTGAAATAGGACAAATTCCAATGGCACCTTAAAAGGTGGTTTCTGAAGTGGAAACCAGTAAACAGGTTAAGTTATTTGTACACTGACCCCATTTTGAATTTGAAATAGGACATGTAAATACATTTACACTTAAGTCCAGGAAATAGAAACTTCATTTACTATGCTATATGCATGTAGACATGATTGATCTAATAAATTTTTAAAAATGTGCTGGTCTGGCAGCCTTTGATTGACCGTCTCCTATCATGTAAAATCCACAATGTCAACTCTGCATTTTATAAAACACAAATCATTTAAGGATGGATGGGTAGAGAAATTTTGCCTGGTATACCTGAATCCAGGTACTAGGCTGTGTCAGTCCTTTTTTGGAAATACAACAATAATATAATAGCTGAATCCAGGCACCTATATATATATATATATATATATATATATATATATATATATATATATATATATATATATATATATATATATACACACACACATTAATGTGTTAAAAGTTGGGGATAATAATTTAAGTGTTATTACTACTTGCATTAATCCACCAAGTGCAGAAAAAACAAACTTATAAAATCCTATTTTTACTGGCTTTGTGGATTTAGGGCAGAGGGAAGAGGGTGTGTGATTTAGATTTTTAATGTAGCTTTTACAAGTTTTCAGTCCTAGGGCAATAATCTCTTCAGTGTGACAGTTTACAGCACTGTTTAGCACTGAGGCATCATGCCACAGACATGTAGCATGATGTCCCATCCCACTCAGTCAGACAATCCTAACACTAACCTCTTAATACTAAGTGCTAAGCAGGCATCTGTTAGTACCATTTTTAAGTCCCTGGTATGACCTGGCCAGGATTCATACCCATGACCTTCTACATCTGAGGCAGACACTCTACCCTGGGAGGAGGGGCCTAATGATTTAATGTTATTATCTGTAATAAAACCAATTTTGGAATTACAAGGCACTTTAATACTTGTTTATCAGTGTCAGCCGAAAGTTTTATTATCTTATATGTACACCAGAATTGTTTTTCGTGCATGTAATATCCAATTTACACACACACCAAAGCATGTCTTTTAGTACCACAAAAGGTTTATGAACAATGGGCATAACCATGACTGAAGAAAAACATACAAGAGACAACCATTTTCATTTTTAGGGATTGTCAGGCCAATATGTGACAAAGATACATGAAAAAATTACACAAAAATACAGCTATGTCTTTATATGAGGCACAGATAATGACTTTACCTAAACATGGTCTATAGTGAAATGAAATTATTTGGGCAAAATGACTTTTCTGAACACCTGCTTATGATAATGTGGTGAATAAATAGGAAAATGTCAATTATTAAAAATGATTGCTTAAATCAGACATTTTACAAACAAAGAAACAAGCATTTATAAACCTTACACAAATATTAAAACTGCAGCTAGACTGATTCAGTAAAATTGTTTTCAAAAGATGGTAATCCTGAAATGAGGTTACTGTTGAAATCCAGTGATAGGTATCTAACTCATATATATCCTTTCTTCCTCCTTTTAAACTTAAAAATCAAAATGAAATTGTTTCCTTTACAAGCAATCTGTCTATATGTCTCCATATAATAATATTTGCTCCTGGTTAGCTCCATGGAATTTCACCCACTTATTTAAGCTTCATGTGTAAATTTTTGTTGGCAATCTCAAAGATTAAAAAGTAATTGAACTCATAAATAATCATTTAATGACACAAAATGAAAATCATAACATACAAATCAAAATCATAACATACAAAGTTCAAACTGTTTTACATTGTTCAATGAACAACAATAAAGATACAAGAGTTGATATTGTACTTTAAATATGACAGCATTCAATGGGTTGATGTAATGGAGGTTGAAGATCAACTTTGTAAGAAAAGCCATTATCAACTTCATTTTGATTATCTGCAAAATTCAAGGCAATAGAGCAACTATTTTGCCTCAACTGCATCCTATCAATTACCCTAGTGAACAAAAATAATATTGTATAAATATTTCCATATTTGTGAATGAATACAAGTTGTCCTATTTACCCATGAAAATATGATAGCTCAAAGTTGTACCAAGTTCACAATGAATACAGAACTTTTATTCCACACACTAAACACCACATTATGTACATGTTTGATAAATTTATATATCCCCAGGTTATCTGGATCATTTGAGTACAGCCTCATCCAATCCTAACAGGTTAAATAATGGTAAAACTTGTGTCCTAAAAAAATATTCACATGTGTAATATGGCAATTAAAAGCATTGAATCCAATTTACCTTATGAATTTGATCAAACACATCTGACAACAGCAAATTGCTGCAATGCATTTTTTTTTCAAGTCTCTGAATACACTTTAAAAATATATCTACCTAGTGTGCATAAAATTGCAAAAAAGGCTTTTCAAGCAGCTTACATCATACAGTGTAGGCACTTGACTACACCTATTAAAAACCTCACATGATGGGAACTTGATGTATAAAGCATGGGACCCACTCTGCAAATATTATACAGTACTGTAAGTAATGTATGTGGCTATGCAATATGAAATACATGTTTGCACCAAAATAAAGCCATCTTGCATTCAGTAATTAGGCATGCAGAACAGACAAGAGCTATTCAAAAGAACCAGAGAAATTTTGAAGATTCAACATTTTAGTGGCATAATATAATTGTGTGTATGCACTGTATATACTCACTCATACAGTGAGATCAAGCTGTGCAGACCCAGATTATGCACCAGCAGATGTAGGTCTATACAGTATGTCAGTAGAACAAACAATGCAGACACTGGTCTTTAAACCCATTATACTTACTAGTGCAGATTGGAATCTTGTTATATTCAATTTATACAAAGTATGCATGGTAATGCACTGCAAATAGTGACAGATGAGAGTGCCAACAGATCACCATGTTGACAGACCAGGGAACTGACTGATCAGGGTACTGGAAGATTCATGTGCTGACAAATATTTTACAGGCCAGGAGTCCGGTTGATAAAATATCATGCAACTAACAAGCAAGGCCTGTGCAATTCCTTTCAAATCTCAAGTTTTAAAAGCATGACAGACATTAAAATCAGCATGCCCTACTTCTTGTTGTTCTGTCGCTTAATGCCATTTTTCAGCACACAATAGGCTATAAAAGGGGTGGACAGTATTAATGGTGGAGGAAGAAACAGAACCACCGATTATGGATTAGATAATCAGACTATTAGATGAATCTTAGACTCAACTCATCTTAGACTCAACTCACCTTAGACTCAACTCACCTCACGAAGACTGAGGTGAGATGGCAGTGATCAGTAACTAACTTTACTAAGGGACACTTTAGACCACTTTGAGGTGTGATGGCAGTGGTCCATAAGGGACAGCACTTTTAGACTACTGTGGGGTGAGATGGCAGTGGCCAGCCACTCCAGCCATTGTACATGAACAGATAATTTGCAAATATCAATCTTTAGTAAATAAAAATATAAAAAAATACACCCTCTCATGGATTCTTGACATTAAAACATATTTTGAACCATCCCTTATCCAAATACTGAATTCATAAAATTCATAAAGATTTTGATTTCAAAATGCATATAATGCTTATTATGTCAAAAATGACACTAGGCTAACTTACAAATAAATCTATATTGCTAATTGCTATATACTTTATTTTACTGAACTAAGATCTTGCTTTTGTTTACCTTAAAAGTCTCAACTAGCCTGCTTTATTTACATTATTAAATTTAATTTAGATCTGGAAATACTAACAATATCAATCTGAGCCCTAATATGTTTTTATCCTCCAAGCAGAGGCTTGGTTTTCCATTGCAAAATGATGAAAGCCAAAGTGGGCCATGTGACACTGGATATTTTCAAATATTTTCTAGCTGAACTGTATACACTGTGTGCAACAATTATAGCACATGCATCTTACATATAATGGATTTTCCTTTATCACCACTGGGCCAGTATCAATGGAGCAGAAGTACTGTACAGAGGAAAATTGGATTAAGTGGGAGTGTTTGACATGGGCAGTAAAAAAATGAGGGAATATGCAACATAACAAAATAACAAAAAAATGATGGAACAGTTAAAAAATCTATAATCGCAAGTTTTTGCATCTTTCAACTTTTCTTAATTAAATTTGCTAATTTGTTATGCTCAGAAATAAAATTAAGATTTCAAGTTTAAAGAGGTCTGCTTAAGAAACAGACCACCTATACAGTGAGTATGGTGAGCAGGTGAGACATATTTTATATACTCACTAACAAGTCAAACTGTAAACTTCACAACCCTAGATATGTCACTGTATGGTGCTGACAGATCTGGGTCTGTGTAGTTTGTTTGGAGCAATAGCAACGAATCTGACTTGCATGTGCATTATGTTGTCAAATCAGGCACATTGTAGTTTGCATGCTGTCTGACTTCACCTGCATGTGAGTCTCAATGGTAAATGACTACATGTAGCAAAATTTGAACTTGTACAAAGACTACTACTGCACTTTGCATTAAATGTGGATGTTACAAATAATGTACAAATGTAACAAATAAATATATTGGGATTAGTTTCACAAAAAGTATTCTGTATGTACATAATTTCAACTGTTGAATGCATAGTACTTCAGTTCTCTTCAAGTTTTAGTAGCCATTGAACCCTCTTTAACTTTAATAGTTGATTGGTCATTTAAAACATAGATCCCAAATGTGTAGGAATTAATAAGTTTATATCTAGAAGGCTAATCTATCATAAGTATAAAGGAAGTTATTCATTATAAGTGATGTTTAAACATAACATGTAATTGAAATTCATATTTTTAAACCTTCACTCTACATTTGCACATAATGCCTGGCTCTTAAATTCACTGATAAAAGGTCTTTATATCTTTTATGCCACATGCAGTTCATATTATGACTGCGCCAGTCATTTATGCCATAAGGATTGGCAGTATTTAACTGCTTACTATATTTTTGTTTTTCATTTTTTTGTATTGTTGTGTTCATCACCATCAGCTGAGGTTAAACAGTCAGGCCATAATTTAGATGGATGAGTTGATCTACAACTAAACATGTTTAAAATGTGCTATAAGCAAGACTTGTAACATGTTAAAATGGCCACAAAATTCTGTGAATTGTGCACTTTTCATCTGGAGATTGAAAACATATACATGTAATGAAATAATGGTCTGATTATTTTATCTTACTGACTGACTGTGCATAATCAAATCAATGTGTGCTCCATGCAAAGAAATGTTACACAATGGATTCATTGAAATCTGGGCTGGCTTTTTTTTGTTCAAGTATACATGTTCATTGCTAGTGGAATCTCACAGTTGCTCTTTAAACTTATTATGAAATCAATGAAAAGTTTAAAATTGAGGCTTCAGGAAAACCATGATGAGAACTAGTTGCTGACAATAAGTGGTAGGACACAAGTAAATTTAAACCTACACAGGGGAACCATAATACCGAAGTACACAAGAAATGCTTGATCATTTCATGTGTGCCCATATCTCTAGCTCCACACTAAGACCTGCACATCATCGACAGAACACTCTCAAACTCCACAAATTATCCTCTTTTATTAGTGCTAATGGACTTATGGCTTGGTTGTACATCTTTTCATTAAAATCTACAGGAATATAAATATTATTAACTACCATTGATGTGCAAGGTCATGAACCAATTAAACCTTCTCTCTTGTGTAATGGACAGTACTGAAACAAATTGATTATAATTCTTAATTTAGTGAATACTAAAGCAATCATTTACAAAAAGGGAAATAAAAAGGATATAATGTCTATTATAGCTATTACTTTCCTAAGGTTTTCATCTTCTTCATGAAAATCACATTTAATCACAAGTAATCCGTTCAAGATCTAACATTCATTTTCCACTGGCCAAAATGTATTGTCCATACTGTATATATAAAGAGTATACACATATAAAAACCAATGTGTGGTTCTCTGAACAAAGTCAAATATTATATATGCCTTCTGTTTTCACTAGAGATATATTTCTCATACAATATGCACTGATTTAAGATGAAAACTGTGCCAATGAAGCACATATTTTTTGTGCCTGCATTTATTACCTACCCCACCCTGCACATTTTTTCGGAACATGCATCATTTTCTTCAGCTAAATGACCTGGTTACTTATAACATGGTTCAGTCTAACACTGTCGGGTTCTATGGTTCCCAACTACCATGTTATAGTGTGGTCACACTGCACTTAGTCCAATATTTCAAAGCATATTCATTCAAATACAGTTTAAAGTGAGCTTGATGATACAGACGAACCAAGAACAACAAGCTTTCTATTCAAATGTTCCTTCAATGTATTTTGGTAAAATCCTAATATTCGCATATGTTCAACAAAGCTTTCAAATCTACCTTTTGTTTCTAATTTGGTATTTACTGACAACAGAAACCCTAAATCACATTTCTACAAGATGCAATGAAATACTCCACATAAATTTTAGGGTACCTGTGTGTGGGTTTTCTTACTTATTCAAACTAATCAAATGAATGTAGTTTTCATTTTTCCTGCTTTTTTCAACCAATGGCCAAAAATATAAAATACTTTCATAGTCTTAAAAATAAACTAACAGTGAGAAAGGGCAGTCACTCCTAATTTTAATTTGTTCAGTTTAATGTGGGGACTATCACAAAATATTAAAAATCAAATCACATGAATGGACATTCAATGCTAAAGAGTGCTAACATGTGAAAACAATTCATACACAATCACAGAACTGATTAGTTAGTAAGTTAGTTCTGAATTCACACACTTTGATTTATAATAATCATGTGCAAAAAATGTCTGAATTAAAGATGTATATTTTTTAAAATTCATAAATGCTTTTGTTTAGTTTGATATGACTCCTGCTTTATAATGTTTTTTTTTAAAAAAACTTGCCACATGGTAGTTTCAAGTACTACTCAACAGCAAAAAAAAAAATACCAATGTTGTAAGCAATGCGACTAGCAAATCAGATTTTTTTAGATTTGCATTAACATGTGAACAGATGTTCAGATTACAGGTAATTTAGCAGAGTTGACAATTAACTGAATTTATACATTTTACATTATTTTTATAGATTTTACGAACACTGCCAAACAACAACCCATAATCGGCAGTCAACTACCAAGTTTGCTTATAGATATTACTACTCAACAGGTACACACGCAAATCGACTACAAATTCTGTACTTAAATATTTGAAAAAGTATTCTACCTCATTATTCATTTCATTGCCTTATATTGAGAGTAACAATATACAATATAGCATATACTCATTCCTTAGTAAGAAAATTTACCACCAGAAATGCTAATTTATTCTTTTTTCTAACTGCATTGGTCAGAATGGGTCTTTGATCTAGTAATAGAAATGATCTAGGAAAGGAAGTATGAAGCATACAAAAATCTGTTGTCTTGAGCTAAATACTCACATAACCAATGATAGCAAAGCTTAAATTGTAGGTCACACTGACCATGATATGGGTGTAGTACTAACAGAAATACATAAAGTTAAAAAATTTCATGATTCTATATTTTACAGCATTGATAAAGTAACTCTGAACACAAAATATCAACAAAGACACTGAAGCACAAAATATATAGACCATATGCACATCTTTCTGCAACAAGCATATGCTATTTACCTCTCACCTAGTTTC
This sequence comes from Potamilus streckersoni, assembly GCA_016746295.1. Classification (NCBI taxonomy): domain Eukaryota; kingdom Metazoa; phylum Mollusca; class Bivalvia; order Unionida; family Unionidae; genus Potamilus; species Potamilus streckersoni. Next base: position 509,858 of record JAEAOA010001962.1, read on the forward strand.
ATGATTATAGGCATGTATTATAATACCATATCAAACACCTGTGTGCCTTTCAGCTAGATAGAAACTAAGCAAGTAATGTTAAATATTGGTCATGTTTTCTTGCAAGGCCATATTAAATGCCGCCATGTATAGCCTAGCCATGAATAGCCTATTATGTGCTGAAAAATGGCTTAAGCCCTAGAACAACAACTAATACATACAAGAAAAGAATATGAAGAATAAATTCTATTTCAAATAAATAAAGCATAAAATGAGTCGTAATCCTACTATTGAAATGAGGATGCAGTTCTCAGCCAAACAAATTTCCACCAAAGTTTTATTATTCTATTATAGGCATGAATTAGTGATACACAATATTATTTTATTTGATTGGGAGAAATCTGGTTTGAAGTTTTATTTTTGTCACAAAGGGCACTTCCATGCTGTAAATCAAATTCTGATCTTATCTTCAAAATAGAACATATTTTTTGCTTTTTTGGTTAGAGTTACATATAATCATCTAAATTCATTACTCTGGCATAAATAATAGGAGTGAAACAAATCAGTGATACATTTTTGTAACAATATTTTTTCCACATCAATACCTATATCAAGAGGTAAAGAAACAATGCAAAATTATACATGGGGTGACAAACCCACGTGGTTTGAAATCTTCCTCTCCAACTTCACCAATTCCATGCTATTAATTTTAACCTGATCTCATAATCTGCCTCTTACAAGCTATATAAACATAAAAGACATCCCAATTTGTTCTCAATGTATGACTTATCGATTTTACTGTTCACTTAATAGAAACTTGTATGCAAAGTTTTCTCTTGTTTCACATCTTGTCTACTTGGATCAAATTTGAAGGCAAAACTTCTGATGTGCCACACATCAAAATATGTTACATTCTAACTCTGCTAATTGTTGGTTAAGTCCTGGGTAAAACAAAAACCAACAATCAGAACTAACAAAAACTTCTTCACTTTATCATACATGGGAATTATTATCAACCAAACTACAAAATACAAAGCAACAGAAATTTCATGCACAAGTGGCAATTACATGCCCTTCTGTAAAGTATTCAAATGTACAAGGTGAACATTTTTGAATGCTTCCTTCTACGCTGACATAAGTAATCAGTGACTGAATGTGATGATGAGATTTAAAAAAAAGAAATGCCACAGAATCAGCAATGAGGCAGATTCCAAGCCATGTTACTCATATCCACCTTGTAAATTTGTAGAACAGGAGTACATGCTGTCAATAATTTCCCTTTTCACTAACAGAAATGACTGACCAAGGCAATTTGTTTTTCATCTGCAGGAAACACAATGTGACTGGATCTAGTTGTTAGTCATCTCTGTTCCATCACACTGACTTGATTAAGAGAAGATTTTCCTTGCATGAGGAAATTGAAGTATTTATTCTGTTTTTAAGATAACACCAAAATGCCTTCCAAACTTGAGACATGAAATTTATAATAAAATGTTCTAAAAGCTGGGAAAACAAAGGGACTAAGCTAATACCTGCATTGTATCAAATGAAGCCATCTAAAAAGGCTGAATTAAAATTAGTGATACCAAACAGTGGTCTGTTTGGAAGTGGGGTTTTTTTTCTATATCTTGTCAAGGATGAGAATGACATATGAACATATACCGATATTAAGTCTATACTTGTCTGTAATCTGTACAATGAAAATGCAACCAATAGGCCAACACATATAAAACAGCTCCAAATGACAAATCTTCTAAAGATGAAAAGATCATTAAATTGATATGTCTTTCAATAATGGTATCATATGATGTGTATTGTGAATCATATCAATACATGGTGTAGGTGTATTGTTTCATCCCCAATAAGCATATACTTGAAATTAAAATTAAAGCAGACAAATTTAACTATGGGACATGAAGCCAATGACCATTGATATTCTTTGAAAACATAAAGATGATTTTCTTCATTTCTTTCTAATTTCACATAAATTTATAATATTTGTTGTACATAAATTAACATCCTAAATTATTTCTTCATCTGAGTTCCTTGTCTACATTCTTCCCAAATTAAGTTAAAGGGCTTATTCACAATCTAATTTAATAAATAATATTATATTTAAGATGGGTTTCCTGTACAGGCTTAAGTACCTCCCTCTGTTTCATTGCAAGGTCACTGATCTGTTGTTGTTGTTGTTTTGGGGCTCATTGCCATTTTTCAGCAAACATTAGGCTATACATAGCGGCCAGTATTAATGGTGGAGGAAGAAACCCGGAAATCCGTGGAAAGAACCACCCACCCACAAGAAGCTACATTTGCCAAATCTTAGACTTGAAACCATGCATACAGAGGTGAGATGGCAGTGATCCAAGATGGAGAGCGCTTTAGACTTTAGACCACTCGGGGCCCCTGTCATTGATCTGTACAACTCATTAAGAATTTCATTTTGTTTTGGTGGTGGCAAGGGAGGCCTGCATGAAACAAGGGAAGCCTCTTATGACAATTGCTATTTGAAGTATTCTAATCTGAATAAGGTTTGTCAATAATAGGTTGTAACTTGCCAATATGTTTATGAAACACCTCTTGTAAATACATTTACAGATAATGTGGATTTTTATCATTTATGGCTGTATTAAAATTGAAGTCAATAATATAAAGCAGAGTAATCAGCCTAACTTGTCAAGTCAAATGATGATCTACATAATGTATGTAGAGGGTTGAAAAAAAAAATCACCTGCAACAAGACTGATGCAAAGACATGCAAAATGTACAGAGTATCTCAGCAATGTGCCATGTGAACTGTTTCCAAGTGTGCCAATAATGATCTTAATGGTGCCAATGGTGAATAAAGGTGACCTATAATAAATTTGGACATTTAAGAGATAGGCAATAGTCTACAAATAAAATTCTTAAAAATTCCACCTTAAACAAACTGAAAAAGAAATAGGGAAATAGGAGCAGAGAGATAAGTGTGTATGTGTGTGTGTATATATATATATATATATATATACATACATACATACATACATACACACACACATATACATACATACATACATACATACATACATACATACATACATACATACATACATACATACATACATACATACATACATACATACATACATACATACATACATACATACATACATACATACATACATACATACATACATACATACATACATACATACATACATACATACATACATACATACATACATACATACATACATGTTAATGACATCTTGTGAATGGGAACAACGAAAATTTAAAACTTTTTCAGAGCCTTTTAAGTCATTTTGTAATTTTTCCAGACCTTTTCAAGGTCTGAAAAGACAATTTCCAAATTTAAAACTTTTGCCAGAATTCCAGACCTGTACAGAAATCTTGTTACAACTGACTATGACCTTGGGGATCTAACAAAGCTCCTCTCCATTTGTCTCAGAAAGGTCATCATTCAGTTTATATAATATATTAAATGAATGTGTGGTCATTTTTTTTTTAATAAATAAGCTCCATGATCACTAACTACATTGCTAGTGCTTCAATAATCCCAATCTTCATGATGAAAGTAACAGACAACCAAGCATGTAAAGAAGGAACAAGTATCATGGATAAGTATACAGCACATAGGCTTATCTTGTTCAGAACAGCATGCATCTGTGTAGAAAAGTGAAAGCCCAGGTCATGTTTATGCACATCCAGGAACAGGCTCTATTAAGAGCTCTGTAGAAGATGCAGCATGTTCATTCATTTTAAAAGAACAAGGGTTTTCCACAAAACTAAGAAGTTTTTTTTAAATACACTTTTCTACTTTAAAAGCATTTATTGATTTAATGAATATAGACAGGTGCTAGCAGCAAAGTTGCTGGGCTAAATCTCTGGAAGCCGGCATCTAATGACACCATTGAAGATGTCCACATTTTCAGAGGATCTGTAATATTTAGGCACTGAAAACTGATGCATGTTAAGTTTACAATATGATATATAACTAAGCACTGAATGTGATACATGATAAAGCATTTAACACAGGTATCAGCCTTTACTTACAGTTCATGGAATCCACTACCAGGTTTTACCTGAAATTAAAGATTAAATAATGTATTCAAATACAATAAAATATAAAAAATTGCAATTTCTGAAAGATAATTTGATAATTTTTTTTCCCTTCAGTTTGATAGTTTTATTCATGCAGTATGTTTCATGAAGAAAACATTTTATATTTCAAAATTTTAAGAGAGCGATGTATGTAAGGTGAAGTTGTTTGCATTCACAACATGCACAGTGAAGAGAATGTTGGCATACCTCTATGCTACTTTCATGTAACATAGCTGACATTTCTTTGGATTTGTAGTTATTGAAACAGTACATGATCTAAGCACACTGCTAACTAAAATGACTGCTCCATTGTGCTAAAAAATCAGCCTGAATTAGTCATAACTATACTATCTTCAGCACCAACAAAATAGGGAAAATTAATTTTGCCCAACAAGACAATACCAGCTTCTGAAAGTGCAATGGATGAATTACCAAATATATAAAATGTAAAAAGGTACTGGCTCTCTTTTTTCCAATTTACTCTTAAGGAAGTGAAAAGGACCAAGTGGAGGTAGCAGTTTTTTTTAAAGATGCACATCTGGAGTAAGGCTAAGCAGTTTACTCTATAACCCATATTACACCCATCAACCAAAATAAATGGATTTATAAATTCTTTTAACAATTCCTAAGATATACATAATTTTTTAAATAGCCAGTATAATCAGTGAGGAGACCAAAGGAAATTCTTTTTCTTCAAAACTCTAATGCTATGCAAAATACGAAACTGCAGAGCAACACCTCAATACAAATATGAAAATGCATGCAATTTTTTTTAAAATTTTCATATCATTATGTATGATGTTCTAAACAAAATGATTGGCTATCGTGGGTAAGTGAGAAAGCCTGCCAGTAGCTTCTCATGGGTTGGTGGCTCTTCCCAGGGTTTTCCAGTGTTCTTCCTCCACCATTAATACTGGCCGCCATGTATAGCCTATCGTGCTGAAAAATGGCGTTAAACCCTATAACAACAACAACTAAACAAAATGATACATTATTATTGATTATATGCATGAAAATAAGCCAGCTATGCTTATTTTGGTCTTGCTTATATAATTGCCTTGAGGCATTCTTGTCTGAGTAGTAACCTTAACTAAGGGGAAATTAGAAGTTTTAGAATATAGAAATGAAGTCAACTTAAATTTAAAACTTTAAAAAAAAATAAATAGTGAAAAGGTTTATATTCATTTATTTGCAATGAAATTAAAAAATATATGACAAAGCATCTTTGCTTTCTTTCAGATTAACATTCAACTTTGATAAACCAATTCTATTCCATCCCTTTTTAAAACTAAAATTTATTGGTGATATCTCAAGAATAATTCTGGCAAGTTTTATGCTCATGTCTTTTAGCATAACAAAGGTTGCTAAGTTGACATAATTCATTTTAGAAGTAAAAACATCTTGAAAATACTCACTTCAATTGGTATTCCACTGACATCTCCAACTATATATGTTAAATGGTTGTCTGTTTGTATAAAAGCTGAAAAAAAGTGTATAACATAATTAATAAAAAAAGAATAAAAAATTTCACATCCATTCCTCACATATTAAATGGGCAAAGAAAACTGGATTTATGTTTGGAAAATTTAAACTGTGCTTACACATTAATATATTATTACTTTATTATCCCGTACAATCACATGCAAGATTGCTGTATGATAAGGATATTCTCCACAATCATGCACTTTTGAATTAAATAACAACAGGAAATATGATGAAAGTACCATACATAAGTAATATCACATTTACTGTCAAAGAGAGAGTAAGAACAACTCTTTGCAAACTTTCCCTCACTTACATCCACCTCAAGCGCATGTCATGACACTATTCCCCTCCCCACCACCATAGACTTTCAAGTCCTATATGGATACACTGGGAGCTGTAACTACAGACCTGCAAACATGCCACTCAGAGCATAGCACTTTTTGCAGAATCGAAGCAGCAGTGAAACTGAGAAGCACACGGGTTTCTGAGCAGCCCCTTTCAGAATCAAAGTACTCACCTCCTCTGCAGTAGGAAGCAGCTAGATAAGGTGACCTAAACAATGCCTGCTTCATCTTAACTCTGGTCAGTACACAGAGGCTGATGGTGATCCCATCTTAAGGGTCTATAACAAATGTTTTACAACTCGCCATTGGTGCCCAGAATATAGAAATACTAATGGAGTAATTCATTAGATAGACTATAAAGAACAGCTTCAGTAGAGATCTGGCCAAATTCAATATCCAGTTAGCAGACCTGAGTAAAATTCGCCCAGCTACAAAGTTGGAGCCAGCTACACCTTCTTCGTAAGTAACACGACTTAAAGCCTGTGTTAGATTTGCCATCAAATAAGAGCTAGTTAGCAAGCTAGCCTTACCAATCTCTCAAAAGGCATGAATAACAGACTGATGCAAATAAGAATATCAATGCCTGGAAGAAAAACACAACTATCATAAATGCCTATGCACCCAACATGATCACCCAAGCTAAGATCAAGGACAAATTTTTAAGAAGATCTAGAGTCTCTTGATGCAGAAATGTAGACAAGCTCATAATATTTGATGACATCAATCCATGAGCTGGCACAGATCACCAACAGTAATGGATTCTTCCTACTGAGAAATTGCACTGAGCATGGCCTAATCACCAACACAGTATTTAGTCTGCCATCTTGGATGCACTCACTTACTTGCCACTTTATCACAAGGAGATAGACAAAAAGTGAACAAGACCATGAGATGTGGAGAAAGCTGGACTGTCAACAAGGTCAAGATCTAGACTGAGTAAACAACCACAAGGCAAAAAGTGCTAAAAAGGTTTAATGTTTCCAAAAAGAAACAAAAGGAGAAACTGGCATTTGTTGAAGAACTTTACAGCTGATCAAACTGAGAATGTTCAGGAAAATTGGGGATCCTTTCTTAGTTTGTGTACCTGACAGCATCACCACATGTAAACAAAATAATTTGTGTGATGAGAATGATGCTACCATCCTGGGACTTCTGAAATGATAAACATCGGCTACAAAAGGCATATCTAGAAGAAGGTACTTCTTTATCTAAGGTAGTTGTCAACAACATCAACAGAACTATCTGCTGCAAACTCTTGAGAGTTGTAAAACTCATGGCTGAGCAACAAGCAGATGAGATCCAGTCCTAACTGCCCCAAGTTAAAGCTGATCTATCACTTGCTGACTGAAACTGCAGTCAAATGGCAATCACCCTGAGCAGATGCTATACCAGCATAGGTCTACAAAAGCCTGAGGCTTGCACATGGACACAGAAACTGCCTGAATTCCTCCAATCATTTTGAATTTGGGGGAATTACACCCCATGAGTATAAAGATGCATCCATCCTCCACCTGCACAAGCAGAAAGGCAACAATCCTACAACCACCATCTGGACATCCTGTCATCAGCAGCCAGCAAAATCCTTGCCCGATTTCAGCTGAATTATTTGTCACTTCAGGAAAGGATGGTGTTTGCAGTTTGTCAACTCCATGAGAAATGCTAGGAATAGAATTCTCCATACCTGTTTATGACATTCACTAACAAAAGCCTTTGACACAGTCAGATGTGAAGGCCTTTGAAAAATCATGGCAAATTTTAATTGCCTTGAAAAAATCCATCGAAATAGTTCAGCAATTCCACGATGACATGCTTGCTTGTCTTGTGGATGGTGGTGGGTCATCTGAACCATTCAGTCACAAATGGAGTCAAGCAAGACCGATTGCCCCAATGCTCTTTAGTATGATGTTAACCATCATCCTTATTGATGCATTCTATGACTATGACATTGGGATCAACATAGATACTCAACTGATGCTAGGCTGTTCAATCTGGGAAAACTACAGGTGAAGACAAAGTCACAGCATGTAACTGTTTGTGATCTATTTGCTGACAACTGTTCACCACACCAAATCCAAGTCTGTCACACAAAGCAGTATGGACCAATCTAATCAGCTTGTTGTAATTTCAGTTTCCCCAACCAGTTTTCAAGATGACTGAGGTGATGCACCAATCTGCATCAGGCAAACCTAATGTAGAACCAAACAAACAGTAAATGGCCAAATCCTCATGGCACACTGTGACATGCACTCCAAATCAATGATGACACCAACACCAGAATTTCTTATGCAAGTGTTGCATCTGGAGTACTAAGTAGTATAGGAGCACAGATTATTGGTTTATAAAAAAGGTCTAAAAGGCCAACTTTTGAATAACCAGGATGTCAGAAGATTAAGATCATTTAATTTAAACTGAAGGAGGGAAGTAGATCTCAAGGTGGTTTATATAAATGCTTCAAAGATTCCCTCAAGTCATTGCTGAAATATTTCAACATTGACATTAACTCTTGGCAATATCACACAAAGAATCAATCCACCTAGTGGAGTCTTTTTTTATCCTGGAGCTACAGATTTTGAACAGAGAAGCAGTATAGAAGTGTGAGCAAGTGAACCAGACAATCAAAAATTGTCCTGATAAACCACTAATGTATTAACATAAAAACCAATCAGTCAATGATGTCATGGTCCTTCTCAAACTTGAATGATAAACAACATATTTTATCATAGAAAATCTATTTAAAACACTTGTGATGTACAACTGACCGTGTTCACACTGGAATGAATCTTTACTAGCTATTCAGGGTTTTCTTTATTTCCCATTTTTTCTGAACCCTTTCTACCTAATATAAGCGCCTTTTAGCAATTTACCCGATGTCACGTTAAGTGCATTTTGGCAATTTACCCGATGTCATGCTAAGCACCTTTTGGCAACGCTGTAAACAACAGCAATTTTGAGTGGGTTTTCATAGTGCCATCTTCAGGGAAAACCCCGTTAGATACTACATTCATTGGTGAGAATGACCATTCCGTCAGATCACGTGGTCACTGTTAGTGCTCTGGTTGCAATCTGCTATTTAAAGTAAGTAGGTAGTATTCTCCATTTGACAAAATGGTGGTTTCTGATATCGTTCAGTACTTGAACCAGTAAAATCACAACTATGAAAGCTTCATTAACTTGGGGAAAGTCTCTGAGACTGAGGTAGAAAGCCCTTAGTTTTTATAAATTATCAAATTACACTGATTTTGTGATGTAGACGCAGACAAAGAACTTGTAAATTTTGAGTATGGAAATTTTCCACTGCTGTTCATCATGCAGCTCCACTGATTTGATACTGAATGAGTTCTCTCAAGATTTTAAAGTTCATACAAAATTCTTTTGTTAAAAAAAATTATACAGCTATAACGACCTTATTTTACTCTTAAATCTTTACATACATAATATATGTGTACCAAAAACGTAAAATGGTTAAAATTGCTGTTAAATGTAACATACCCTTCATTGCTTAACAGGCCTATGCATAGAGGACTGCACTGTGTAACTTTGCTACATGTGTATTTAGGGCTAAAAAGCCATACACTCTATGAGGGAAAGGGTTAAAAAAGCTGATAATTGCTTGAAACTGCTAATTGATTTTTATTTATGGCTATAACCCCTATTAGTACTATTAGTAATGGGCAGAAAAAAAATAAACTGAATAAATGGATGAATTAGGCATGCATTTTAAAGTTGCACTGGCTGACCATCAGAACCACTCAATTTGTTGCAACTATTTCTATATATTGTTGTCATTGTTGTTGGGTTTAACGCCATTTTTTTTTTCAGCACATGATAGGCTATTCATGGCGGCTAGTATTAATGGTGGAGGAGGAAACCGGGAAATCACCAGAAAAAACCACCGACCCATGAGAAGCTACTGGCAAGCTTTCTCACATATCCAAATTCGACGAATCCTAGACTCGCACCACGCAGACAGAGGTGAAATGGCAGTGATCCGTAAAGGACATCGCTTTAGACCACTAGGTCACTCGGGGCCCCTGTTTCTATATATAAATATATAATTTGTAATGTACATTTGGGTATCATCAACAAACAATTGGTGAGAAACTGGATGATGTATGACACTTGTGAATGGCTGAGGGTATAGAATGAAGAGAACAGGTCCAAAAACAGAACCCAGTGGAATATCACAGTATAGATCAACTGGGCTGGAGTGTTTTCCATTTGGGGACACAATTTGTGTCCTGTTGACCAAGCAGGACTTGAACCATATTAAGGGCTTATCATGAATGCAGACAGTGAAGAAATATAACATGGTCTATAGTGTCAAATGCTGCAGACAAGGAAAGTGATGACTGTAGTCTTTCCGCTATATAAAGCTGAGAGAAGCTCATTGACTACTTTCAGAAGAGCAGTTTCAGTACTGTGGCGAGGGCGATATGCAGACTGTACATTGCTAAAAAGACTGTTTCTAATTCAGATGAGATACAAGTTGGGACAGATCAACTTCTTCTAAGATTTTTGACATGAATGGGAGATTAGAAACTGGGCAGTAGTTTTTTAGATCATTATAGTCAAGTGTTGGTTTCTTCAGCAGAGGCTTTACAATGACAGTTTTGTAAAAATGAGGAAATTCCCTAAATGAGAGAATTGTATTATTGTCAGTTGGTGAAGGCAATATTGGATCCAAGCACTCTAGCAGCAGTCATGTCGGAACCAGATCCAGTTCACGTATATGATAATAAATTTTATCTGATGCAAAATTCTAATATTACAAAACATGCACACAACCTCAGTTGAAAAGGCAATCCATGTATTAGTTCTACATGTAAGACCTCAATGCTGATATTTATGTTTTGGGCATCTGTGCCTTACTGCCTAGCTAACGGTGCTGTGTAGTGTGTTTTAATATCAACTATCAAAAACGAAAGTCAAATTTCAGGAATATCTCACACAAATGGCAACTAATAACAAAGGTTTCTAAATAATAAAGTCATGTTTTAGTCAGACTTTACTAACTCATGCCTTTTCTCTAATAAAATCAAATTCTCACAAAAGAAATGGACATGTTTTAAAGTTTTGTTGGCCTACATTACAGTTGGCCGGAAAGCGATAACAGCCAAGAATAACAAAATCAAGTTATGTTGAAATATTATTCTTTGACACAATGAATAAAATATACTATGCCATATTGGAACTGTGAGCCATGTTTCGTTTCATTTCATTCAAGAAACATATCCCCAACCTATTTACACATACCTCAGCATATCCTGAATACAAATTCAAATGTATGTCAACAAAACATGAAAATGTGTCCATTTGCTAGTGTCAGATTTTGATTCCACCTGGATAAAAACAGCACAGTAAGTATATTAATTGCATATTAATTTGTGTAAGACTGTCCATATGGCTTGCCATTAGTGTGTGAGATATTCCTGAAACTCTTACTACTCGTTCCAACATCGGAACACGCTATACAAGGCCGTTATTTGGATTGTAAGACGTAGCACTAAAACATAAGTAATACGTGATACATCTTACATTGTAGGACTATCCATATATGGGCCGTACAACATACATACTTCATTACTTGTGATCGTTATGTCTAAAATTTATTTGAGCACTAAATTTTACACACTGCAAATTATTTTAAATTTAACATCAAAAGTATGTCTTCAGATATTAACATTCATAAAACAACGAAGTGATTTGTATTTTGTTTGTAACTGACAGATGATAACCAAAACACAGCCTGATAAACACATTGAACACATCAAAACACAAGCAACTATATTAATAAAACTATTTTCATACCTTGATTGTGACTTTCTACTGTTTCGATACTGTGACAATACTGAAATAGAGTCTGAAAGAAAAGGAGAAACTGTAATATTTCAAGCGACATCTCTCTCTTATGACTTTTAACCCGCGCCATGCTGTCTTCCTTATTTACAATCTCGACAACCAGAAACGGATATCTCTTTGACCATGCACGTAATATTAGCAATTATGTTTGCGTGGTTTTGCATATTAATTTGCATCAAATGAAAATGTTATATGTTTTAATGCTGTTAATCGCATTTATAGGAAAAAAGTAAATACGAAACTATTAAGCAATTTTGTCTTATTTGAAACCAATCTAGCTAATATTTTAGGAACAACATTTTTGATTGGCTGTTGCTGTGGGCAAGTGCGACTGACCCACATGCAACAAACGACAGCAAAATACGATAATTTACCTTAATACCATTTACAGTGGTCACTTTAAAAGATTGCAATCTTCTCCACGTTATATGTCATACAAATGTTATTTTTTTTTGCAAGCAAATAATGTCTAGGTGGTCAGAGAAAGCAAATTATAATTTGTCTCCTTGGAAACGGCAGCCAATCAGATTGTCCCGTGCATACATAATCTCTCAGCAACCAGGAAATCAACTATTCATTGATGATGTAAGTACTAACCATGATGAAAAAGACTGCAATAGACGTAAACTCACCAAGGTGTACGTGTATGATACAGTGCTATTTTATACTTTTGAGTCATACTAATTTTGGAATTAGTGAAAGTAGACCAACAATTAATGACCCAGCAATATTACCTTTATTAGATTCGTTTACATAAGCTACTGTATGACTCGTACAAATAAAAAAATGCAACGATTACTTTTGATAGTGCGTCAAAATAAAGCCGCATTAAAACAAGAGACGGGGCAATATGTGGCTCCAGAGAAGGATCGCATTTGACTTTAATTTTCATTACGACCAGTTCATGGTTTCGAGTTCCGCACAGATTTAGGGATTCCTACAGTTTTTTTTCATATATTACAAATTTTGCATCCGTAGACATTACTGTATCACTTAAGCGAGGGGATACAATTATTTGTTATTGATCAATATTTGGTACATGGTCTAAATCAGCCCAAAAAAGTCATGGTCCAAATCAGCATGTACACATCTGTTCATCTATCCATTATCCACACATCATTCACTTGCTGTCTGTAAACATGTTTGTTTCAATAGCATTACTCACAAATCTAGGCATCATTTTATATATATATATATATATATATATATATATATATATATATATATATATATATATATATATATATACTGGCTAAGGACATGTTTTGCCTTCAGCACCACAGGTACTCGATGCAAGCTTGATGTTAAAAAAAAAACAATCATAAGGAAAAAGTCATACAGAGAGACAAAAATATGATTACCCCCATGACCCATTCTGACATTAGACCTTCTCTGTCATACTATATAAGAGACAAGGTTTGTTACTTCTGAACACTTTGTTCCAGCCATGACCCAAGATTTCCTTTTGTTATTTTCGTCTCTAACGGTATACGATCATATTCTATGGCATATTTTACTCCTGAGATATATTTCTATCCATCAAGCCATCGTTGACTATTTTACATTGCACCAAACTAAAGTTACAGGTTCTGAAACGTGCGAATTTCAAGAATTTTGTCAGAGTGGACACATACGCTCAGGTGACAACTGGTGCAAACAGCTGCATATACCATGTTTGCGACTATGATACATCTCTTCTTCAATTACAGAACAGTAGTAGACCATTTTTCCATCAAGCCATCGTTGACTTTTTTACATTGCACCAAACTAAAGTTACAGGTTCTGAAACGTGCGAATTTCAAGAATTTTGTCAGAGTGGACACATACGCTCAGGTCACAACTGGTGCAAACAGCTGCATATACCATGTTTGCAACTCTATGATACATCTCTTCTTCAATTACAGAACAGTGGTAGTTGCACAAGTAAGTGTTTACTTGCCATTAACTCGATTCAAGGTTTAGAATCCTGTTCCATCAAAGAATTAAACATTTTCTTCTTCACACATATAAGCGAATCTTAGTTTGAAATCACATGAATTCTATGTGGCACAAATGTAAACAGCGAAATATGATTAGCTCAAAAGGTTATACCTGAGCGTGGATGTGTCCACTATGACAAAATTCGCAAAATTTGCATGTTTCTGAGCCTGTAACTTCAGTCGGGGCTTCAAGTGGCGGAGTGGTCTAAAGCTCTGTTCTTTACGAATCACTGCTATCTCACCTCTGTCTACGTAAGTTCGAGTCCAAGATTCAGCGAATATGGATATGTGAGAAAGCTTGCCAGTAGCTTCTCGTGGGTCAGTGGTTCTTTCCTCAGATATCCCGGTTTCTTCTTCCACCATAAATACTGGCCACCATGTATAGCCTATCGTGTACTGAAAAATGGCATTAAGCCCCAGAACAACAACAACAGACCTAGTATCTTTATAATATGACAGAGAGGTTCCAATGTCAGAATGGATCATGGGGGTAATCTGAGGTATTTTTGTCACTCTGTATGACTTTTTCCTTAAGATTATTGTTTGTTTTTTAACATCAATCTCATATCGAGTGACGGGAAAATGTGTGCTGCTTCGAATTACCTACCAGTACTCACAGGGTGCAGAGAGAACCCACAACATCGGTGATTATTACTCAGTGTATTTTCTAATCACTCTGATGAAACATGTACTAGCCTTTACTGTTTGCATCTTTACACAATGTATTGTGTCAAGGTGTGAGAGCTGTGTCAAGCCCTTTGCTTCACTGTGCTATGGAGTATTAGACTATGATTTGAAGCAATACAGACTGACCTACAAAATCCTTTAGGGATAAGGTCCAGTATAGTACACAATAATTCTCACATATTATGTACACTCCCATTTGTGCATGTGATGGTTTTAGACCCTTAGGTACTTTATTTCTGTTTTACTTTTTGATGTAACAGCCCCAGACCTATTGATGTTTTATTTGTTAAAGACACCTTATGCGTTAAACTGGATTAAAGGCAACAAATTCAGACCTTTGTATGCATACTATACACATTTATTCGAGATGCAAGATCCAAATTAAATATACAGCAATAAACTCAATATTCAGCAGTCATCTATATTCACTTAATTGTGGTGGAGATGCAAACTTTGACATCAGGTCTGACATTCGGGTCTTTTTCTTTAAATGGTTGATTTTTATTCTTGCTTGCAGTCACTGATATGAAGGGGAAAATATTGCCAACTCTCTCTGTATCTGTGTGAATTGACTCCTACTTAGTTTATTATTGCTTTACTGTGGACGAACACAAATAAGTTCATCAGATTGATAAACATGTTTGTTTCAATAGCATTACTCACAAATCTAGGCATCATTATATATATATATATATATATATATATATATATATATATATATATATATATATATATATATATATATATATATATATATATACTGGCTAAGGACATGTTTTGCCTTCAGCACCACAGGTACTCGATGCAAGCTTGATGTTAAAAAATAAACAAACAACAATAATCATTAAGGAAAAAGTCATACAGAGAGACAAAAATATGATTACCCCCATGACCCATTCTGACATTGGACCTTCTCTGTCATACTATATAAGAGACAAGGTTTGTAACTTCTGAACACTTTGTTCCAGCCATGACCCAAGATTTCCTTTTGTTATTTTCATCTCTAATGGTATACGATCATATTCTATGGCTCATTTTACTCCTGAGATATTTTTCTATCCATCAAGCCATCGTTGACTATTTTACATTGCACCAAACTAAAGTTACAGGTTTCGAAACGTGCGAATTTCAAGAATTTTGTCAGAGTGGACACATACGCTCAGGTCACAACTGGTGCAAACAGCTGCATATACCATGTTTGTGACTATGATACATCTCTTTTTCAATTACAGAACAGTGGTAGATGCACAAGTAAGTGTTTACTTACCATTAACTTGATTCAAATTTAAGAATCCTGTTCCATCAAAGAATTAAACATTTTCTTCTTCACACATATAAGCGAATCTTAGTTTGAAAACACTATACTATGTGGCACAAATGTAAACAGCGAAATATGATTAGCTCAAAAGGTTATACCCGAGTGTGGATGTGTCTACTATGACAAAATTCGCAAAATTTGCATGTTTCTGAGCCCGTAACTTCAGTCGGGGCTTCAAGTGGCGGAGTGGTCTAAAGCTCTGTTCTCTACAAATCACTGCTATCTCACCTCTGTCTATGTGAGTTCGAGTCCAATATTCGGCGAATATGGATATGTGAGAAAGCTTGCCAGTAGCTTCTCGTAGGTCAGTGGTTCTTTCCTCAGATATCCTGGTTTCTTCCTCCACCATAAATACTGGCCACCATGTATAGCCTATCGTGTACTGAAAAATGGCATTAAGCCCCAGAACAACAACAACAGACCTAGTATCTTTATAATATGACAGAGAGGTTCCAATGTCAGAATGGATCATGGGGGTAATCTGAGGTATTTTTGTCACTCTGTATGACTTTTTCCTTAAGATTATTGTTTGTTTTTTAACATCAATCTCATATCGAGTACCAGTGTTCAACTGGGAAACTAGAATTTGATGATTAACTCTTAAAGAAGTTTGCTAATAACATCATGCAAAGAATGGAAACTCTTCTTGTTTTAACAGAAACACAATTGCATTTTTTATCACGGTGTAAATTGTAACTATTTAAAATCATAATTAAACTATTTTACCTGTAATAAAATAAAGTACATCTTTAACAAGACTACTATTTCACAATTAGTAAACCAAATGTCAAATTTGACATCTTTAATAAAATTGCTATTTCACCTGTATTTAACCAAATGACCACTAGAACATCTGCCATAAAATTTTATTTTTGCATAATAAACCAAAAGACCAATGGAACATCTGCCATAAAACTGCTATTTCATCTGTATTAAAGCATGTGACCTACAGGACACCTTTAAGAAGGCTGCTGTTATACCTGTAATAAAACAAGTGACAAATTTTTTATAAAACTGCTATTTTCTTGTAATCTTCCAAATAACTAATAGGATATCTTTAATAAAAATGCTATTTTAGGTAAATCAAATGACAGATGGGACACTTTAATGAAAATGCTATTTACATCGTTAGACTGCTATTCCACATGTATTAAACTCAAGACTATATGAAATCTTTAGTTAGACGGCTATTCCACATGTAATAAACTTAAGACTGTATGAGATCTTTAGTAAGACTGCTATTTCACATGTAATAAATTCAACACTATGCGACATGTTTAACAAGACTGTATTTACATGCAATAAACCAAAAGACCAACCGAACATCAATAATAAAATACTTTAAATGATACTTTACCATTAAGTTGATGATAAAATTTAACATGATTTTAAATGTCTTTTTTACTGTTTAAATGCAGCAGGCCTTATTACTTTGGATCATTTCAGTACTATATGGTGGATAGGCCATGATAACAGAGTTGTTTGGTAGTGTGTGGGCTCGTCTATTTTTCCTGCTGAGGCCAATGTTAAAGTGGGTGCTGAATCGAGTGACGGGGAAATGTGAGCTGCTGCGAATTACCTACCAGTACTCACAGGGGGCAGAGAGAACCCACAACATCGGTGATTATTACTCAGTGTATTTTCTAATCACTCTGATGAAACATGTACTAGCCTTTACTGTTTGCATCTTTACACAATGTATTGTGTCAAGGTGTGAGAGCTGTGTCAAGCCCTTTGCTTCACTGTGCTATGGAGTATTAGACTATGATTTGAAGCAATACAGACTGACCTACAAGATCCTTTAGGGATAAGGTCCAGTACAGTACACAGTAATTCTCACAGATTATGTACACTCCCATTTGTTCATGTGATGGTTTTAGGCCCTTAGGTACTTTATTTCTCTTTTACTTTTTGATGTAACAACCCTAGACCTATTGATGTTTTATTTGTTAAAGATACCTTATGCATTAAACTGGATTAAAGGCATAACAAATTCAGACCTTTGTATGCATACTATACACATTTATTCGAGATGCAAGCTCCAAATTAAATATACAGCAATAAACTCAATATTTAGCAGTCATCTATATTCACTTGATTGTGGTGGAGATGCAAACTTTGACATCAGGTCTGACATTCAGGTCTTTTTCTTTAAATGGTTGATTTTTATTCTTGCTTGCAGTCACTGATATGAAGGGGAAAATATTGCCAACTCTCTCTGTATCTGTGTACTTAGTTTATTATTGCTTTACTGTGGAATGATGGGAGGGGACATTGAGAAGATTCTATTCATTTGTATATACAATACAGAAAAGAACTTTATCATATAGAATTATCATAGATGTTAACTGGTTCAGAGTACCGAGAATGCAATAGACCATGGGAGACAACTTGTCCTGTCTCTGTTACCAGCACAAGAGAGTTGTGTCCCTTAGATGGCATTCTAACGGATGTGATATCTGGAGAAAGATTATGTTTGCCTGACGAACACAAATAAGTTCATCAGATTGATAGTTTCGTCTTAGAAAGGGTGGTATTTGAAGATAAAGATATAAATTTAATGAACACACATACATTAAATGAATTGAATAGGTGTGATATGAGGAGATAATTATCTTCATCCAAATATCACACAAACTTGACCAGTAAATGCATAGTATGTGAAGAGAAAATAGGCTCATTCAATGACCATGTACATTTAATATTAGCAAAAGCATGGTGTGTGAAGAGAAATTGAACTCATTCAATGACCATACCTGTTAATAAGAAAGGGGTGATAGGTGATGAGAAAACATGACCAATAATCACACAAAGAAAGTTTTCTAACTAATGAATACTGACGTCAAGGCAAACTCCTTTATATGATACAGGAACTAAATGTAACATATATAAATATCTGAAACTCATGAAAATGGATCCTTGACAAAATATTAGAAGTAAAGAAATTATTTTAGAATAATATGAGAAATTGAAGTTTTTTAAATACTGAAATTGCAGCATTAGCTTTTTGTTTCTTAAATTACTTTAATGAAAATGTTAGTGCAATAAAAAATATAATTGCAAAATAATTATAGAAGTAACTAAAATCTATAATTGTGGTAGACACCCAGGTCTTGCTATATTGACTTTTAAACTTAGTTGTTACGTGCTGCTATACATGCTCAACAAATTTTGGCTTCACATAGTCTGTTGCTTCCTTGCTGTGCACCCCCTGCGGGTCCGGGGTCGTAGAATTGGCCCGCCGTGCCTCGCTATGTGTCGTAAAAGGCGACTAAGTAGAGGCAACCTGTTTGCCGTGGGTTGCGACCCGTAACGGGAGGAGGAAAGGATCCTGGTAGTTGCAACACACTACTTTGGCCTCTACTTCTCTTAAGATGGGTGGTTGAGATGGGCCCGGTCTCGACAAATCGGCTGGTCACGCCGAGCCCTAGGAAGTCTTTATTAACTCTATCACCTCCTTTTACTTTATTCTTGTATCTCGTTTGATACCACCATTGCCCCTATATTCTATTCCTATATCTTCCCCTTTCTTAAATCTTAGAAGACTTCCTAGAAGGCGGTGGCTTAACGGTCAAACAGGGGGTAATTTTACTGACCTTTGAAATTGGCGACTTCAGGGTCAACCAAAGGTAATTTTACCAACTGCGTATGGTATCTGTGTATCCCTGGCACTTGAAAAGTGTCCCCTTGTTGGGCTCCTTGGTGGGTGGGGAGGACGGATGCTGAATTTTTCAAACTGCCATCATGGAGAATTCAAAAAAAACACCAAAACATACCAAAACTGTCATCAGAGTCAGATGATGAACCATGTAGTGTGGAATCCTTTCCTCGCTCCATGGTCATCCACTCGAAAGACGAAGCTAAACAACTTGCCACATTGTCACCATTTATAGTCGGAAAGACTATACTTGGATTAGTTGGCAAGCCGAAAAGTGTGAAGAAGCTAAGATCAGGTGACCTACTTGTAGAGTGTAAGTGCAAAGCTCAAACCGAAAATATACTGAAAATTAAGATCTTTCACGATATTCCAGTAACCTGCTCCTCCCACTCTACACTAAATACATCAAAAGGCATCATTCGTTGCCGTGACCTTGCTGGAGTCTGCGACAAGGACATCGTCGAGGGCATGAAAACTGAAGGTGTCACTGCAGTCCATAGAATTCGTATCAAATGAAACAACAATCTGCAGGACACCAACACTATTATACTCACCTTTAATAAGTCCATATTACCTAAAGTGGTCAGAGTTGGCTTCTTACAAGTTATGGTTGAGGTATATATATACCAAATCCCCTCAAATGCCAAAAATATGGCCATCATGAAGACAGATGCTCTAGAAGCCAAATCTGTGGCCGGTGTGGCGACTCCTCCCACCGGGAATCAGAGTGCAAAGCCACTCCGCACTGCGCTAACTGCGGCAAAGAACATCATGCTAGTTCCAATGAATGCGACACTTGGAGACAGGAGAAGGAAATCCAGAGGATTAAATACACTAATAATATTCCTTATCCAGAGGCCAGGAAGCTTGTTCAAGCTAGATCATTCCCCAGCCCATCCTTCTCAACTGTAGTGAAGAGCAGCCAAAAAGCAACGAAAGATGCACAAACTCAAACAAACCCGCCTGAACGCCATTCTGACTCAAACATCCCACACTATAGACCGCAGAAAAATTTGATATCGACGCAAACAACATTCAACATTACCTCACCACCAAAATCACCAAAGAGCAAGAAAAAGCTTCAAACAAATAGGCATAAAAAAGGGTCTAATGACCCTATAAAAACACACAACAGGTTTGAAGACCTAGAGGACATGGATGCGGAGGAATTCGCTTCGTGTCCTCAGGGTAACTCCAGATCCAACAATAAAAGATACACCCCTGTACTTCCTCCAGATAAATAACCAAATTATCTGCCACTCGAAAGGTCTGATATACAGTTGTAATGAAGAACACCATTTTACAATGGAATTGTAGAGGACTTAAAGCCAACTACCATGATATTCTGCTTTTAAATGAACATGATCCTGCGGTACTATGTCTTCAGGAAACATTTTTGAAAAATACAGACAACATCACACTTAAAAACTACTCCCTGTTTAACCACTACTCTCAGAATGTTGATAGGGCCTCATGGGGAGTCTCTGTTATTGTGAACAACAGAGCCCCTCATAAAGTCATTCCTTTAAACACAAATTTACAAGCCATTGCTGTAAGCGTCACTCTTCAGCGAGTGATTACATTTTGCTCTATTTACTTACCACCAAACACTAACCTAGTTCCAAACGAATTAGATACCCTTCTTCAACAACTTCCTGCACCATTTGTTTTCCTTGGGGATTTTAATGCCCATAATATTTTATGGGGATCAAATCATATAAGTGACAGAGGTCACAAAATTGAAGACTTTATTTCTAGACACGATCTATATCTCTATAATACCAAAACACCTACATATCTACACCCAGGCACTGATACATACACATGCATCGATTTGACAATTTGTTCTCTCTCGCTGCTTTTGGACTATGAATGGAAGGGCGCTGATGATCTTTATAGTAGCGATCACTTCCCAATCTCCCTTGTAAATCTTAACTCTACAATTGATGAAGTAATTCCACAATGGAATTTAAAGAAGGCCGACTGGGTCAAGTTCGAAACACTTTGCAAAACTAGGTTGAATGAGGATACAGTTTTCAATGTTAATGATCCCATTCAGCTTTTTACATCTATTTTAATAGAAATTGCAGAAGACTCTATTCCCAAGTCCTCTATTAACTGTAAAAGAATCTTAAAACCTTGGGTCACTAAGGAATGTACAGAAGCCATTAGACTACGTTGAAAAGCATTAAACAAATTTAATAATCATCCAACGCTCGCAAACTTAAATATATATCGCATTGCCCGAGCCAAAGCTCATCGCACAATCAGGGAAGGTTTGGGATACTGTACGCAAAATAAACAGAAAGAACAAACAAAGCCCTCTCCGACACCTGCAACTAAACAATAACAACTTTAATTCAAAACGTGACATTGCAAATACTCTTGCTGACAGTTTCTCCAAAAATTCATCAACTTATTATACCAAAGCCTTCCAAAAACTTAAAGCTCAAAAAGAAAAGTCACGTTTAAAATTCACATCCAACAACTCAGAAAGTTATAATCAGTTGTTCTCATTATTGGAGCTTAGGGAGGCTTTAGATAAGGCTCATGATACATCCACTGGGCCTGATACATTACCAGTTTTTGAAACACCTTCCAGAATCATCATTAATAACTCTTTTGAAACTCTTCAATGATTTATGGCTTATTGGTAATATACCTAAAAACTGGAAAGAAGCAACTGTAATACCAGTTCCCAAACCCGGTAAAGATAGCGAAGACCCCAACAGCTATCGACCAATTGCACTGACAAGCTGTTTGTGCAAAACAATGGAACGAATGATAAATTCTCGACTTCTCTGGTACTTGGAAACTAACTATTTAATATCTCCTTTCCAAAGTGGCTTTCAATATGGACGGAGTACTAATGATCATCTAGTTAGGCTAGAAACATTCATTTGTGATACCTTTATCAAAAAAGAACATTTAGTAGCGTTTTGTTTTTATTTAGAAAAGGCCTATGACACAACATGGAAGTACAGGATACTAAAAGACCTGCACGATCTGGGACTCAAAAGCCATCTGCCCTCATTTATCTCCAATTTTCTCTCTGACAGGGAATTCAAAGTTCGAGTGGGCTCTACCCTCTCCGATACGCACCAGCAAGAGATGGGTGTGCCCCAGGGCAGTATTTTATCTGTGACATTATTTAACATCAAAATCAATAGTATCACCAAATGCTTAGCTCCTGGTGCTGATGGATCATTATATGTTGATGATTTTTTAATTTGTTATCGATCAAAGCACATGCATACAATTGAGAGGCAACTCCAGCAAAATACCAATAAGATTCAAAGTTGGGCCAGTAATAACGGTTTCAAATTTTCAAAATCAAAAACAGTATGCATGCATTTTTGTTAGTTGCGAAGACATCATGATGACCCTAAACTCACGCTGGATGGAACACTTTTTCCAGTTGTTGAGGAAACAAAATTCTTGGGTATTCTATTTGACAAAAAGCTGACATTCATACCACACATTAAGAATTTGAAAGCTAAATGCTTAAAAGCCTTATTTTTGATTAAAGTAATTGCTCACACTGATTGGGGTGCTGATAAAAAAGTCCTCCTTAATTTGTATAGAACATTTATTCGTTCCATCTTAGACTATGGATGCATTGTTTATGGTTCAGCTAGGAAGTCATATTTGAAAATGCTTGACCCAATTCATCATCAGGGAATAAGTCTTGCTCTAGGAGCATTTAAGACATCTCCGTGTGAAAGCCTTCTCGCGGAAGCTAATGAACAACCTTTATCGCATCGCAGAGAAATGCTTTCTGCACATTATGCTCTTAAGTTACGATCCAACCCTCTGAACCCTGCTTTTTCGGCTGTTTTCATCCAAATTACAAAGCTTTATACATAAATAAACCAAATGCTATACCTTCATTTGGTATTAGAATATCATCCTGCTTTGACCAAATCAAATGTAATCTATCTTCAATCCAGAAAACATTTGTCTTGAAAACACCACCTTGGCTCATTAAGCAACCCCAAGTGATTTTTACGTTACACAATCGGAAAAAATCTGAGACAAACCCTATCCTATTCTTGAACTCTTATCATGATCTTCTCAATGACTTTACACATTATGCTAGATTTTATACTGATGGTTGCTGATAAGGCTGCTGCAGCCTTCGTCAGTGGCAAACACATAACCAAAGAGCGTTTGCCAAATGATGCATCCATATTTTCAGCGGAAATCAGAGCAATAGACCTTGCTCTGACATTTATCGAATCTAAACACATTCTAAATAGTATTATCTTCTGTGACTCATTATCAGTGCTTCAGGTGCTACACAATATCAAACTAGATAATCCACTATTGGTGAATGTTCTGATCAAAAACTCTGAGCTTAGTGCCTCATGCAATATAGTATACTGTTGGCTACCTAGCCATATTGGTATTAAAGGTAACGAAGAAGCAGACCGGGCTGCTAAGATGGCCCTATCTTTAGAACCATCAGATTTTAAATTACCATATTGTGATTTTAAACCTTGTATCAAAAAGTATCTACGTCAAAAGTGGCAGGTATCATGGGATGATGCAATCAATAACAAACTTCATGCCATCAAACCAATCTTGGGAGAATGGACTCCTTCCTACAGAACTATTCGTAGGGAGGAGGTTGTCATTGCAGGAATCAGAATCGGTCATACATACATTACCCACTCACACATACTAAAAGGTGAAGATCCACCAGAGTTCGTTCCTTGCAATGTACCATTTACTGTTAAACACTTTATGACCACGTGTTCCGACCTGCAACCTACGCGTGATAAATACTATAATGTACACGACATGCAGGAACTTTTTGATACTATTCAAATCACTAGTATTTTAGATTTCCTAAAGGAAGTAAGTCTTTATTTTAAACTGTAACTTGTATGACCTTATCCAAACTAATTTTTAACTAATGCAAATACCAACTATTATTTACATCTTTTCATCAAGATACATCATTTACATTTCCCGTTGATCAGGAACCAACATCTTTAATGTTACCAACATTTGCCATTTTATATTTAGCTACTATGGTTTTTTTACTATATCGCTGGTCGATATTGAACCTTTCTTTTTACACCTATGACCTACTGTATGGCGCTAAATAGCCTAAAAGTGCTGGTGCATCGTTAAAATTAAATTAATCAATCAATCAATCCTTGCTGTGCTCTGGCTTCTGGATACCTATTTGAAAGTTCCCAGGCCTTAAATATCATTTAATTGGAAATTTGATGGTAAACTGTTGAAAGTTGCAAAAGTGATAGATGTTGGAGAAGTTGGAAAATTGTTGGAAAATTCTAACTCATCTTGAGACTATAAATCTATACAAAATTAGTTATTATTTACAGCTATATAAATATATTTATTGAAGTTAGCATCAACAGAATACAGCTATATAAATATATTGAAGTTAGCATCAACAGAATACAGCTATATAAATCTATTTATTGAAGTTTGCATCAACAGAATAGAGCTATATAAATATATTGAAGTTAGCATC
This sequence comes from Potamilus streckersoni, assembly GCA_016746295.1. NCBI lineage: Eukaryota > Metazoa > Mollusca > Bivalvia > Unionida > Unionidae > Potamilus > Potamilus streckersoni. Next base: position 534,774 of record JAEAOA010001962.1, read on the forward strand.
AACAGAATACACTTTGTTGAAAATTTATCCAAAATCCAGCACTGAACTGCAGTTTAGTAACTGATATCATCCTCTGTATGGGTATACTATACTGGACCTGTCTTGTGCATGCTCAGTGACCTATCAACAACAAGGTTGCACTCAATGATGGATCAAATGAAGCCCAGTATTTTCTATAAGGATTGATTTGCATCTATTAATTATCATCTCTGGCTATTAAGTATGATCTCTGGCAATCAAATATCGTCTCTGGCAATCAAAAATGATCTCTGCAATTTCTCACCATCTATAAAATGTCTCCTTATCATGTTAAATTTGCAAATACATTGTTCGAATTGTTAATAGGTTCTGCACATTGCTGTTGATGGTCCTGTTAAATGGCTGGGCATGCACTGCAGACAATAAATAAATAAATGGTAGGTCAGATGTACATGTACACATTGTATGTACTGTAATCAGTTGATAGTTCCAGCAACCATTATAATTTACAGAAAAACAAAACCTCAGTTGACCTGTGTAGTAATTTCTGAGATGTTATATGTTGTTCATTATTGTGTTTCATGAATTTTCATATATTACTGTAAAGACTAAAAAAGCTCTGTTACATTTATTTAGTCATGTACCCTTACCTAGTTAGCACTAAATTATGGTGCACTTATGAACACTACACTAAAGCTGTACCTATGTCACTTTTTTGTTGATTATGCCGATACTGTGTATAGCCGATTATTAAAATCGCTAATACCAATTATGAGACCGATTATTTCATTAATATTTGTTTTATAGCAATGACTGGTTCAGAAACATAAACCTTTTAATGTAATGCAAGCAGTTATTTTGCAGTGTGAGTTATAACAAGATTGTTTATGCAAGAAGTAAATTTGAACTTCTATACAAAAACAAACAGAAACTGGGATAAGAAATACATTGCTTTTTATAGAAGACAATGATATAAATGATATAAATGAATGACAATGTATTAAGCTAGTCTTTTAACTTATGTTCAGTGATGCACGTCGCCATTACTAGATTTTAATAAATGGCTAACAAATGTTAATGATAGCCCAATAATAATTAAAATTAATAAAGTTATACAACATTGTACGCTGGCTACAGCTGCTATTGAAATCCTAGTTGAGGTAGGTTGTATTTAAGCAACAGTAACATTCCTCCCTTCTCACCAAGTAACGATCCAGGATGATCTAAAAACATCTGGCCACTAAACAGCTACTTGCTTGGAACACTTGAAGCTGGTGCAGACAAACAGTATCTAGCTAATTTGGCCAAGATTGGGAACTGAAACCTGTGAGCATTCCACCAGCCATATATGTCTTCTTCTCATGGCAACAGTGGACTGGCCAGATACAATTTAAGTGCTGTGTCAATGGTGTCTTCCATGTAGATTGTTTCTTTGATGGTACATGGTACGGACAGAATTATCACAGGAAACAGAAAACAAATCCCAGAGATGTGATGTTGATGGTCCAGTGGCATTTGTTTCTCCTTTCAGTTTTTTGGGAGTTGGGGGGTTCCTCCTGCTTGTCAGCTGATGCAAGTAATTCTTTGCTGAATAGGTGATGTTTGAATCGTGGATTCAAGATGGTATCCAAGACAAGCTTTTTGTTGATGACAACGTCTGCAAAGCGTGTGTTCATTGATGACAACATTTCATGGTGAATTGTCTGAATACCTTGGCTCACTTCATGCTCTCAAGCCAGCAACATTCAGAAGAATGATGTATGCTGACATTTGGCTATTACTTATGGTCATAGAGAGTAGCGTAAGCCCCCAAGACATGTTCTTGTTCATATAACAATATAGTATAGTGCGGGTCTGCCTTGGCCACTGGACATTGAAATCCAATGTCTTCAACAATGGAAAATGGTTGCTCATCTACTGCGATGAACTCTGCAATAGCTTTGTGTGAACTAATAGCTCTTTGGTCGTCAAATGCAAATGGCTGCTTATGGTCCAGCATGGCGTCAGAGGAGTTGCTGCAGCTGCTGAGCTTTTTTATCTGCCAGAGTAAGGGGAGTTGCTGCAGCTGCTGAGTTTAACTGTTCAACAATGTGCTTGTACCACAAATGCTGGACAGCATTTGATGTCATACAGTTTTAAGAATCCTTACCACCTTTGGAAATGCATGCTTTGCAAAGAGTGCAATTTGCTCTGGACTCTTTGCATATACTTTGAAGTAATTTCAAACTAAACTTGAGTGTTTCAAGTTTGACATTATGCATAGGCTTGGTAGTATATTTAATAGTGTATGATTACTAGTCAGTATTAATAATCCAATTGATTCACGCTCTCGAAACAATGTTTTAAATCAAGTAAGTTACTACTAAATTGTCCACATGGCTGGATGGATGCATGCACCATGCTGTGAGTTGCATGCTGAAGCAGCTCGGCATCTGGGATATCCAAGGGTATCCAGGGGTAATGTCACTGGCATGCCAATATGCTGCATAATATTTGTATGTCAGCATTCAGCTACTTCAGTGCATATTGATAATTTGTTGTGTGCAGACAATCAGTGGTAGTTTACAGCAAGTGTGTTTAAAAGTATTTGCTATTAAGAATATATTGTCTTTCAAATAAATCCTAAATCGTATGTTTATACCTTAATTTCCACTATTAATTAATTCAGATTTAAAATTCAAGCCATGTTAGATGAATGTTATGATTGAATTTATATTTTGGAAATTTGTTTACATCGGTACCGATTATTTCTGCCAATACTGATTATACCAATTGTTCTAATAATAGGCCCAATTATGAGGGTGGCTGATTAATTGGCACAGCTTTACTGTACACTGGCACTGTAACATAGACATCACTTTTTGTGTGTACATGTTTGCATAATAGTGACCTTTAACCCAGCTTTAAAGAGCAATTGTTATGACTCTTTGGTCTTAAAATCAACAATAGTAAAGAGAAAATTCAAAACGTTTTGTAAAATTCAACAAATAATTTATTTCCCTTGAATACATAGTGAAAATATAAAAATAAGTTATGGTATTGTAAATTAGCTCCCAAATAATCCTATAATTTCTAACACAAGTCCTAATGAATAAAAAGTTCTAAATAAATATAAGTGGTATTCCAAATAATTAGCAACACTGAAGGTATTGATGTGCATGTAATGACTGGTAATCTCTAATGTACAAATGTACCAATGTCAAATTGCAATGATGTGTCAACAGTCTTTTGTTGAATCACTGTAATATAATCCAAGGTTTCCTTGTTTGAATTCAATATAATTCCCAATTAATGTCCCTTTCCATGAATATTATGGAGCACTTAGTATTTCCAGAATAATGTAAACTAAATAATTTTAGCCCAAATCAAACAATGAATTCAACAAATGATTCTGCCTCAAAATCTCATAGCACAAATAAAAAATTTCTAGATAAACAGGATTATAAAAAAAAACAAACTAAGACACAAATGAAGAGTAAGTATGTTGGAAAAAAGCTTATTTCTAGAATAATCCAGGCTATAATTAGACAAGGTCTTTTACTAAAATTATAATAAAGAACATAGTAAACACAATGTTTACTTCTGTTGATATTGATCTTAATATTAAACCCACACCTTAAAGACGATATTACCTATTTATTAGTTATGTACATAATTAATGACTGGTCAGGAAACAATGAACTTGATTTTGGACAAGGTCATCTGCAGAATACAATTTTAGTAACCACAGCACATAATAAATAAATTAAATAACTAGCAAATAGTGCAAATTATTTATACATAATATAATCTATGCAACTGTTCCAGTAGTTACTTGTATCTTTTCTGAAGGAACAAAAATAACAAATCTACAAGTGAGCTCAGTTCCGAAATGAAAATATGACCATCAAAACATATGAAGTTAATTGACTTGGCTTGTTATTTTGTGGCACACCAACACAAGGTTTTTAGAATAAAAACCCAAGGTCCCATCATAACAGCCAAACCAGGGCTTATCTGCTGGTGAGATTTGAACCTTCACTGTTAGTTGTGAGTTCAACATGCTAACCACTATGCCGCCACAGTTCCTACCACCATTAGCCCATGAAGTCCTTCAGCATGCAGGCCTATTCTACATCTGCCACCACAGCTCCTACCACCATCAGTCCATCAAGTCTTACACCTTTAGACCATTAAGTCCTATGGCATGCAGGTCTATTCTACATCCCTGGGTTCATGGGCTAATTTTTAGTTATTCATGACCAAGTCAGATTAAGGCACAGTAAGAACAAAATAAAATCCTAAGTGTGTAAAAAACATGTGCAAACACTTGTACCCAAATGTATAACTGACAGACTGATTATTTCCCATAAATAAATGTGTGCCAGAACTTTGAGAGCTTGTTTTTGACATTGTAGAAGCCTCACTGAAGCAGTCCAAAAGGCCAGAACTAAATCAACTGACAATAGAGGAGTCCACTAATATTAGCAATGCTGTCCTGCAAGTTATGAGAGTGAAGAACATCATACCAGAGGTTCATCCACAGTATGTATAAAAAAAACAGCTGTTTTCATTTGTATATAATGCAGGACACAATATTGTATGGACTTTTAAGCCAAAGGCTCATTGGACCATTGACAAGGTATATTAAAAGTATGGAATTCACATTATGTACAATAAAATACATAAACTATGTATGATAAATATTATCAACTAAAAAAAATAAATTTTGAGGTAAAAGGGATGTTTTACATTTGTGTTTAAAAGCAGCAAGAGTTATACATGATTAAATATTTTTAGGCAAACCGTCCATATTGAAACACTGCTGTGTGTGAAAAGAAATATTTAACTTTTGTGCTTTTGGTTACTTAGTTAATTTTGAGTAGATCACTGCTTGATTTGATTAGGGCTGTTCCAGTCAAATATACATGGGAATGCACTTTAAATATAAAATAGTCACCCATAGATGCAATTTAGAATTTTGTATTGTCTTCATACAAACTTTTTCAGTGATCTGAGTACCCTGGCATATATTTAAAAAAAAACATGCCTTCCCTGGATACCATGTATGTTTAAATGGAATAGCCCTGGGTAACATGTATATTTAAATGGAATAGCCCTGTGTAACATGTATATTTAAATGGAATAGCCCTGGATACCATGTATGATTAAATGGAATAGCCATGGGTAACATGTTTATTTAAATGGAATAGCCCTGGATACCATTTATGTTTAAATGGAATAGCCCTGGGTAACATGTATTTTTAAATGGAATAGCCTTGGATATCATCTATCATTAAAAAGTTACCATTTGAGTTTTTTTAAAAATAAAATTTCCATGGATGATGAATGAATTCATTAAAAAGAATTGTAGCCACATTCTTGTGCAGGCATTCATTGCATTCTGAAAGATAGGATGAAGAATGTCCCCCAATATTGGAACCATAATCAAAGTGAGGTATCATGAAATAGTCGTAAAAATGACTTTTAATTTTGGTATTAAAATGTTTAAATAAAAAAAAATTTAAATGACTTTTGCAGACAAATGGAAGGCAGCTAAATTTAAGCCACACAATAAAATCAGGTGTTCATGACCACAATTTAAGATCCGTCTCAATCCATTATTTTTTACCCAAAGTGTTTGAAAAATATTGTCATTATTTAGTAATGATTTTTTCTTGATGAGTGTAATCTTTTGTATGATTGGCTTTCATCAGAATCATTTCATGTGAAATTTCTCTTGTCGGCCTGTTTAAAAAAATTGTGTCCCAGACCTCTAGAGTATGGAAAATTGGTTATAGTTGTTTTGGTTTATTTTAGAAAAGCTTTTGATATAATATAATATTGAAAATTAAATATTAGTAATACATAACCTGTTCCTATTGTGTATATTGCTCTTTTACAGGTGGAACAATACTCTCAAACACATGTTGAGAATTCATCCTATCATTGATTTCATATTCCATACATATCAGAAGTTTAATCTTGCCTATGAGCACTAAATGTCATTATTATATCAGAAGTTTAATCATGCCTATGTGCACTAAATGTCATTATTTTGTTCAGGCCAGATAGGATCACAAAAGCATTTGGTTTGGGGCCATAATATGAACAGCCCTACTTCACTCATGTAGGGGATATGCAATGTATAGAATTTGAACCCTATCCCTTCATAACAGTTTGTTCATCAGGTATGGAACCCTTAATACAACTTGGCATCTTCCTCCCTACATGAAAAGTATCATTCATGCATCAGAGAAGGCATCAATCAATGTGACCTTAATTAAGATGCTCATATCTCAGTTCTAAACGTTCCCAATAAGGAATGCAGCATTCCTGGATGGCATACTTCAAAGCCATTCAGTAAGGCTGGTTGTTTAGTTCATGGCATGAACATCTTACTTCCCATATTCACATAAAAAATATAGCTTATGTGTTAGAGAAAGCATCCAACAATAGGTATGAAAGTTTCTTACTATTCCTCATCCTACACGATACAGAGGTGGACCTGTAACAATGCCCGTTTACAACTGGACGTGTGATTATCAGTGACATGTGGATTCTTCTAGAGAAGGCTCTTTGTATCAACCAACTGGAAATAAAAATCATTCTTGGTGCCTTCATCATGTGGGCAGCACATATACATGGAACCATGGTCATGATCATGTCGGACAGTTTGGTTGTGCTGATATACCTCTATAACTTTAAAGCAATAATCGAACCTTGCCAAATAGTAAGGGAATACCTTCATGGATACGCCCAATATTAGGTAATATTCAAGTATGATGCATTCTTTGCCAACTGAGTATCCTGACCAAATCAAGGGAGAATAACTACCTCATAGAAAGTTATCTGTCAGATGCTTGACATTTATTTTTCATTTTTCCTTGATCAGAGAAGCATGGGCTGTACATGATCTTGTAATCAGCAGGGATGCAATGTGGCCAACCACCTTCCATCCGTCAGTTTTAACAAGGGAGATAATTGAGAAATATGGGGCACAGACTACAACAACTATGATTGGCCACAAAGATGAAACATACTGGATCAACGATCAGATCAGTTCAGTGATTGATATACCCCGATGATTCATAGTGACCTCCATTCAGCTCAGGCAGTAGAGATCACTACAACTCCATCTATGTCCAGAGAAACTTCTTCATTGATGTCCTGATCAAAAAGTTTGGAGCTTCAATCTTGAAGAGAATTTGACACTTTAAGATCCTCCACTTTGAGGACATACAAGGGGAAATCATCTGTTGTTAATGGCTGGTGTTACATCAGTGACATCACACCATTCTCAGCACCCATTTCTTGACAGTGAAATTGTTTGTTTTTTTTAAAAGACAAAATTGTTAGCCTACATCCCAGTCAAGGGACCCTTGATCTTAAACACATTCAAATTTAATAAAAGAGATGATTTTGGCCCATTTTGCCTCGATATCTTTCCCTTTTTTTAATAGAAAACAATGTAAATTTGCCAGAATCCAGTTTGAGTAAATTTTCATTTTGAAACAATTGTGCAGCCTGAAATGAACAGAAATTTGTATTTTTAAGCTTCCACAGCTTTCAGGTTTTATAGTCTTACTTCATTTAGAGATTGATACAAACTGATGCTATCAGCAGTAAAAAACCTGACTGTTACAATCTTATTTGTCTTCGTACAACATGTGATATTTCTCAGATACCACTGAATAACTTTTGTAAAGAAGTGTCATTGGTCTTTATCAGAGGATGAAGAGTCCAAAAATTAAAATACATCAAATTTATACAGGTCATAATACCATCTGGTAGGATAACAGTTATAAAATCCTAGATCATTTGCTCATTTCCTTGTGAAACTTGATACAGATATTTATGAGTTAGTTGAATTAACTATTTTACATTTATGTGAAAGTCAAAAAGTAGACTAATTTAAAATAAAAATCATTTTCTTTTAAGAACATCCACTAAGTAGTATTAGCTGAGACAGACATTACCAAATGTAAAAAAAATAACTTGTAATAATAGATATTTTACAAATAGTAGAAGCCTGCTTATTTGTTTGAATATAAAGTATGCTAAATTAAATACCATTTTCATTATAGTAGATGAATATATGGTTCATTTATCAAAGAAAACAAGAAATATGTTTTGGAATGATGTTTTATTGGCATGCAGACTTTAAATAGAAAGAAGTGTACCTCAAAACAGGATTTAATGAAAACAAACTCCTGGATGAACTATATAACAAAAAAGTAAATAACTGAGTATTCTTTCCTATAAAACAAGTCCAACTGCAAACTGTACAGACCCAGATCTGCCATAACATATGGCACCAGTAAATCTTTGTCTTTGCATTTTGTTAGGAATAATTAGTAGAACAAGCAACATAGATCCCAGGCACATTATGTTACAACATAGACCATGATCTGCAGGCACATTATGTTACAATATAGACCATGATCTGCAGGCACATTATGTTACAATATAGACCATGATCTGCAGGCACATTATGTTACAACAGATCTGGGTCTATGTTGTTTGCAGTCAGACTCGATTTATAGGAGTGTGTAATAAGGTAGTCATCATGTATAAGAAATTGATTGTACACAACAATATGTTATATACTGTGTGTGTGTGTGTGTGTGTGTGTGTGTGTGTGTGTGTGTGTGTGTGTGTGTGTGTGTAATTGAAACTTGTTAATCCAGACACCTTAATTTCTACTGAATATGTCCAGATTAATGAGTTTTCCAGATAAATGAATCCTGCACATTTCTTTTTACAATGTTATCATACTTTATTTTTTATTGTTTGATTCTTCAAATTTTCTTGTTTCTGGGCAGATTATTTCTGGATTAAAGAGTCATGTTTTATGGTAATTTTACACTTTGGGGTCTGATGTTGATTTCTGGATCTGGAATGCAGATTTCTGGATTAATGGAGCAAATTAACATTTAAGAATGCTTTTCCCATTGAACTATTTACACATAGGTTTCAGGATAAACAAGGTCCTGATTATTGAGACTCCTGTCTGTGTGTGTGTGTGTGTGTGTGTGTGTGTGTGTGTGTGTGTGTGTATAATCAGTAACATGCTTACAATCTGATTAGTTTTCTTGAATTTGAAAGCCCTGTTTGGTATAAATAGAGATTTCTTGTTTTTAAAGTGTCAAGTTATTCTATCTATAAAATGATTATGTAGGAAGTTCAGTCTAAAATTGGATCCATTCATGAATTCCATGCATTTCAAATTGGATGCATGTGTGAATACTAGACATTCAGTCCAAAATTGGATCTATGCACAAATTCCAAACATTCAGCCCAAAATTGGATCCCTTCACAAATTTCAGACAATTTATCCCATAACAATTAGAAGTTATTGTTTATATTAATAAATAAAGTTTTTCTTTAAATTATTACAAATTTACTTTGGAACTTGAATGTTCAACCAACTTGACAAAAAAAAGATGGCATAAACAAATTCAGCTTTATTAGGGACTATTACCAAATATATTCTAAAGTATCTAAAGCACTAAAAAATTCATTTTAGCAAAAAATACAAGCTTTACTACATGCCTTTAGTACTTATAAATCTATTTTTGGTATTAAAACAGATGATACATTTGTTTTAGGAATGTGGTTATTACATTTTGGAATTACTTTTCCAAATGGATTCAAGATGCAATTGAGAATATTGTTACTTCCAGCAAAATATCTACATTATCTGTCTCTTAAAAATGTATTTGAAGATTATTATATGCTCATTTTTGTCTTTATTAACTTTACATTGTCAGAATCATGCAATATTTTATGATATTGCACATCTTCATATTGCACTCATATGTACAACATGTGTACCCAATAGTGTATTAGGAACAACTTTGTAAACAAATCATATACACTCATGTAGTAGACACTTTACATTTTGGTTGATTAAATTTGTTTTTCAATGAATTAAAGCAGATGTTTCATGGACTGCCTCATACCAGCTGCTTTAAAATATTCCACGTTAACTTTTTTCATACAATGTTTCAGATTTAGGCTAGTGATAAATGCCAGATAGATCATAAAATTGCTGGGTGCCTACAAATAACATGCAAGTAACAAGGCATCAACTTATCTTCTTTAGCTGGTAATAAGAATGGCAAACAATATAATTATAGTTTTACATCCTGAATTTCTTCAAAATGTACTTTCTTTGTTCTGCAAATAAATTACATGAGCCATGTCATGGATTCCGAAACTTGATTACACATTTTAAAATTGTACTTTAATTTCCAGTACATTCCAAGTGCAATAACATCCTCTTTACTGCACTCAAATTGAAATGAACATTATATTCCAAAGCATCTGTTTGATAATTACAATTGAAAGAGTTCATATTTTTCCCCACATGATGATTCCAAACATTCAGTGACAAAACAGAAACACAAGTCAAGTCAAGAGACTGCTCCCTTGCTGCATAAATCTGATGTAGAATTGACACATAAGTCCAGTTGTTAATAACAAGATGTAGTAGAATCAACAAAAAATGCCAAAATCTATTCATTCCAGACCAAATATAAATATTGTTGCAATGTGCATTCATTCATGATAAGATTCTAAATTTTAATTTTAAGCAGACCAAAATGCAATTTTCTTTTGAAAGTGATGCCTAGCATGCAACTAAGTTCAAATTTATATGGGTGGAGTTATGTGCCCATTGATAATGTTGTTGTTGGGCTTTATGCCATTTTTCAGCACATGATAGGCTATACATGGCAGCCAGTATTAATGGTGGAGGAAGAAACAGGGAAATCACCAGAAAGAACCACCTACCCACGAGAAGCTACTGGCAAGCTTTCTCACATATCTACATTCGCCAAATTCAGGACTCGAACTCATGCAGAGGTGAGATGGCAGTGATCCGTAATGGACAGTGCTTTAGACCACTCGGGGCCCTGATAATGTTGTGTACTGATGAATCTGTGCTTGGGTATTTAGTTTGGAATTCAGGATAAATTAAGTTACTTTGTTTCTTTTAGTGTATTTTGGTTTATATAATTAAGCCTTGTGTAGGATAAGGAAATGAGCATATAATAAAAGGTTACTGCATTTGTATAGGAAATTTTAACTCATTTTGTCAAATGGAGTATATTCATCCAAAAACTCATTCATATTTTCCATACAATTGTAGTAACTTGTAATTATTATACATTAGAAAAATATATTACATTCAAAATTGGATAGGAAACTAAAGTTCATACTAATAGGAAACTGTAGGAGTATTTACTACTATTCAGTAATAAATTACTTTTGTATATTATTCTGTATATTCAATTTTTAAATTTATTTTAATATAATGGTGGTATTACCTGTTAATGAGATTCAATGGAAAATACAGAATTCATTTTATGATTAACAAAGAAAAATAATCTTTTTCTTTTTTTGTCCCATTTTCTTTTTTCTATTTCATTATTCACATCACAGAAGACTATACATATTTTATTAATGTTATTATCATTATAGCTTTTAATTTATGTTGATACTCTGTGTATTTAAAATTACTGGAGAGGTCCCTATTGTTACGAATATGCATGGTCTAGTTCTACTGTATACAAGTTGTCTGTTTTGATTGTATTCTGAAATAGATACCAGTTTTTATGGCAAACTATGACACTAGTAAGGCACAGTGCTACCCTTTACCTTGCATCCAAATGTCCATGCATCACAACCTAATCAGCTTTTTGTGTTGGGTCAGTTTTTAGTCATTGTTATGGGGCATCTGTATCCATGAAGATAGCACATCTGGAACATTTATTAGAAGAAATATGGTTAGTTCTTGTAATCGCTGTAAAACTATTGTTGTTTTCTTTCTCCAGGTTTGAGAACTCCTTCAGAATCTGTCTGCTGCAGATATGTGGGTACAGAGAGTTGCTGACAAATGTAGAACAGCTGAGAAAAACGAAATATACCTCAGACAATCCAGAACATGAGCAAACACTTATGCATGTAATATCATCTAACACATCAGTAGTATTAGAACTGTAACATACTTCATTTGTAGGACATGAATGGTTGGAAACATTTATATTATGGGCTTCTCTGACATATATCCAAGTCATAAACAATGACTCTTATCCCCATAATATCAAAGTCTCAAACACAGGACTCTTATCCACATCCTATCAGCTCTTAAGTAAAGGATGCTTATCTCCATAATGTCCAAAGTCTTAAACACTGGACTTATCCCCATAATGCACAAGTCTTAAACACTGGACTCATCCCCATAATGTCCAAGTCTTAAACACTGGACCTATCCACATTATATCCAAGTCTTAAACACTGGACCTATCCACATTATATCCAAGTCTTAAAAACTGGACTCATCCCCATAATGTCCAAGTCTTAAACACTGGACTCATCCCCATAATGTCCAAAGTTTTAAACACTTAGACCTATCCACATTATGTCCAAGTCTTAAACACCGGACTCATTATGACTTTATTTAAAGAGGGTAATTCAATTAGCTAGGAACTAATCTACCTTGAGGCCCTCTTTCAAAGGAATTTGTTTAATTTTGCAGCATCTCTGAAGCCACTGTATATACTGGGTTTGGAAAAAGGAAATAGAGTGGGCATTTCTAATCTCAACTGGAATACTATTCCAGAGCAAAGTTCCAGAGTATTGGAAACTTTTTTTTAAATAATTCCTTATTTGGTTTGGGAATTTTGTAATGTTTTGTAATTGATCGCAGGTGAGGAGTATTTTTGGGCAACCTATGCTTGAATAGTGATTGTAAATATTCAGGAGCACTATTATTGGCTATCTTGTACATTAATTCGGCTTTTCTCAAACAGATTCAGTCTTTAATAGGTAATATTTTTAACTTACCAGCTAAATTTTCCTTTTTTTCTTTCTGGAAATGATATTACCTCAAAAGCACTTTTTTGGAGATGTGCCAGCTTTGCTAAGTCTTTATCATTTGATTTGCCCCATACTGTATTACAGTAGTCTAAAGAGGGTTGTATGTAACTGTTGCAAATTATTTTTCTGTGTTTTTCCAGGAAAAAGTGTCTTATCCTACTGAGAAGCCATAAATTTGAATTGACCTTTTTACTGATATGTTTGATATGTTCAGTTCATGATAGGTTATTATCTACCAAAAAATCAAGTAGACTATCATGACAGACCATTTGCAACCATTTATCCTTCCATGTCAGACATAGTTCATCACTATCAAGTTTTGTTCTTTTTTTGCATGTTGAGATAAGTAATAATTTAGTTTTACCAGTATTAACCACCATGCCAATGCATGTGCACCAGTTATTCAGTTTGTTTAGGGCATTCTGTAGAGAAATTTTAAGTTCATTAATTAAAAAAAACATAACGGACCCAGAATTGAACATTGTGGTACTCCACATCTAATTGTTCCAGGTTCAGACGGAACGTTATTTATATATACATATTGTGTTCTCTCACTTAAGTATGAAGTAAACAATCTAAGTGTGCTGTCATCATATTGGTAGATTTTCAATGTCTTTAAAAGGATTTCATGATCCACCATATCAAAAGCTTTCCATAAATCTACAAATACAGAACCTATTATTCTACCATTCTACCTTGGTCATGTGCTTCAAGCCATTTATCAGTTAGGGAGATCAAGGCAATCTCACATTAAAGTAGTTTTCAATCACTGGTTCTTTTAACTTTGTGGTAATGTTGGTGAAAAAAATCATTGAAAACATTTGCAATGTTATTGTCATCAGTGACTACAGTTTCATTCACCAGAAGTAAGTGAATTTTATTTATCTAAACTTTGTGTTTTCCTCCAGTAAGTTCATTGAAGACTTTCCAAATGCAGTTTGTGTTGCTCATTTTGTTTTCAAGCAATGATTCATAATAATTTTGTTTAGCTTTTTTAATCATACTTGTTATTTTATTTCTCCATACTTTATATTGTGCATGGTTTCCCATAGCCTTGAATTGGTCCCTTTTTTCATAGCATCAAAGATTTCAGTTGTAAGCCAATTAGCTTGATTTTCATTCTTTACTATATGTACTTTCAATGGTGCATGTTTAGAGACTACATCCATAAATAAGTCAGTCCACACCCTCAGAGCTTCATCTATGTCATCCAAATTTTGGATCATGCTCCATGGAACTTTATATAGGTCATTGAGAAATTGTTCTTTGTTAAAAAATTTTAATGATCTGTAGGTGATAGTTTTATGTGTATTTTTCTTATTTATCTTGCATTTAACCTTTCTTGTCAAAAAAGTAGGATAGTGGTCACTAAGACCAACTTTTGGTATGTTAACACAAGCTACATTGTCTGGTAGGTTGGTATAAATGTGATCAATAAGAGTGCTTGATTTTTTTATTACCCTAGTGGGGTCATTTACCATCTGGATTAGGTCTAATGATTCAATAAATTCCATCCAGTTCTTCCTTATGTGAGTATTGAGAAGGTCCTTATTTATATCACCAAGTATATACACCATTCCCTCGATAACTCTCGCCCGGATAACTCGCGAACCCACTTATAACGCGGTGTCCGGCTTGGCTCCCGATTTTTTTCAAAGAAAATATATTTTAAAATGTGTTGAACGTGAGAAAAGTCGTGATAAGAAATGGTAAATTAGTAAATTAAACCTTGATATATAACTCATTTTTATCATCGAAAATGGTGATTATTGCCCGTAAAGATAGAATCCATATTGTGAAATTTGCAATCTCTAAAAAGATATCACCTATTATGTTTTTTTTTTTAGATAGAGAAATAGTTGTTAATACACTGTAAATTGTAAATAAACAGTGCTGAATGAAAAATTTTGGTAATGGCTAACATGTGGCTACAGAGAATGAAATAGACACTAATTAAATGTCTTACTAGGTGAAATTCATATTATAATCCTTCAATTTTGTCTTAACCCTATAATCGAAACATACATATTCTCTGGTATGAAAACATGAAAAGAGTCAGTCAACCATCACATGGAAACCAGAGTACTTCTGGGAGAACCTAATTACATGCTGGGTTTGTTTTGATCAACCATGTGGGGAAGTGCTTGTAACTATAAAAGAATCAATTAAAAGAGACTGGTGTTGTTTTATCACTTTGAATATGTATTTTGTATCAAATCAAACAAGGTAAGTACCGTAAAAGAAAGTTCAAAGCCATAGGAGCATACGTTCTTGTATTCATTACCGTAACCAAATTTAATTTTACTTCACCAATCAAAAATGTTTTCACATTTTAGGTATTAACGTCATTAAAGTATATAATATCAGTAAGGTATCTAGGGTTGTTACCCGGGTTTCCAACCATATAGAAAAACCCGGGTATTGAAACGTAAATGTGGGTACCCGTAAAAAAAAATTTAAAAAAAATCGCCACACTCACCAACCACTTCAAACAGGTGTGACAGCTATGGCTATAATTAGAATCCAGATCTCTGCTTAATATAAATAAACAATACGTCAGACCGTCTGTTTTGATTAATAAAATTCATTGGTGTTGTGCGACCGGACCAACCGTTTTCTCCGAGGCATTATATACCAAGGTTAAAACATTTGGTAATAAACCTCTTTGTCGACAATAACTATTGAATGTGGGTGCTAAATGATCGGTACCTTGCGCGCTCTTTTAATGAAATCCAGATGGATACCTTTGATTTCCGAACAAACATGTCAAAGAAATCCCACAAGGTATATATTATGAACAATCATCACCTAGACACCTTGAAATTTCGTAATGCCTCAAAGTAATCTTTGCTCATTGTTTTTCTAGTCCACTAGCTCTGCAAATTTCGAAAGTTAGCCATCCTATATATACCGATATTTCTATTTGCGATACTACTACATTTTTATCATAACTAAAGTATTATAATTCCAAAATAATAACATGTATGCGACTGCATGGTCACGTGGTATAACTGGGGCACGCATGCGTGGGTAATTCAAATCTGCGGTCAAAAGCAAATGAATAAACGTGGTCTGTTCTAACAAGGACTTATACTTTAAAAAATGTGATTGTTCTAAAGCTTTTAACGCGGCTGATCACAGTGATCATTAAAAGTTGGATTATACCTACCATCTGTGTACAAAGGTCATTCTATATAAATTTATTATTTAACAATATGCGGTCAGACAATTCGCAGCTATGTCGGTGTGAATGAATCAGAAAGTAGTAGTACACGGTTAGCCTCTATTGCTATAAAAAAAGAAAATATTAAAAGAAATGGAGATATCAATTAGTTGGTCTACGGTTGTACATGTCATTCATGTGCTAACGGGTACCCGTGTTGGTTTTTTCGTGATTTTTGACAGCCCTAAATGTATCCTAATTATTTGTAAATGTGACCATGGATAGCAAAGGAATTAAGTGAAATGCGTACTCAGTGACTGAAAAGCTGTGCATCATAGATAGTATTCATAATGACGAAGCGAGATCAAACATTTGCATTAAACTAAAAATTGCTGAGTCGACATTTACAGGTTGGCTTAAGGATGAGCCGAAACTTCGAAATTACATGATGTTGATTCAGATGAAGGGATGAAACGAAAACAAGAACTTACTGCAAGCAATAACGAATTAGATGATGCTGTGTACGCTTGGTTCATGCAGCAACGTGTCACAAACCTCAAGTGCTATCGTGTTCTAATTTTTGTCATTTTAATTTTTTAGACCCATTAAATTCATGTTGGTAATGGTTAACCCTTGTGAATTTATTTTTTTCTTCCATTTTACTTCTACCGCAATTAAAATCTAAACATCGTTCGATCGACATTGTATTTTCAAAATGTGTTGATCTTTTGTACTTAAAAAAAATGTCTACTTTGGATCAAACAATAAAACTATAATGTATACCATTCATAGCAAAAGTTAGTGACGTAGTATACGTGAAGTCATACATGAGCTAAGCGAATGGAAACCACGTGGAATAATGTTTTGATGATCAATATACTGCAAGTTATCCTGAAATTAATGTTTCTCTGAGGAAAAAAAATAATATATACCGATATGAAGAGATATTTATTTACTGTTAATCTTAGCACGTTTATTAATTGAGTATTCAACACTGTAACATGCCAAGCCAACCCCACCCCCTTTTGCCTATACGTCGATCCCTTTGTTAATTTTGTTGTTTATTATAGGTCCCTCAGTAACTCGAGCCCTCGCTTATATCGCGGTCAATGTTTTTGGACCCCAATGTCCGCGAGTTATCGAGGGAGTGGTGGTGGTGTATGTTTCTTTCTCCTGTGCAAGAACATTTTCCATTTGTTTCAAAAAGTTATCATTCCAAATTGCCTTGGAGGAAGGTGGCCTATAAATGAAACCAACTAGAAATGATTTTGCATTATTTTGATAAATTTCCATCCAGATACTCTCAATTTCTTGTGACTCAATGTCAAGTCGCCTTTCTGCATTTACCTCTTCCCTAATGTATACAACAAGACCTCCCCTGCTGTCTCTGTCCCTGCGTAATGGTTTATTGTAGCCTTGACAATGAAATAGATCATCATTGTGGTTAGCATTTAGTTTGGTTTCAGTGAGTCCTAAAACAGGTATAATATTTTCCTTGGAAGACAACATCAACTTAATTTGGTCTATTTTTCCCACTATACCTTGTACATTTAAGTGACCAATGTTAAAACCTTTTGCATTTAGTTTCATATCAATTGTATGTATGTCATGCAATGGGTTACTGCTGGAGAGTGTCTCTATACTACTTTTATCATTCTTACATTCTATTTCCATACTTAAATGTTCATATATATTAGCATCTTCAAAGCCACATAGAGACCCTGATAATCCATTAACATTTGCATTTACAACAGTATCCAATGTTCAAGTGTTAAACCAATTATTCATACCCTCATAACATCCAAATCATAAATACATGACTTTTTCATAATTTCTAAGTCATAAATACAAGACATTTAATCTCATGATGTCCAACTCTTAAATACAGGACTTGATGTCCTAAAGTTTTAAACATAAGACTCTTGTCCCTTTAAAGTGTAAACCCCAAATACAGGACTTTTATCCCTGTCATGTCCAAGACCTAAATACAGGACTCTTATCTAGATAATGTCATATCATGACCACAAAATCCCTTTTCACAATTATTTCCAGCTTTTATAGACAGTAAAGATATTAGTACTCTTACAGATATTAGTACTCATACAGAAATTAGTGCTCTTGCAGATATTAGTACTCATGCAGATATGAGTCATACAGATATGAGTACTCATGCAGATATGAGTACTCATACAGATATTAGAACTGTCTGTAATACTGCTAGTTTTCTTGTTGTTGTTGTTAGGGTTTAATGCCATTTTTCAGCACAAGATAGGCTATACATGGGGGCCAGTATTAATGGTGGAGGAAGAACCCTGGAAAACCCAGGGAAGAACCACCGACCCATGAGAAGCTACTGACAGGCTTTCTGACTTACCCAAATTAGCAGAGCCTGGACTTGAACTCACACAGACAGAGGTGAGATGGCAGTGATCCATAACGGTCAGCACTTTAGACCCACTAGTTTTCTTGTGTTTTCAGCATCAATGGCACCTCATTATATCAGGGTTTCTGCAGGTTATGGAATTCTTAAAAGTTTTGGAATTTAAAAAATAAATTTCAAGGGCCATGCAAAGTTATGGAATTTGTCAAAACATTGCAAAGTTTTGGAAAAGTCATGGAATTTGTGACAATGGAGTTAAAGAAATTGATTACTTCAAATTTTATCGAGCACAGAGAACCCATTAAATAAAATGATAAAATTACAATCGATAAATGGTTTCAATTCATATAATAAGAGTAAGTTCCCCAAATGGAAGTATCACATGATTTCCAGTGTAGTTCACTAAATAAAAGAAAGCAACTGGAAAGTAATGTGTTTTGTTAATATTGTAAATAGGAAAATTTACAGACACTACATAGAATTGTTTCCTTTTTTCTTTTGAATACAAATTACATTGATCATTGGATTGTGACATGATTTGCTACATAAAGTCAAAGAGTGCTAGCCCATGTAAATTTAAAATGTACATATTAAAAATATTTGTTGTTAATTTATTTCTTATTTTAGATTGAAAGATGTCATTCATTATGTTCATTTACTTGACAATGCAAGATAGAGCAGTCTTTGAGTTTTATGAAAGCGCCCTGGAAAAGGTTTGGAAAATTCATGGAATTTGTTTTTGTTGAGTCTGCAGGAACCCTGTTATATTATTTTCATAATCATAAAGCTGCCATTTGTTACTTTGTAACCTTTTTTCTTGAAATGAATGGTCTTGTGTAGCATCTGAAAATTTACTAATCTCAAAGGACCCTACATCTTTATTGTGATTACAGTCTCCAACTCCAAAATGGGAATTTGATTATTCATGACTGAATCAAGTGTTGTAATGTCAGCACTTAATCCAACACTTTCACTCAGTTTAGACTGCAATGGAGAAAAAAAATAGCCAAATATTGGCTGATTTTGTCTGCTCTAGCTTACATTTCCATTTCATGGTGAATCAAACGTGTTCTGGACCATTTTGGTACCCAGACTAATCAAAAGCAGAAGGTCATTTCTGTTAACCATTACAATTAATCAGTTCATACTTTTTTGGCAATGAGCACACTATTTCAGTAAACTAGCTTAAGGTATGTCCTTTCCTTTCAGTCTTAAATCAACCTTTATAAACATCATCAGATCTTTTTCTATGGTCTTTTTATTGCATTCTATAGGCATCATAAAGTTATTTGTATGCATGCTATGGGCACCATAAAGTTATTTCTATACATGCTATAGGCATGATAAAGTCATTTGTATGCATGCTATAGGCACCATAAAGTTATTTCTATGCATGCTATAGGCATGATAAAGTCATTTGTATGCATACTATAGGCACCATAAAGTTATTTCTATGCATGCTATAGGCACGATAAAGTCATTTGTATGCATGCTATAGGCACCATAAAGTTATTTGTATGCATTCTTTAGGCACGATAAAGTCATTTGTATGCATGCTATAGGCACCATAAAGTTATTTCTATGCATGCTATAGGCACGATAAAGTCATTTGTATGCATGCTATAGGCACCATAAAGTTATTTGTATGCATTCTTTAGGCACGATAAAGTCATTTGTATGCATGCTATAGGCACCATAAAGTTATTTCTATGCATGCTATAGGCACGATAAAGTCATTTGTATGCATGTTATAGGCACCATAAAGTTATTTGTATGCATGCTATAGGCATGATAAAGTCATTTGTATGCATGCTTTGGGCACTATAGTTATTTCTATGCATGCTATAGGCACGATAAAGTCATTTGTATGCATACTATAGGCACCATAAAGTTTTTTGTATGCATGCTATAGGCATGATAAAGTCATTTGTATGCATGCTATAGGCACCATAAAGTTATTTGTATGCATGCTATAGGCATGATAGTCATTTGTATGCATGCTATAGGCACCATAAAGTTATTTGTATGCATGCTATAGGCACGATAAAGTCATTTGTATGCATGCTATAGGCATGATAAAGTCATTTCTATGCATGCTATAGGCACCACAAATTTATTTGTATGCATGCTATAGGCATGATAAAGTCATTTGTATGCATGCTATAGGCACGATAAAGTTATTTCTATGCATGCTATAGGCATAATAAAGTTATTTGTATGCATGCTATAAGCACCATTAATTTAGAATGTGTGCATTGTGTAGGCACCATAAAGGTATTTGTATGCATTCTATAGGCACCATAAAGTTATTTCTATGCATGCTATAGGCACCATAAAGTTATTTGTATGCATGCTATAGGCACCATAAAGTTATTTGTATGTATGCTATAGGCACGATAAAGTCATTTGTATGTATGCTATAGGCACCATAAAGTTATTTGTATGCATGCTATAGGCACCATTAATTTAGAATGTGTGCATTGTGTAGGCACCATAAAGTTATTACTATGCATGCTATAGGCACCATAAAGTTATTTGTATGCATTCTATAGGCATCATAAAGTTATTTGTATGCATGCTTTGGGCACCATAAAGTTATGCATGCTTCGGGCGCCATAAAGTTTTTTTTATGCATGCTATAGGCACCATAAAGTTATTTGTATGCATACTTTGGGCACCATAAAGTTATTTCTATGCATGCTATAGGCACCATAAAGTTGTTTGTATGCATTCTATAGGCACCATAAAGTTATTTGTATGCATGCTTTGGGCACCATAAAGTTATGCATGCTTTGGGCGCCATAAAGTTTTTTTTTATGCATGCTATAGGCACCATAAAGTTATTTGTATGCATGCTGTGGGCACCATATAGTTCATTTTTTATGGAAGTATACACTCGAGGCAACTATTTTGTACCAACTTGAAAATTAAGCATAAATTAAACCTGCTTATGAAAAGCCTTTGGGAGGCATTGTTATTAATCTATTTTATTACAATGCTTGCCAAGACACAAATGAACCTTGATTATGAAAAACATTTAGATGTTTTTAATAGTCCATTAGTTCACTGTGTAATAGACACCATATTCTTTCCAAAAGTAAAACAAAAAAAAACATTTCAGTAGTGGAACAATTTAATAGCACCATTTTTAGAGAGACCAGTCAAATACCAACAGTTTTACGAGTAGACCTATCATTTTTTGAGGAATGTTGTTGATATTTGTTTCAGTAGTTGACTGTATAGAGTCCAGCAATGTTCTGAAAGTCAATCTTGAACACTGCTAGGTATTGTGAAAATTGTAACTTTAACTTTGTTTCAATGTGCATAAAGAGTAACTGGTTTCTTTCAGCTCTGGAAGCTGCTTATGCCAGATGATGAACTACAGACACGAGCTAGTGAACAGTGGAAGCATATTGGTTTCCAGGGTAACAACCCAGAGACAGACTTTAGGGGTATGGGATTGCTCGGATTGCATCAGTTAATGTAAGATTTTTATATGAAGAAAATATTGTTATATAATTAATTATATATAGAGTAGAAATCATTCATAATAAACCCTTCCTTTTTTAATTTTTCATATCTTTTGAAGAGAAATAATAACATAAATTTGAATTATGCAATCTGAATAATAGCTTCTTTCTGATTTCTGATACTGGAGGAGATAGAGTCCAAATGTTATACTTGGACATGAAACTTAGTTGATCAGTCTCACAGTCAGGCACATATGTCAACAGACAAGAAGGTCCAGATCTAATAGACTACATCGTTAGTGGCTGTATATATTCAAACTGGTATACAACTCCACCTTGACATGGCATATATTCTTAAATGTCACCCACATTTATCTCTGTGATAAAACAAATCCTCAAAGGGAGCACCAGCTACTGAGATTCTGACAAGCCCCCAGATATAATGGATGGGGATGCAAAATCAAATTGCTACAGTCTGAACTCAAACTCATTTCATCAGTGTCTCTGTTAGGTACACATAAAACTGAGTTAAACCGTCTGGACCAGCTGGGTTGTATGTGACCTTGTATGATATGATTCCATTCCATTGAAATCAGATCATTTTTAACATTTTATTGGGATCACACTAGATTTAGATTCACCATGTCTTTAAATTTAAGATTTCAGATCTGGAAAAAGTTATTCCTGTATTAATTTGACAGCTATACAGAAATAGAAGGAATCTTCCCTCAGCCTCCCTCTAGATCTATTTTAAAATATTACTGAGGATTTTTCCGAAAAAGATTTTAAATTTTATAATTGGCAGCTGATCTTTGTCTCAAAAATCATAAATTGGTTTTGCATGCCAAGGATAAAAATTCAATAAAATTGAAACAAATCCATATGATTCCTTCATAATTAATATAAAATTCTGGTCATGCAATACAAACCTTTACTTGCCCAACATAATTTTAAACTGTTTTGTTTCTCCTGAATATGCCCATGTTTTTAAATTGAGTGCCTTTCATTGAAAAAAATTCCCATTACAGAAAAGTTGCCTTTCATTTCTTAACCCCTCTGCTGCAACAAAATCATTCACTTCAGTGAATAAAATGATACTGTCAATTGCATGAGCACAAATCATGAATCTGTCAAAGATCAGTCACTTACACTCAGCATCAAAGGGAGCCAAATCAGCCAGCAACATTAAGTCTATACTTATTAAAGTACAAGTACCAAGTTTCTTGTGATTAAAGAATCATTTTCAGTATGTTTTAAATCTAATTTTCATATATTTGTATCATTTATTAAATACCTTATTCTTTTTCTTCTTTCTCTCTATCCTTACTTTTGTCACAGCATATAGATTTAAGGCAATAAGTGGAAATTACAGTTACTGGATATTGTATTGATATGCATCTATTATAACAATAAAATTGATTTATAATTCATACTTTTAAAGGGTTAAAAAATTAAAACATGTAAAAGTTAATATTTATTACCAGATTACTAAAATATGTTGATTTATCAGACAGCTTTTTTAATCTCAGAATGAAATGCAGTAAGAAGCAGTAGACGAGAAGGCTTTTTTATCCTATGGTTCAGATCTACAATGAAATCCACAAAAATTTAGTTATACTGCAGTATGGACATTTCATCTAAATTTGTGATATTATAGACCAGTTGTTTTAGAAAAATTTTGGAGTTATGATTGATTATACTTGTCATTTTATAATTTTTAAAAATGTATAGTCTTAAAAACTTAGTGATATTTAAAAGACAAATATGGTTTAGGTGTCAAATTACCCACTTTTACTATCTTAATGGCTGTCATTAATGTATGCTTTCTGAATGCACCATAGAGTGATTTTAATTTATAAATACCAAGTATAAATTAATCATAAAGAATTGTTTTTCCTTTGAATACATTCCCTGATCACTTTAAAATTATGAACCTGAACCACTGATCTATAAATCCAGCAATCATATCTATGCCATCAGTTGTTATATGCTACAGTTGTTATATGCCATCAGTTATATGCTACAGTTATATGCCATCAGTTGTTATATGCTATAGTTGTTATATGCCATCAGTTATATGCCATCAGTTGTTATATGCTACAGTTGTTATATGCCATCAGTTATATGCTACAGTTGTTATATGCCATCAGTTATATGCTACAGTTGCTATATGCCATCAGTTGTTATATGCTACAGTTGTTATATGCTATTAGCTGTTATATGCTACAGTTGATTACCAGTCATTCACTGATGTCATATGCATTATACCCAATACTGCACACAGAAGCTGATTTTATGGATAATTACAACAACCATTGACAAAGTTAGTACAGAATGAAGTATAAAGGTATTTACTACATAGTGCAATCATTATTTTGTGGGATTTGGTGATTTTTTTAAAATTTCTCAACAGTTATGGACTACATTTTCTTTTTCAGATCTTGTGTTCCAACATTGTATTGTTGATGCTGTTGTTGTTATAGGATTTAACGTCATTTTTCAGAGTGGCCTAGTGGTCTAAATCGATGTCCGTTACGGATCACTGCCATCTCACCTCTGTCTGCGTGAGTAGTGAGTTCGAGTCTAGGATTCATCGAATGTGGATATGTGAGAAAGCTTGCTAGTAGCTTCTTGTGGGTTGGTGGTTCTTTCCAGTGATTTCCCGGTTTCTTCCTCCACCATTAATACTGGCCACCATGAATAGCGTATCATGTGCTGAAAAATGGCATTAAGCCCAACAACAACAACAACAACATTTTTCAGAACAAGATAGGCTATACATGGCCACTAGTATAAATGGTGGAGCAAAAACCCAGGAAAACCCTGGAAAGAACCACTGACCCATGAGAAACTACCAGCAATCTTTCTCACATACCCACATTTGATAAGCCAGAGACTTGACCATGCAGACAGAGGTTAGATGGCAGTGATCCATAACAGTGAGTTCTTTAGAGTGTCCAATCAAGACTGTTGGTACCTGTTGATGGTTGTTTTAATACCCCCTGCTAATATTTATTAGTTTATTTAGTACAAAGCTTTTTTTATTTGTGCAGGTGAACACATTCTGTTTATTTTCCCAAATGTTGTTGTCCTTTTCTTTCAAAAGAAAGACTATGTTGATGAAATACATAAAATGCAGAATTTTTAAGGCAAATGAAGACACGTGCAACTATGCCTTGTGTGTATAAATGTTATTCTACATGCAGTGTTTGAGAGTTATGATTTGATAACACCTGGTTGATAGTACTGCAATAAGAACAAAAAAAGAAAAAGTTTTCCAACATGTCCAGAAAGAATAATGACTATTAAGTGTACATCAGTTGATGTTGTCACTGGCCGTTGTAGTGGATGCTTCTTTGATAGTCCATCTACCATCCAAAGTAATGTATACAATACCAACAGGAACTATAACATGACATTACCAGGTACCCACATTTTGGTATGTGTAGTTTATATGGGAATCCAGTTAGCCAATCTATCCCTTTTGCTGCGTAGACTACCCAGGAGGTTTCTAAACCAACCGACAACCATGCCATCCATCTAGCTGAGAGCTAAGCCAACCATAAAGCAGATGGATAGGCCACCCATTCAGACAATAGCCAACAAGCTTACTGGCATTTTATACCAGCAAGACAAACCATAGCATTTGCCCAGTCAACAAATATATACTGACTATTCTATCGAATAATACAAAAGACGATGGCACGGCCTTATCCCTGTCCCTCCTCCTGGGATTATTCTGTTGCAGTGAGTGCAGGGATAACCTTGATTTGTTGTACACCTATCCTACAAAAGAGCATATGAAATACAGTTTTAAAGCTGCTGTGGAGGAAATCTACAGAATTTTGCTGATTTGCAAGTGCCCATCTGAAAGCAAAAGATTGGCTGATAAAGGTAAACGCTTCAATGAATTCAAAAGATAACAAACAGCCAACTTAATATCCTCTTCCACAGTGAGTGAAGATTGAAGAAATCTCTCTGACTTATAAAATATAGGACACAAGTATTTCCAAGGGATTGGAGGGGGAATGATAGGTAGTAGTAGACCTCAGTTATGAAGGCATTTTAACAAAGTGGATAAGAAACAATGTTTCTCCTTCCCCAAACGGTAGATGTTGACATGCCACCTGACTTTCTGCAGACAGTCTTCCAATGGGTCAAATTTTTCTTCATTTTTGAACAACATGGATCAACTGGTTTTTGAGAACAAACTAGGTGATCCAAATTGTTTTGGAGCTATTTTGGGTTTCATTTAGCCACCACCCTCCCCTATCAACTGCCCCTTTGATAATGGACTTACAATATGATCTGGGGAATGCAGAAAGTTTATATAAGATCTGGTCACTATTTGACAAGCAGGCAGGGTAGATAGTTCTCATGCTGTTTCTGGTACACAGTGCCAATGAAATCACAGACTGGTCTATAGCTAGCTCTGCAAGTACATAGTTGTACCAAGGTTCAGAATGAAGTTGGCAGGTCAGTCAGATGTTCATTAACATGTGATGAACTTACATCTGGTTGACAAATACATATTTTCAAATCCCAATTCATGCATCCTCACACAAGGATCCATTTACCAATTTCCTGTTCAGCATTAGAATTAACCCCAAGCTTTCACCAAGATCATTTCTGTGTTGCCTTTTTCTTCTGGGTGATCTTGTCAGCAGCAACAATCTTGACAGCATCCTTTAAAAGCACATGGTAAGTTTATCTTTGGTGAAGGCAGAAATAATCTTTTCTTTTTGAGTCAGTTATGATTTTTGATCAGTTGGAATAAAGTCAGACCTCACTCCATTCTAGCATTCTGTCCAAATGGGCATGGCATTTTTACAAATGTCAATTTTGCCATGCTCCCTCAGCATGGCAAATTATTCAGCTCACAGTCAATTTTTGACAGGGAGTAACTCTTGGCAAGATGCAACAGCAAATTTGATTCTTCTCTGCCACCTTTTGCAAATCGTTCCTGCTAGCCCAATGACCCATTTATCCAGTTAACTAGATACAAATCCTTTCAAAAAGCCCCAGAAATTACCATCTAAATGGAGGCCTGCTAGTACAGATGGGGAGTCCATATATTGCATGATTTAACTTGGTTCCTTCTCCTCCTCCATCAATAAGCCTAAGGAGTCAGTGGTACAGGATCCAGTCCATGCACTAAAAAAGTGCACAGAAAAGTTAAGGGGAGGGGAGCAGGGACTGCAATGCCTCATTTGATGACTTAGATAATAAATGATGACTTAGATAATATGATTAGTACATTCTTAGGTTTCAAGAGATCGAGAAATCTTCATGAAAATTTTAGCCCATGACATAAGAACTTATCTGCAAGCCTTGTATTTGAAAACAATGTTGCTATCCAAGGCATGCCTGGAATGCATGGTCAAGCGTCTGTATGATTTAGCTTTGTAGAGACAAGGATTGAATCTGGTGGGTCTGGTGGCTGCTGCCCAGTTTATATTAAACACAGCTTTAGTACATGGACTAATGAATTTACTAGATTTGACATGTAGATTACCCTCATACAGTGAAGAACCCTTATTTCCTCAATTGTACCTGAGGTAGAGGTAGAATGTACAGCATTGCTTCCTCCTATTTACCAGTTCCTCTAAAGTTATTGTGTCCAAGGATTGTATTGAAAAGAGAAAGCGCATTCTTTTGTAAATTATATTTCTCCAAGAATGGTTGCCAGACACAGTAATATTTAACCCTTCCTGGATATGTGTGCATCCTTAATGCAAAACTGGTAAGCAACCATATCCCCCTAGCACTGTGGAGAAAAAGTAAAAGTAATGGTTGGGAAAATATAAGAGTTATCTCCCTAACATTATTGTGATCAAGTCAGAATTCTCACATAAATGTAACTTGCTAAAATATTTGCAGTTTTTTTTTTTTAAGTTACATGAAAAAGTGGATCAGATTTTAAGAAAGTTTAGGTCCACTGTTTGGTTTCATCTTTGTGCTTCTGATTTGTATATTTCCTTCATTAAGGTACATTTCTGGTTTGTCTGTCAGAGTCAAACAGAGTAAAATAACATTAAATAATCAAGTTAAATCAAATCTAGCAAGCAAAGGTATTATCAATAGAAGACCACTAGTAAATAATTTTAAATCTGAAATATAATGTTGGCATGAATACATTGTAATCAGTGTGTAATAAACTTGGACAATACAGATTTTCACAGATTACAGAATATACATGTGTTGATCAAAATGTCTGGGATACAAGTTGACTTATGTGAATCAAACTTTTCCTTATATAATAGCAATAATTTTCAGATGTGTTCCAAAAAAATATTTTGTTTTATTTGGTTTTGTTTCTGTCAGATCACATAGCATGACTATGCATAACTTTAAAAAAAAAAAAACATTGTGTTGTACTGATTGTTCATTTGTATAAATCAGTTAAATATGAGAAACTCATAAAATTTGAATTTTGTTTTACTGTGATAAGCTTTAATTGAGACTCCATTCTGTAAGAATATATTTAATGTAATTTCTTCACTGGGATAGAGCCATCTTCTGGAAAGGTGCTTGTGGTTTGAATTCTCTTTATTAGACTCTTAAATCTGAGAATGTGATACTGCATTCAAGCATCTGTCTGAATATGAGTGATGCCTATATAATCAAATTCCATACTGCATTCAAGCATCTGTGTGAATATGAGTGATGCCTATACATACAAATTCCATACTGTGTTTAGGCATCTACAAATGGCAATACATACAAATTCCACAAGTTTGATGATGTGATGAGCTATGTGGCAATGGAATTGTGATCACTCTGAAACACAGATGATATTGTCTTTCTAAAAGTGAAGAAATGTGACCTCTCATCAGCAAATTCATGAAACCTACTTTTGTTGTTGTTGTTGTTGGTTGGGCTTAACGCCATTTTTCAGCACACGATAGGCTATTCATAGCGGCCAGTATTAATGGTGGAGGAAGAAACCGGGAAATCACCGGAAAGAACCACCGACCCACGAGAAGCTACTGGCAAGCTTTCTCACATATCCACATTCGCTGAATCCTAGCCTAGACTCGAACCAACGAAGACAGAGGTGAGATAGCAGTGATCCGTAACGGACAGCGCTTTAGACCACTCAGCCACTCGGGGCCCCTCCTACTTTTGCTATAGACACAGGGTGAGTTATTTGAATTAGGCACTTGCACACATTTTGAGTTTCTTCAAAACTGTTGTACTAGACAAGCTGACAGATTGTGGACACATGGTTAAACCAAGCTTAAGGGTTGTTATGGCAATCTGTGGACACATGGCTACACCAGATGTCATGGTTGCTATGGTAAACTGGATAGATGGCTACACCAGCTGTCAGGGTTGCTATGGCAAACTGGACAGATGGTCACAGTTACAAATGGACATTGGAAAACTACTGTTAGTCATCTGTTAGAGTCAGCTGGCCAGTGCATGATTTTCACCCTTGGTAATTCTGTTTAAGCCACTTGATTATTATGATGGAATAGGAAGATCAAAGGAATGTATTGGCAGTGTTAATAATGTGGAAGACAGACAAAGATCATTAGTTACTATGGAAACTTGTAACATCCTGGATCATGGATATAAGTCCCAAGAATCCTAATAAAAGAACTGAAATTAGGTAAAGCACAAAGAAAGAAAGATCATTAACAATATTTTTTTGAGCAATTACAACAAACATCACATATACATTAAAACACTGTATATTACAAGAATGCCTTTTGTTCTTCATTCAGAGCAAAACCAGATTCCATGTTTTACAAAATCTGGGGACATTTATTTCATTGATCAACCATCAACTTCAGAACTCATTTATTTTTTCATTAGGAAAATATTAGTACTGTCATTCCATTGCAGATAAAACTTTTCATCCTTGAGGAAATTTCTATGTGCCAATTCAGGCACTTTAAGTTCAGTACAAACTCTGAAATTCTCCATAATCAACAATTTCTTGGAAAAAAAGTTGAGATAATCATGATATTGAATCAGTACCTAACCACAATAAAATGGGCAATATATAAGAGTTTCATTGACCAATTCTGATTGTGATTTTCTTCATGTTGTACAATATGGGGCATTTTATAGTTAAAACAAATGGAATCCTTGGCAAACCCTGTATTATAAATTGGTTTGCAAGTTAGCCATGTGCACGTTATGGAGGTAGTGGCATAATTTAAATTTTTTAACAAAATGGTTTCTAAGAAATGATTATTGCAAATCCAGTTTGGGTTTGCTATAAAAGATTGTACTTTTCCTAGACTGGCACTAATGTATTTGAGATACCAAAATCGAACATTTACATAATTATTTATAAAAGAAAATATTTATAAACATTTTTTGTCATTTATCATTGATTTGATAATTCAAAATGGGCTACTATTATTTTTCAGTCATTTTGCAAGCAAATACAACTCAGAAGCCAGGAAAATATTGCAGAAATCTCATCATCCTAAACTTGGGTAAGTTGTCTTCAAACCAAAACAGTACTAGCACAAAAAAGCTTATTTTCTGTAATCAGCCTTGTCCACAGTAATTGTAAATTTCATCAATACATGTTTGTCATATTTACATATGTCAGCCTTGTCCATAGTGATTGTAAATTTCATCAATACATGGTTGTCATATTTACATAAGTCAGCCTTGTCAACAGTGATTGTAAATTTCATCAATACATGTTTGTCATATTTACATAAGTCATCCTTGTTCACAGTAATTGTAAATTTCAATCAACATGTGTTTGGCATATTTGCTGAAATCTGCTTTGTCCATATTGACTGTAAATTTCGTCAATATGTGTTTGGCATATTTGCCTTGTTTTGTGTTGTTCGGCCATCGAGTCTATGAAGACTACTCTAGTCATCCATGAGCTGGAGGGACTGGTTCAGTTCTGTGTTTGCACAGGTGGTTGATAAGGCCAATCCTTGCACGGATAGTTTGGTTACTGAAGGGACAAGGGATGAATAGGACATCTCCAGAAGGGTTGCTGGCACATGCTTTTCTGACTTGCCTCTTCAGCTCTGCAGCTGCTCTCCTGCCAGATTCACACAGTTTGGAGCCTTTGTACAGAGAGAAACACCAAGTGACTCGATCGCTTGCTATTTGCTCTCATGAATCAGAATTTATGCTGAATGCTTTCAATGCAGTTTTCAAATTGTCTTTGAAGCATTTCTTCTGACCTCCATGGGATCACTGTCCTTGCTGTAGCTCACCATAGTAGAGTCTCTTAGGCAGCCACTGGACTGGCATGCGTACAACATGTCCCACCCAGTGTAGAAGAAACTGCATCAGGATGGTGTGAATGCTGGGGAGACATGTTTAGGCGAGTTCCTCGGTGTCTGGGACCTTATCCTGCCACTTGATGTTGATGATTTTCCTGAGACTTGTGGTGTGAAAGTGGTTCAGCTTCCTGGCATGGCATTGATACACCATCCATGTTTTGCATGCATAGAGAGTAGTGTGGGAAGCACAACTGCCCTGTAGACCTTTAGTTTGGTCGTGATTCTGATGCATCTTCTATTTCAGACGTTGGCATACAGTCTTCCAAAGGTTGCACAGGCTATGGCAATGCAGAGGTTCACCTCATCAGTGTCATATTTGCTGAAATCAGCTTTGTCCACAGTGATTCTAAATTTCAATCAATGCATGTTTGCTGTAATCAGCTTTGTAAATTTCAATCAATACATGTTTGGCATATTTGCTGAAATCGTCTTTTTCCACAGTGATTCTAAATTTCATCAATATGTGTTTTTCATATATCCTGAAATCACCTTTGTCCACAATGATTGTAAATTTAATCAATACATGTTTTTCATAGTTGCTGTAATCAGTTTTGTCCACAGTGATTGTAAATTTTAATCAACACACATTTATTAGATATAACTAGCAACAGTCTACATGCATTTGTCCTGGTTAGAAAAATGGAATTTGACCTTTTACTGGGCCAAGCACTCATTTTGAGAATGCTTTGTAAGATATGGCTCATTGCTGCTATGGCATACTGATGTTATTGTTATGTTATTGTAAAATTGTGGCAATATTGCAATATGACTGACACAAAATAACATCACTATTCAGTTTCTTTTTTAAATATGACCAATATCTGCCATTTCATACATGTGTGTATCCACAGCCTATATGAATTGAACATAGGCACAAAGACTGTATTCCACAAAGGATAGGTTTAAATTCTGGTGCAGTATAGTAACCTCAATTTCTCGACTCATTTATGTTTGCTGAACAAAGTACATGCTATTTATGTTTTCATTTTGATGTCTTTAATTTCAGATATTCCTTTGCTATTGTAGGAATTAATTTGACAGACCTGGTGTATGACCTTTTGAAGAAGGGTTACATGAGGACACATTTTTATAATAAGATATGTGGCAAAGCCACAATAGAGGAGTTCCATGAAGTCTACTGTAAGTAATATCTATGAAAGTTTTGGCTTGAAAGAAGTTTGAGAATTTATTCACATGTTCTAGAAAATTAAAAATCAGATTGTAACCCACTATGTAATATGAAACTGTTTGCTTCAAATCTTCTCCTTTTGTATGTTTTAAACTATTATTTATGCTTAGTTTCCTTTTGAAAGTATTTGACTGGTTATATTTTGTAAATATATGGAGAAAATCAATATATCATTATGTACCTCAATAACTATCAGAATTAGCATCTGGTTGCCCCAGCCTCACAATTCTGGTAACTCATGGACTATGGACAGAAGATCTTTTGACCTCTGATTCATTTTCAAAGGCATTAAATTCATAGTTTTGTGAAATACAATGTGGTTGGTACCCAAGTTCATGGAGTGGGCAGTAGATCTTGTTTCAGAGAATAATTATTGTTTGTTGTGTCATTAAGTTTGTGGTTTGTAGCAACAAGACTTGGTAGCCCATGAAATGTAGTGATTCACAGTATTCTGTTCTTCCTTTCCCAGGGTATGGGTTAGAAGTCAGTTACTATATACACTTTATAAGATCAGTATGGTAAATTTGTCAAGGAATGCAAATCAAACTTTTTTGTTGTAAAAAGAATGAAATAATCCTAAGTTAGGTTATCTCTAATGTTTTATTACAAATATTGTTTTCCAGGCTAGGAAGTCATTTTATTAGAATCCTGACTCTGTAGGATTAAGCAATAATGTATACTTTAATGTCTAGCTATCTTATATGCCCAGCATAAAGAAGAACATATTAATATTGTGGTATTGTCTTCCTGTTCATCCATCAAGTTTCTGCAAAATAATAAGTTGTCCTCCATCTACAGTTACTAAACTATGTATGGTTTGTGTTAATGATAATTAAGAATGTGTATTGATTTTGGACTTGGGGGTTCTAAGGTCAAGGTTACTGTTATAGAAAAAAGAAATATGACTACAGAAAGAAATATGGCTTTTGCATAAATAACTAGAGTTCCTGCATCTACAGTTACCAAACTTCTGGATATTTACCACTTTGATTAGGTTAAAAGTCAAAGTCTCTGTGACTGAAAGATGAAAAAAAAGGTGTTCACACAGTATCTTGAGTTTTTCACAATCTACTTTTGGCAAACTTTATCAGTAGCTGGCATTTGGCGTGGAAAAAATCCTACTAACTTTGTAATCAGACAGTCAAAGGTCATTGAACTGATAGAATAAAGATGGTTTTCACACAATAGCATCATTTGTACATCACATACATCAGATAAGGTTTGTGGATTCCTTTCACATGGAAAATGGAGAAAGCACAGTGAAAATTGGTTTCCACACAATAATAATTTTGTTCAACACCACGGACTTGGACCAACTTTGTGGATAATTTGTACTTTGGGTAAGGAAAAAGCCTATCTATCTTGGGACCAAAAGTTCAGTGGTAAAGGTCACAGTGATTGAAAGGAGAAAAATGGTTTCTGTATAGAAATTACATGTAGTTAACATA
The DNA here is from genome assembly GCA_016746295.1 of Potamilus streckersoni. NCBI lineage: Eukaryota > Metazoa > Mollusca > Bivalvia > Unionida > Unionidae > Potamilus > Potamilus streckersoni. Next base: position 568,539 of record JAEAOA010001962.1, read on the forward strand.
TAAATATGCTGATATCCTCATGGGGTTGGCATATAAATATGCTGTTATCTGCATGATGTTGGCATATAAATATGCTGATATCCTCATGGGGTTGGCATATAAATATGCTGATATTTTCATGGGGTTGGCATATAATATGTATTCTTGTTTTGTTTATGCCACATACTGAAAATATACAACCAAATCCATTGCCATGATTTATTAGAAGGAGCTGTGATGGGATAGATTCAAATGAATTTTAGGCAGGATAGACAAATTGCATAGGGATAAAACATGTTCAGAAATGAGTATTAACTTGAATATCATATCAAAATATTATTTTAATAAATCTACTCTGGGATGCTATATTTTATTTTCCTTTCAGGTCATGTGTTCTATGAATTTGACAAGTTCTGGTATTCTGAAAATCCAAAGGATATCATGGAATTCGGACAAATTAGGGAAAAGTACCGGAAGAAACTTGTGCACAGCTTAAAACAACCAAATACAGTTCTGGTCTCAGGGTTTCAAAAGAGGAGTGATTGAGGATATGTTTTTCCTGTGCAAAAGTGGATATTAATCCTATTTTCTGTCTGTAAGGACTTGACTTGTAAACTAAGGGATACCAGATTGCTGCATGTATACTGTCTTCAATTCACATAACCCAAATGGGCTACAACATCATATCATATACTATGTTGTCTATGTTTAATTATTAGGCAATATTTCACACAAGAGAATAAATAATTATACAAATCAAGGGGAAAAGGCAAGCTTAAATAAACTTCATTTATGAAATTATGTTTTCTTTATGATTACAAGTCCATGCCATTTCATTGTGCCAAACCCATTAAATTCTTGATAATTCACTACTCTAAACTTATGGAACACTTTTAGGTTATAACTTTTTAATCGAAATAACATTTTTAAAAAACAAGTGAAGACTCAGCCACCTGTTCTACCTTCTTTATATACTCAATAAGGACTGTATTTAGAATTATTATTCACTTAAACATAGACATCTTACATTAAACTTTGATTTTTAAATAAACATTAAACAGGAATAAAATTATGATATTAATTTCCATACTTAATTTTTTTAACATTTATAAATCTTTGTTTATGTAATTGCTAATAAATATATATTTTAAATGAGTAAAAATACATATCATCAGCTCAGATGAATTGCTTATTTTGTTTTCTGAGTTGTTGGTAGTGTGCAAAATGGTAGACCATACTTTACCATTAAAATTTCACCTTGATAAGCCATGTCAGCATGAAAATGAAGAAGAAAATTGAGCTGCCTGACTTTAAGAAGATAATGTTTCTCAGCAGTGGTTTGGATCTAGAAAATAAGCATTTGGATTTTTTAGGGAAATTATAACCATCAAGCTCAACTGACAAGATGTTGCAAAATCCTTGTGACCAATGTAGAAAAGATGTAAATGTCATCAGTGTGGAAAATCAAATGGGCAAATCATTACAAAACTGACAGAAGAGAAATTGAAATACCTTTGAATAACGAGACAGGTAAAATCGACAAAGAAACACTCTAGTAGTGACATAATAAATTTAAGGTATTCAGTTTAATCTTTCGAAAAAGTAATACCATAATGACAGTAAATTTTGGGATAGGACAATCTAATTATTATTTTTCATCTCCAAAGTTACAACATTTTTGATGTCCCAACACTTAAAACATTTCACTGCAAAATTATCAGGATCATCGGAAGTCATACAGCAATGGCTCTATTTTGCTCATTTACCATGGCAATAAACTTATAAACACTTTTAGTTGTTTTTATGCAAGCGCATATTTTCTGATTTTCCAAACATGAAATAAAATAAAGGTAAATAAAGACTTTATTTACTGGCCACATAGATTTTGCTGGGTGACCTGTATTATAATGTGTAATATTTAAACAGTAAATATCATGCTTTATGTCACTTATATTCTTCTTATTCATAACAAATATAGATGCAGATTTTGCTTTATAATACTTTTTTAAAACAAATTTCAGTCTTCAGGATCACATTTTAGCTATGTGTCCATTGCTGTTTTATTTCTTTCATTTGCGGATGATTTATTTTTATATTTTTCATTGATATATGCAATCTGACAAAGTGATATAATCCTTTTTACACACATTTCATGAATGATTAAAAGTGTATATTCACACAACCATCACAAATTTCATGAATAAATAATCATAATGGAGGTTAAAATTCTTATCAACGACTGCCTAGATTATCATGAATCCATTTTAGGTTTTTGTTTTTGTTCAATTTGGCATGTTGTTTTGGTGGTTTCATGTGATTATAATTAGCAGATCCAAATTTCTGGCCTGTAAATTGTTTAAACCCTGAAATTGACTTATGTAAAGATGGAATTTTTGTCCAAAGGTGATAGCAGTACCCCTTTGTAGTCATTTTATGGCATATCGTTATAAAAGATGAGCACTGTTACGATAACTGAGTAAACATTTACTTATTTAATAGTTGCTTACATCAAAGCAGACTACAACTGCATTATTATTCAAAATTTCAATACATTATTTCAGAAATTTCTGTATGATATTTTTGAGACATCATAAGTCTAATACAGTAGTTATTATGATTCAAAACTAATAGATGTTCTGCATTCAGCAAATTTTAAAATCTTAAATGCAGTGATAGCATGTTGCAAATGGTGTATATAAGGTCACTATAAGTGTGAGTGCTTAAGATTTATTTCATTGGTTTTATACTAGAACCACATTTTAAATAGTTCAGTCTTGTCATTGTCCAATAAAATTATACACATCAATTGAAAGAGGTAGAAATTATAAGAAAATAGATGAAAATTGATTTTTTTAAACTATTAATAATCTTGTTATTGATAATGATAATCCATTAACAACCACAAAGTCTTTTTTTTTAAATAGCATTATGACTAGTAAAATACAGAGAGCAATAAGTGGAAGAAAACAATTTCCAAACTTTGCCAAGATTTACACTACACTAAACTGTTGCTTTAATTTCATGTCTCAACTTTGTTTATTAAAAATATAATTTTTTAATATTAATTTAGGATGTCACAAGACTTCCTTTCATTATGGTACAGTGACAATTTATTCTGCAAAATATCTAATAATTTGTTTTCATAGAAATTCACAAAATTTTACTAGCTGGTAGATATCTGTCCATTAATAAAAGAGGAAAGTTAAAAATAAATTTTAGCACAAAGAACAATTTGTTTAACCTAAAACCAGGGCTTGAACAAGGATCTTCCATATTTTATTTGGATGGCTCTACTCTAAGCCAACTTGGCGTTTATTAGAATGTTTTTGATCTTTGGTATTTTTTAGAGATATGCAGATTATTGCTGATCTTTCTTCAGCCTGTTCAACAATTCTTTGTTTCTGCTTGAAAGCACATGTTTAGTTACGTTGGGAGAATATTACACTATGTTTTATTCAGTATTGCTCCCTCTCTCATTTTGTAGTTTGGTCCATATTTCCTTTGTTGTAAAAAATGACAGATCTATTTTGGGATATTAATGTTCTCTTTTAATGATATAATCTGAATGTTTTGCATAAATGGTTTCTAGTTACTAAGTTAAAAAGTATTGTTACAAATTTGTTAATACAATGTTTTACACACATGATGGCTTGTTTTCCTGATTCAGAAGTATTAATTGGTACCTAATCATTGTAATAACCTATTTATGAGTTAACATAGGTTGTGCATTATTTAAAAATCCTTCAATTTGGACAGTTTTCCTTTCATTCTTGAAAAGTTCTTTAATTGTTTTCAAAATTTATTTTTTCCAAAAGCTCATATTTATTTGCTGGAATACAATAAACAATTACACCTGAATAAAATATATCACTTTTTAACATCAGAATGTATGATATTTACTTATTTTGAATAATCATTAAAAACTAAATAAAATGAAATAAAATAGGATGGATAAAATGACAAAAGACAAGATAGTGACATGATTGAGTTATGTCCCTTTGCTGGAGTGATCAGCTGTATGTAGATTCCACAATTTCAGTACACAATTCTAGAGTGATAAACAAAATAACTTGTGGGTAAAGTTGAATTTCTATAAGAAAAAAATACTCTGTCTAAACTTTCATAAGACTTTTACAACTCTTGAAAACAACACTCTGGAGGTTTGTCTGGCCAAATTCCTTTTCAGAAGGTGCTTATAAGGCAGACAAAGGTGATCACAGGCATGTTAAAGCTGGTCCAGGATGTCACTCCTCCTCCTTTTTTATTGCATTTGACCCAGTTGGCACGTTTCATACTCGACGGAGACACCCAGCAATAGCCATGCTTGGGAAGTATCAGCTGGGATTGCTATGGTCATTGAGCAGTGCTGGTCACCATACTATAGCCAATACTTTGATAGCTTTGGTCAATTTACACCTAATACGACTTGCCGAATATCAGCAGTCCATGTCGTTCAACCTCATCATACCCTCCCTTTCCGGATGAGCTATATAGGTCAGTGTTGTTTTGAAGAAAGAGGAATCTGAGCTTGTCAGCTCACAAACTGCTCCACCTCGCTATGCATCAGTTATAAATATTTGATTAATCTGCTTACTTGTGGTCAGTCTAGAACCTGTTGCAAAGAAGAGCAGTAGGATGGGTGGACTGACCCCACCTTTGACTTTCAAGTCTATTTTTCCTTTATTAAAAAATATTAACCTTCCATAACAAAAAAATAATCTCCTTGGTTGTTGGACCCTACCCTTGAGTTTCTAATGGTATATTTTAAAAGACAAAACTTGTATCAAATATTACTAGACTGACTCGGACCCTGCAAATTTCTAGCTGGCTTATCACTGAGCCAAAATGAATGATCTTACAGCTCAAAGTAGTAATGAGTATCCCTATAAAATATGATACTATTGCTCGTGCACATGCTTACTGATGTTTGATGTAGCACATCATAGTATAAAATATGAGTTCCCGGCTTTGTTGCGACAGTGGATGTGCAATTAAATTGTTTTAATGGCAATGAGTGATTCTACGCTAACTATAAAATCTTGTACAGCTAAACTAGCTCAACAACAACTAAAGACAATTAAGAAATATCTCCAGTCCGTGATTCTGTCCAACAGCAGTTTCATCAGCATCAGAAATCTCAAGTGGAATTTACATAATGTACAGATCAGTTATTTAAATAATTGTCGAACCAACCCCAAAAATTGTTACAGCAACTGAGGCAACTAAACAGATTTTGAGACATTACCTGCTGATATTGCTGGTCGTCTTCAACTCGCTCAACCAACACCCAGCAACCTAATCGACCACAGCCAGAAGTTCAGCCACGACCACCACCAAAAGTTAGAACTAACATAATAAGTTTACTGAGGAAGGTATTGGAAGCTGAACACCACTACCACCACCAAAAGTTAGAACATAATAAATTTACTGAGGGAAGTATTCCCGCGATCAAAGATTAAAACAAAATATTTGATATTGCAGCGTTTGGATACGGTAGTAGAGATCAAAAAGAGTACGATAGAAAAAGGGAAAACCAAAAGGAAATGAAGCGTCAACTTGAAAAAGGAGCAGAAAAAGAAAAAAAATCTGGCGGGAAAAAAACAAACTAGATTTGAAAATAAAAGGAAAAGGAATAAGATGCATCAATAGCTCTCCAGTAGCGAGTTCTGGAACAACCAGGTTTGCATAACGAAAACGTTACCTGAAGCAAAATTCGGAGAGGGATTAACCGGTCGTCAATAAACTTTACCCCAATAGCGTCCTCACTGATGTTAATCGCCTCGAAAATTTGATTAGTGGAAGACGAGCCAGCAAAACTTTTCTCGAATTCATCAATGAAGCACTGCGATTTGAAACGGGAGTTGTTGTGGACAGACAAGTCTATAGAGCACTTTTATTGATGAAATTATTGATGACTATCGAGCAATTTTATCGATGAAATTATTGATGACTACAGCGATTGATCAATTAGATCAGTGATAAGAACATAACATGAGTATACACAATGCTTAACGTGGACCCGTAATGGTCATGGTGATAAATTCACGATTATCAATATATAAAGTTATCTACTGAGATGGATTTAGCGATATTTTTATCACTGACATCAGTGATGCTCCGGACATTCAAGATGACAGCATTAATAATATTTTGGTTTACGACTATGTCATGTTTGACAATAAATAAAAAAAAAATTAAAACAATCTTAAACAAATACAGCCAGGATATTTTCACGAGGCATGCACAAAAACACAGACGTTATTTACGTTACTCCGCTGTGCGTTCAGATACCCAAACTGATTAGCTACCTGTAATTTTCTGGTAGTATTTAACGACGTTGATCTATACACGCTACGAAATATTCATCAAACGTTGTGCCCTGGTAATAAGAACATAAATCAGTTCATTGGCTTCTTTGCACATACTCAGAAAACCCCACATGGCTTCATTACAATGTACGTGATCCATCAACACAATATAGCATTGGTCTGGATAGAATCTTTAATTGCACACCCATTGTCGCCACAAAGTCGCGCACACAGATTATATCCTAAGATGTACTACCGTCAAACATCAGTAATCATAGCGAAGTGCGCGAGAAAATTGTATTATGTTTTTCTATGGATACTCCCTACCGATTACTTCTTTGTGCTAAATGATAATTCATTTTGCCTTGGCTCAATGATAAGCCAGTTAGTTATAAAGAATCATAACACTACTTCGGTACCTGCTATTGGAGGGGGGGGTACCCCTGGAACTTTTGCATAGTCTGGTCCGGTCTTATTCTTGTAATATTTGATAGAAGGTTCGCTTTTTTTAAATAGACCATTAGAAACTCAAGGGGAATGGGGAAAGGTCCGACGACCAGAGTGACTTTTTTGTTATAGAATGTTCGTTTTTTTAAAATAGACTATTATTTTTTACACAGGTTTCTTGTCGAATCCTGATGCTAAAATGAGCATTACGACTCACCCTGTTATGGTTTTGCGCTTAGCCATCGATTTTCCGAATGTTGTTTGCATATACAGTGATTCTTTTCAGTAATTTATGTGTCATTTTGATGTGGTAAAAGATTCTCTTTCACACATCTTTATGAGTCAGAAAACTGATAATTTAAGAAAAAGATAATTTGTGTGGTTTTTCATCTGGTCAGGCAATGTTACAGTTACTGCAGTTCACTGGTATTTTGAAAACTGAAACATTACTGATACATTGTTATGCTAAATGGAAGATGCCATCATATATTTATATAAGCATTTAATTACTTTTCGCAAGAAAAATATTGTCCTCTAACATTCCAAATTAATATTTTAAGCGTTTCAGCTGAGTTCCACATTCTTCAATACAATGCATGTTGGTGTAATCAATTTATATAGCAGATAATGTCAATGAGCAGATGATCGGATGAATGTTCAATTGTATGGGGTAATCAGTAATTTTCCTTTTTATGGCGCCCAACTGTAACATTCTAAAATAGAGGTTTGACGAAAATAAATCTGTTTGTATGGAAGGGGATGGAAACAGAGATGGTTGGGATTCTTCTGTCAAATGCTTTTTTCTGTCATTTTACTTGTGAAAAGTAATTACATATTTTTATAAATATCTGCCAGCGTAATTTCTAGGCGTGACAATTTATTAATAAAGCTTCAAAAGTTTGAAAATATTAGTGATCAGGGCGAAGTGTAACAAATCGAAAATCGTAAAATGTTCACATTCTCTGTCTCTTAGTTTTTTCCATATTTAAGTCATAAAAATTATGTGATTGCTCATTGAAAAAGAAAATTATAACACTGAAAGGTTTCACCGTAAAAGCGAATACCATGAAAAATGTTTACCTGAGTAGCTGACGATTAGAATATACTGGTTTTATTCTTTTCTTTATTCCTTTTAGTACCAAGCTTACACTAGGTACATGTGGACTTTTTTGTTACGAAGCGTAAGCTGTGTAGTGAGGAAGTGTAATGTGTTGAGTATAACGAGGACATGGACGCTTAACTTAATATATCATACAGTACTTATTGCATACCAAATATATAGTACATGTGGTATACCTGATGTATCATATATAGTACGTATTATATACAGAATGTATCATTTATTACCTATTGCATACATAATATAGTAGTAGGTGAAAAGGCTGATTCTGGCGCAAAAGTTATCCCCATCCTCAAAACAAATACAAATTACTTCTCTCAAGACCTTAAAACACCAAAGTTTTTTCACCTACACAAAAACTAAAGGCTGATTCTGGCGCAAAAGTTATCCCCATCCTCAAAACAAATACAAATTACTTCTCTTAAGACCTTAAAACACCAAAGTTTTTTCACCTACACAAAAACTAAAGGCTGATAATTGTATAAGGTAATTACCTCTCTCAGTAGATGAAAAGGCTGATAATTGTATAAGGTAATTACCTCTCTCAGTAGATGAAAAGGCTGATAATTGTATAAGGTAATTACCTCTCTCAGTAGATGAAAAGGCTGATAATTGTACCAGAACGGTGCAGGTCAGTTCACAAGTAAGTGATATTATATCTCATCACCAATGATTAATGTTTCAACTGATGATATTAAAAATATTTCATTATCATGGTGAATGAGACTAAACTTTACTTTACCGCTCACATGACGACGGGACTCAAACAAAACTTTCATTTCTAGTTTGTTTAGAGGATATTTTTTGTCGATAAAATATACTTTTGACCGATCAAGATCAATTGTAAGTTTAGTATATTTTTGTTGACTAATCGGATCATGAAAGTTTTTTAATTCCACTAACATCTTTTGATACAATTGTTCGATATAATTGAAATACACACTGTTATCAGATCTGATGAGCGAAAGTTTTAACTTGTCATGTGTTCCATTAAAACATATACCTGATGTTTCATTATTAAATTCAACTGTCAATTGTTTACCGTCCATCATTAGATATTTAATGTTACTATTATAGCTATTTGTCATTGTCAAATTTTCAAACATTATTTTATAAGTTTAGATAAAATTTCAGTTGGAAAAGATAATGTCAAGGATAGATCTATCATCATGACAATACCCAAGGGCAAATGTATCTACCCCATTTTCACAATAGCGTTTATCATCAAAATTACTCAATCCACGTTTGATAATGACATCTGTTTCAAGCTTATGATGATTTGTCCGTATAGCCATTGATCTTATAAAACTAACACCACCACGAGCGCCGAGCGCATACTTGTAGTCATCAAATTTCATAAACTTTTTAACAAAATCGCGAGGCAGACCTTTTGCTTTTTTTGTTATTTTATTATTGTCTAACAATACGGCATACATTTTGCTGCGTAATCCGATAAAGTATTTGATAGCGCTCGAGTTCATTTCATCTTTGAACTTACCAATAACCTTTTTATTTGTGTCGTCATGAAATTTACTGTTACGTGGGTAATCAGAAAGATCAAACAGATATCTATTATCATGCATGTCCTGATAGATGTCCTCGCATTCGATTTCATATACGAGCGAATCAGTATCAGTAAATAATAATCTACTAGCCGGCCATTGATTTTTAACAAAATTATAATGAAAATCATACATCAGCCACTTTGATAAATCTAACACTGAAGCTCCAACATAGATCGGCTTGTTAAGTTTTAGATTTGTCTTTCGTCGCTGTACTGCGACAAGATTCTCATTAAAAATTTTCATGCTCACAAAATCATCGTCTGACACAAGTTTGTTTCTGCGATTGACATCATTGACTAGTTCGATATTTACGCGTTTCCTAATATTCTCCATCGTCTTACCAAAAACGGAATTGTTCATCAGTTTGAAAAAGTTTTTCTCAAAATCAGTTTTAGCTACAGCTCTTCTTGAAGTGTTTGAATTAATGTAACCTCTCATCCACGGCGACTGATTAAATTTTAGTACACGATGAACTTTTCTCAACACAAGACCAGCATCGATTGCTTGTTTTAAAACTTTATAATGCAAAACATAATTACGTTTATTAAGCAAATTTGGTACTAGTTTTTTGACTATAGAATTTTGTCTTGGTGATGCTGACGCCTGTTGTTCTTCAGATAACAAACTATAATCTATTATCATTGATTCTGCGCAGAAAGGGTAATCGTTATGTAATCTGTGTAGTGAAATAGGATAATCGAGATCAACTTCAACGAAATAGGAAACATCGTCGGGTATCTTTTTTTCTGTCTCCGATAGAAATTGATCCGCCGTGATCCAATGAAATCCACCAAAAGGCATTGGTTCTGCCATCGAATACCCGTACAAGTTATTACAATCTAGATATATGATATACTTCGAAGGAAGGTCAGGATTATACTCTTTCAAATATTTGTTGTTTGCTTCAGCATACTTCTTTGTTATCACACTAATACCGCCTCGGATACCTTTCTCAATAAAATTGAACATATCAACATCAGTCAGTAATTCCAACCTTACCTTACTAAACTTTAACAGAGCATCCCATGACAGTCCAGGGGCAGAATAATACCAGCAAGGATCTAGTCCATAATTATTATAACTCACTTCTCGAAAACTTTCAAAAACATCTGCTAGTAATAACACGTCAGTTTTCAAGTACAAATCATGATAATCACCAAACACCTTGCAATCAAATCTATTCCAGATATCTTGTGCGTATTTGTAATCGTCATCGGTGATATTTTCATTTTTGAGTTGCGAGTAAAATTTATCTTTGTCAGGTAAAGATGTTTCATCAAATTTACTCCAATCGTCGAGATACTCGTATGGAAATACTCCTTTTTTGGTCAGTAAATTAAATTTGTCTCCAAAACAGTCTTGTAGGTTATCAAACTTACTACCGGCGCAAACAGCGCTGTTTACTAGCTCATCTAACGATGCTGCCATAAACTGCAGGCTGTCAATGAAACGTAATTTGCTTAGCGTAACAGACATATACTTTTCAAAATTATTTGGGATGCATTTGATGACGCTATCGAGTTTTAGACGAGATTTTATATCAGGATCACCAAAAGCTTCTACTATAATATGGCTGTCATATCCTCGAAAGTTGTGAAGAATAACTGGAATAAAATCTGGAGCATGAAATTTCAAATTACAATGATCATGAGCTGCTCCACGATACTGTCCGGTCAAATGACAATGGTCATGTACTTTCTTGTCAGCCCTGACAACGTCAGGGTCAAAAGCTTTTTCACAAATATGACAAATTTCCGCTTGCTCGTGATCGGATTTTTGTTGTGGTTTTAGTTTAATCATTGGAGTTACTCTTTTCAAACAATCAAATATGTTATCAACTTCGTTAATCAATTGCTTGAGAAGCCAGACAGCTGGATTTTTACCTCGATATAATTTGATTGGTTTAGATAATCTCGAATCAGCATAACAAACTATCTTGTAAGCTACTCCACACGGAACATGATTTTGAACTTTTCTTGTACTCGATTGGTTAGGATCATTTTCTACGCCAAATACAGGTTGAAGTAGGCATTCGAAATCGGCGTACAGAACGAAAGGAATTTTTAATTTGTGATTATAATTGACAAAATACAATAAACTATCTTTTTTAGATGGCATCGTTATTCGTTGTACGTCACTACAGTACTGCAAATGCTTTTGTAATGTTTCATTGTCTGTACAACCGTGCAAGCAGCGATAACAAAAGAACTTTTTCTTGTTATTTTTATTGTACTGTTTACCAACTAGTCGATTGAAGTTTTTGATCCAAACGTAATGATTTTTATAAAACAGTAAGTTTATAGTCGATTGTGAAGCTTTTTCTGAAATATATCAGGGATAGACGTTTTCTTTTTCATCTAGTCCGAAAACGTTAATCGAAACATTATTTTGCTTTTCAAACTTTGGTATTTGATTTTCTGCCACTGGAAAGTTGATATCCTTAAAATTTAATTTTGATACGTGACTAATATACTTCTCAACACGACCAGCGTCTTTTTCTACTGGAAATAGCGCAGAAAGAACAGCCCATTGAAAACATTTGTCATCAACGTTTTTCACGTTGATGCAGCATTTTTTATTTTTTATTTTTGGTGGCAGGTCGATATACCCAGCGCTATTAGAGCCGCTGCCGCGTAATGCGTCATATTTCATTGTGTGAAACAAAATTTCTTTGATTATTTCAAACTTCCAACCTGAACCAGATTCGGTAAATTCTTCTATTTTTTTCCAAATTTCTTGGTGTATTTCATTAGATAGTGACAAAAGATCAGTCCCAAGCAAAACGCGCCTTGATTTTGCATTAATATAAGGGACTGTAGTTTCCGTTTTAGTACATTCTTCCGTCACAAGTAGTTTTGAAAATATAACACGATATTGCACTAACAATCTTAAACCCTTGTGTTTTTCAAGCTCACGTTTTACAATCGTCTGTAGCAGATGAAAGAGATTTTTTTCAGTAAAATTTACTAAAACATTTTGATTATCAAACTGATAACTATTATCAAAACCTGCAAAAGCAGCTGCTATTTTAACAGGTTCTCCAATAAGTCTCTTCTTGGCTATATCACGCAATTTCAACATCGCTATACTATAGTCTAATATCTAATTGATAATTTACCGCACACTGCGCATGCGCTAGAAAAACAATTAGAGATAAAAAAATACCACCTATAATATAATGTTACAAAATCTGACAAGCGCACGTGAGCAAGAGGTATATCATGTTTATCCGAAGTACAACCTGTACGCTGGAAATGCACTTGGTTCGGTTATTAATATCATTACTGGAATATATGTTGGTAAAGCAACGCCAGCGGGTTATACGATTAGTGTAAAGGGAGATAATACTGAAAGAATTACGATGTTTAGAAAAGATTTTATTTACACGTTATTTTGCGATGACATTCCAGAGGGGAAACGAGTATATCATTATAACGGTAAAGTCACTGATGATAATATTGAAAATTTATCCTTTCAAGACGAGTTTCAGCCGCATCCGGTCTTTGATTTATACGAGGCTAACGATCGCGGTATTATTAGAAACAGAAAAACTAAAAAAGTTCTTAATAATATGAGCAATATGGGATATATCAGTGTGACTGTTAGAGGAACATCGACAGATCGAGTTTGTTATACTGGTCATAGGTTTGTTTACGAGGTGTTCAACGGATCTATACCCAATGGTCTGGTTATTAATCATATCAATAATGTAAAAACAGACAATCGATTGGAAAATCTGGAGCTAGTGACCCAACAGGAAAATGTGAGTAAAGGACAAAATAGTAATGGTATTAATTTTAGATGCCCAATAAAACCTGTTATTTCGTTAAACCTTGAAACGGATGAGGAGATCAAATTCAAATCAATTACAGCTGCGGCGAAATATTATAATATAAATCCCAGAGCAGTAAAATTTGTAGCTGATGGAGCAACAAAATCAGCTTTTTCAAACAAATATGATGCTAGTATTATTTTTAGATATGATGATTAATTATACTTAACAGTTCGGTTTTAGTCAAACAATGATGAGCAAATGCTATAATATCATCGCAATCAAATTTTAGCGTCGTTACTGCACTTTCATTAATTTTATTTTTTTCTGCTTCTGTTAGTAATATTTTATGAGAATCACCTTGCATTACAATAACGTCAACGGAATATGAACTATAACCTGACAAGCATTTTCTTACCGCTTCGGTCAGTTCGTGGTAGTTTATTATATTAACTTTTTGGTGATATTTGACCTTGTCAGTCATCTTATAACAACAAATTAGATAAAAAGTATATTATAATATGGATATGATGAAACGACTCGTTCAACTATACGAAGAAGATACTAGTGATATCAGCGATAAGGTCTCCACAATCTCTAATGATATGATAGATAAATCTGTTGGTTATAACGAAGATGATATTTTATATAACAACGAATCTGATGATGGTGAAATAGTCACCGTCGTTAACAGATATAATTATAGCAGACCAACCACTGGAAAATATAATGTCAAGTATCACATTGCTAAAAAAATTATAAAATTTAATTTTACCGTTACCGAACAGCAGGTATTTTTGCAGTTAATCAGACCTTTTTTAAACATCAAAATTTCAGGTCGACAGAAAAATATCAAATTCGATTTCATATTTGTCAAGATTTTTAATCTAATGACGATCTCTGACGATCGCAGACAATATCTAATATCATTATGTAAACCAGTAAAATGCAAATCTATCAAACGAAAGTATGAGGAAATTTATAATAGCATTATTTCACAGTCGATAAAATCGACCGGGTTGGAATCCAGCTGTTAAATTTATCACTATACCCACGCCATTTGACTAAACTTTTATCTCCTTTTTTCCTAATCACTTTTTCGATAACGAAAACATCTTGTTCAGTTTTTTGTAGTTCTTGTGCGTAAAAACTACCTACTATAGGTTCCCCTGCCAGATCTTTTAACGCGTACGTTACAGGTACTGTTAAGAGTACTTTATCAACAACAAATACTTCTTCGCTCCAGTTTGGAGTAAATCCTTTTTCAAATATCTTTTTAGTCAAAGAGATTCTAACTTTATCACCGACCTTAAATTTATGTCTGCGGTACATGTTTTCGTTTGCTAATATGGGATTTTTGATAGCGTCATTGGGTGACATTTTGATGGTTCGATGTTTCGTGTTATTATATTCGCCTACGATTTGCGAAAGGTCATCGATGTACCTGTTGGTGTTTTTAGCTGTCATATGTTTGTGTAATTTTTCATTTAGCGTGCGATTAAATCTCTCGACAACAACGCTTTTGCCTTCGTTTCCTGTAACGTATTTTTTAATATTATTTTGTTCTAGAAACTGCTCAAACTTTTTGTTAAAAAACTCTGCTCCATGATCAGTCCAGATTTTGTTTGGTTTTCTTTCGGTACTCGTTATTATTTGTTTTAACGCATCAGTGATTGACGTTCCTGTTTTATCTGAAACTGGCACACTAAAAGCGTATTTGCTGAAAACATCTGTGACATTAAACAAATACTTCTTTGGAGCGCCATCAGCGCCAACGTTAAACTGAGCCAGATTAGATACATCTACCAAATCTATTGCCCAGATATCATCTACAGCGTTTGCAACAACTTTGCGTCTCGGAAACTTTTTTTTTTAGGTCTGTGTAGTTCGACTGCAAGATCATCGTATAATTCTTTTCCCCGATCGCGAGGCGATTGACGAGACTCTCCGAGTCCGAGTTTATATTTTGCTCCTATCATTCCCTGAACAAATCTTCTATCAAAACGTTCTCGTAGATTTGTTGGCTCCATATCATGTAATTCGTCTAACATTACTTTATCACAATCTGCTTTCGAGTTTTCATGATCACGATAACAGATATCGTGACGCATTGCTATTGCATCCACTTGATTATAAGGTTCTTGTCCTGGCAATGGATTGTTGTTTTCATCTAGTTGTTGGTCTAGCGGATTGTAAGGACCAGTATACCGATGACCAGGCAAAGTCCAACCGCCTTTTGGTTTTGGTAATTTTCCAATAATTTTATGTATATCTATACCTAACCCTATTATTTCTCTGTTGTTACAACGTTGACAGTACGTAATGATTTTATCTTGTTCTATGCAAAGATCTTTGTCACAATCACAATTGCATTTCATTTTATTTTATTTTGTTTCATAAGATTAATCGTCGATCAAGATAACTCTATCAACGCTAGATCCTACTTGTTTTTTCAAAAACATACTTTTCTTTCTACCACAGATTGCACAAATACTTTTTAACATCGTTCTATTATTTTTCGTTTTTTCCGTCATCTCATCCTTGTTCTCTGTTTTAGTTTTGCATTTGAGACAGTATGTTGACATTATTATATCAAGGAATTTAGATAAAATTGATTGCAATATTATCATTCGCATGAGAAGGAAGCTCATCAAATTGTAAAATAAACTTTAAAAAGTTTTTACTTCCAGAGCTTTTACTCTGGTGCATTTGTCTGACAAACATGATACAATAATACCCACAAGCTGATGTTCCAGGCTGTAGTTGATTAGACGAATAATTTATTTTATCAAATTTTTTAAAAATATATTTTTTTATGAGATCGCTTGGAGGAAGTCCGAACGAATCAAAATAATTGTTATCCTGGACAGCAACCCAGTGGGTGCCAGAGCCATCATTGAAGTTTTCAATATTTACAACACAAGAACCGCCTGTTGGTACGTCATCGAGTTCATCCTTGGAAAATACTCCTCGAAATCCAACAACGTCCTTCAATTTTTCAATGATGTCAAAATTGCTCAATAACGTCTGGTCCCCGGTAGAGTTAATCCGCGTCCGATTCCTAGTAAGTTTGGCAGCAGACTTCCCGCTAGTCCCGCCAAAAGTGGAGCGAAAGGAATAATTCCTCCTTGTTTTGTTTGTTTGCGTTTTGTTGTTGTTTTCTTTTTTTTCGATGATTTTGTTTTTTTTCGGCGACTTTTTCGTTGGCATTTTATTTTATACTGTTACATAAAATTAACGATAGATTTGTTTGATACCACGACCTTCGACTGCTTTCTTCGTTGCGCCAGAGACTGCTCCTGACGCAGCCGCAAGTCCAAGTGTACCAAGTACTGGTAAAACTTTGCTAGCTATTATTGATAACGCTGGTCCAAAAAATCCACCTTCTTTTGACATTGCAGTTACCTGAGAAACAGATAATTTCAGCACAAAAGGTTTGTTGCGATCGAGTTTATTGATTTGTTGTTGCGTTAGCATGACTTTTACTGCAATTTTATTTGAAGTTTCCGGAGAGATCATCAAAGAAACAGAGCTGCGTTTAGCAACAGCTGCTGATAATTTTTCAACTTGACCAGATGTTAGGTATATTTCTCGAGTTGTGTATTTGGTTTTCATAATGTTATATCCAAGTTGTTAGATTAAACTTGTACTGTCATTCTTCCTTTGATTGAATCGATGGTCAGAAATCGATCACTAACCAATAGCGCGTATACGTTATACTGTTCACCTGGCACAGCGCCCAGTGTCCACGTGACCTCAATATCTGCAGTCGATCCCACAACACGCTCCAAATGTTTTGATACATCAAAGTAAAAGATGGGATAGAGCGATCGAAACTCTTCTATTGATATTTGAGATCCACTGTCCGCGTTCTGATATTTTTGCATTGCTTCCATAAGATACATGTACGGCCGAGAGATGTTTCTGGTGGCGTCTACGGCAAAATTACATTCGATTGCACGTTCAGGATACTGTTTGGAATTTACTCTCACAAATATTCGTCTAACGTCTGGGTTATCGAATACGGAATTGTTCATTTCCTGATCGTTACGACGTGCCTGTCGTTGAAATACGACGAACAAGTGTCGCGGTAGTTGTTCGCTGGGCGTGGTCGTTACACGCCACGTGTAATCAGTCGCGTTGGGAATGGCTGTTTGATAAATCCTGTTCTGTTGGAAGTGTATCTGTATCTTTTTTGTAAAGGTGGCTAGTAAAGATTCGAGCTCCATCATTTTAGCTAATGAAGGGACAACCCGAGGCATCCACAGTGCTAATCTTGTAATAGAAAACTGTCCCTCAGCCACTCCATCGGCGTGTATTATACAATCGTTTTGATCAGCTCGATCTAATATAAGCGTATGTTTTATTCCTCGAAACACTTTGTTATAATCACGGCAAAATCCAAAGATTGTACTTAACGGAAGCATCATCGTTATTTGGCGAGATTCTGCGGCAAACGCTTTTCGTTTAGCAAATCCCTCGTTAAAATTTAATCGTCGTAGATTTTTAATTGCGTTTCTTATTGCATCCGCTACTATAGCACCACCAGCTGCATCTGCGGTTAATGCTGGAACAGAATGTCGTGCAGCTGCATTAGCTCCAGCTGGGTTTAGAATAAGTCTGTTTGCAACATCAGCATCACCTAGCTCTCCAGTTTTAAACTCGTTCGACACAGTTGTCCCTAGTCCAGTATCTTTGAACCACATCATATTTGTGGCTATTGATCTGGAATAGTCATCGCTAAACGAAACGATGTTTAGTATTGTACTCGCTATGGGTAAATGCATTGAAATATCTTCTACGGTTTGATTGGCCAGTTGGTATCGTGCACTCTTAAACAAGCTCCAACCATTATTGACGAGAGCGATTTCTGCATTAGCTGCAATATCACCACCTGCTGCAGTTAATATTCGGCCACGCACTTCTAACATTGCCTTATGGGGTAGTAGAAACACGTCCTCGTCTCTTGTGTTAAAAGTTCTTACTCCGGTTTTATTCGGTTCGTTCGAGTTCTCATCGAGATACTCGACATACTCTAATTCTGTTACAGCATCGTCAGTATCAATTTCTTCTGCAAAGTCGAGATAGTTTTTAGCTGACATTTATTTTATAATCGTTACATAAAATTAAAAGGCAGCAGGGGTCATCGGTTTTGTTTTCTTTACTAGTTTACGTACTATTTCTTCACCACTCGGCGACAATAATTTTTTTGTTGTAGCTATCATAGCTCGTTTTGTTTCTTCTGTTGGCGCAATATCTGATATTACTCGTTTTATTTCTGACGGGGAAGGTCCTTTAATCTTATCAGCAATCTTTTGCCCTACTGCAGTGCCTGCTGAAGATGCCGCCCCTGTAGCGAAAGCTTTACCAGCGTCAAGTGCAATGGGCGCTACTTTACGCGCGATTCCTGGAATATTCTCTGCAATTGTTGTAAATATATTTCCAAAAAATCCACCTACGATTTTTCTTCGATAAACTTTTCTTCGTCTCATTTTATAAAATTATGTACACAAAATCACATTCCTAGGCAGTGCGTAGGTGTAAGTAATACGTGACTATCTCGTTGTTCACGTCTATTTGTCGTCCAGATTGATCTGTGAGTTGCATTGTAATGCTTGTAATTTGATTCTCAGGTGTTATTGGATAGTAGATAATCTGTCGCGGATTGATTTGCATGAGAGAACCTGGTGGGACTTCTGGTGAGAAACTGTAGATCGTTTGCCCGCGGTTGCCTTTTGACGTATAAGATCCAGATGCGATAGAGCAATTGATGAGTATTGTATTTACTTCTGTAATATCTACTGGTAGTTCTCCATCAAATGTCAAAGATTTATCTTCACCGGTGGTATAGTATAAAACTCTAGTAAAACCTAACATCTTTCCAAAACTTCTTTCTTCAAAGATGACTTTCATATTTCTTTTCACTGTTATCCTAGCTCGTAAGGTGTTATAATTCGCCGCTAATTCGAAATTATCAGCATTCCCACCAGCTTTTGTTAGAAGCTCTTTTATTGTTCTGTTTAGATCAGTAATGTTATAAGCTCCTTGTGGAATCTGTAGTTTGTATTGTATATCAATAAACTCTTTTTGTGATGTTGGAGATTGTTTAACATTAACGATTAAAATTTCATCATTAATCCCAGTTTTAATATTTGGCATGGCGTTCCAACAAGTACAAGAAATTAATCCAATCTCATACTGTTTTGCAGGATCTAGTTCTATTGGTGGGTTGTAATTTACTGTAAAATTCGCGCTGTTTCCTGTTATTTGTGATGAATCAAGCAATAATGTTGTTTGCATTATACTAATATTTTAGATAAGATCGCGGTGTAAAATTTCGTACTCGGATGATGTTAGTAATCCACTCGATCTTAAATGATCAAGTATATCAATAATTTCGTTATCAATCTCTACATTTTCATTACCAGCTTCTTTAGAGGATATCAATAGCATTAGCCGATCGACTATGTCTGCGTTTGATGTAAAAACTTTAACTCCACCTCCAGTTCTTTCTTCCGGTAATCTTTTATCTCGAACATCTTCGTATCTATCAAACAATCTTTTAAAATCCCAACCTTTACTATAACCTCCTGGTTTATTTTTATATCGTTCTGATGTTTTAAAAAAAATTTCAGCTATAATTCCATCTCTTATCTGATCAAATAATACTAGAAAATTCTTTTTATCTTTTTGATCTTTAATTTCTTCATCAACACGTAAACCATTTTTTATAATTTCTCTTAATTTTTCTATCAAATCGTTATACTTTTCTTTTGGCCAATCTCGAATACTATTAATATCAGTGATATCATATTTTTCCATAAACTCGTTATACTCAACATATTCTATTTTAGACCTAGCTTGTCTTCTGTAAAATATGATAGTATCCTCAATAGGCATTATTTTTATCATACTTTCTTGTAACGTTTTTTGTTTCTCAGCTAATACCTCAGTTTGTTCTGACACTTTTTCCATCATACTTCTTAACTCGTCGGGATTAACAGCCTTTGTTGTTATAGCTTGCTGAAGTGCAAGAGGGTTGTTTATTAATCTATCAAATTCAACCTGTCGTGCAATAGGATCAACAATGTCTCTTACAAGTTCTTCTGCAATTTTTTTATTTTCTTCTTTCGATCTTTCTCCTAGTAAACCTAACAATCCTTTTTCTTTTATTTTTGCTAGTTCTTCCGGAGACAATGTTGGTATTTCTGGCTGCTTGCCAAGCATTGACTCAGTAACAGGTTTGAAAAATTTGGTTCTTTCTTCTTCTGCTTGAACTTGTCCACGTCGAGCTTCTTCCACCTTTTTCTTAAAAGCCGCACGAGTTTCGAGAAAATTTTTTAGTAATTCGATTTTCTGTTGATGTTTGTCCATTATTTTTATACGCTTTACAAAATTATATCATAGAAACGTCTCAAGGCAACAACGAAACATCTTGGTTGGATCACGCGCTAGCTTGTCAAATAAAAAGAAACTATATCGATCTTTAGTTGCTCGATGATATAATTCGATAAATTTATCTTTTGTAACATCACCACATTGTTCGTTTGCAATATTTCTCACATCCACATTATCTAGTCCGGGAAATAATATGAAACAACCCGTATTTCGTCTAATAAACCTATCAACATTATAAAAACCTTGAGCAAGATAAACAGAATTGCATCTTTTATTACGTGATAGTGAAAAATATGATCTAATCTTGTTCATTTCCTCATTGTTTAGCGGAATATCATCAAAGACGATTATCTTCTGCTCTGACGAATCGAGTTCATTCACTGGAACGAGTTCTTCTGGTTGTTTTATCAAAAATATATCATCACCAATGCCAAGGTCATCACGAAGTTTATCATTATACTCGTTTAATAATTTGTATTTGTCTTGTTGGGGGTTGATGGTGTAAATATACACCTTATCATAGTTAAAGTTATTATTGAGTAAAAGATTTAATAACAAATTTGTTTTACCAGATCCAGTTCGCCCAACAATAAGATAATGACAGTCTGGAAGTTCATTGTTATGTTTATGCTTCACCAATCGCTCGGTGTCAAAGTTTATTATCTTCGCCATCGTATAATTTTATGTTATATTAATCCAACAATTTTGTATAGAACGGTATGTATAATGAGCTACTATACAAAATTTGGAACATTAGCAGTAGATTTATTAACAGAAGGTTACCAGGGTGACTTATCCAAGTATGCAACTCTTGATAAGCTCAAAAATGAAATCAACAATTTGTTAAACGTTGCAAGTGTAGATCCAAATGAAGTTGTAGTTTTCCAGGACAAACAAGGACGATTAAAGACGAGTAATGTACAACTATCAGATGTACTAGTACGAAATCCTACTGCAGTTGCTAATAATATTGTTACTTTTAATAATCAAGGTAAGATAGAAGATTCGGGTAGGTCAGTTAACGATTATGTTAGAAAAGCAGGTGATTTATTTACGGGAAACATTGTTATGAACCAGAACAAGATCACATACCTTGGAAACCCAACTGAGGATAATGACGCTGCTACTAAGAAATATGTTGATGATCAGGAATCAAAGTACGTGTCGGTGCACGGCGGTATAATGCATGCATTTCTCAACATGAACAATAATGGCATCAATAATCTTAGAACACCAGAATCTGATTTTGATGCTGTAACAAAGAAATATGTTGATGATATCAACAATGAAATCACCAAGTTCAAAACTGATTTTACTAATCACATCACCACGTTTTTAAATTTTCGTAGAAACATAAACAAAACTAATAACGAATTTTTTGGAAGTCCGCCATCTGTTGATATTACACTCGATAATATTAACACAAAACTCAACGATATTATTAGTGGAATTCCTAGTATTGTTGAGAAAACAAGTATGATTAAAATTCCTCACAAGCAGATTAAAAATATTGTCTATACTGTTGCTTCTGGAATGTCTACTTGGTCGCCGCAAAATAACACTCTCAAACATACTGCAGAGGTCACTGGTGTGTATAGATTGTCCGTGTTTAGCAGTGCAAAGTTTAATATATTTACATTATTTCCATGGCGTCACTCGACTGATAATTTCTCTGGAACCGTGTCTATTGTGTTGAACAAAGATGTTGAAGAAACTTTTATGCTAACAGCAGATGACAAAAAATTAAATGCTGCGTCATATTGGTATTGTCTGGAATTTGTGACTGAAACACCTCAACTAGTTACTTAATCAAGCCCGAGATTATGTGAACAAATATTATAATGAAAAAAAGTATAGTTGATTTCAATCATATTTCAAAAGATATTCCAGAACAGGATGTTGACGCACTAATACAATACTACAAATATTATCATAAAAAACTTTGGTGCGTTAAAAAATGTTACAAATATTATAACAAAATACTTCGAGTAATATCATATCTACCCTTGTTAATGACTAGTTCTGGCATAATTTCAAGTGGTATATCATTAAACCCGTTTTTGTTAATCATATCCGGTGTTGGTGTTTCTCTTACAGCAGCTTGTAAAAAAGTTGAACCTAAAATTTTGATAAAAAAGCACGGCTGCTTAACATCAATTATAACTTACAAAAAACTACTTGATCAAATAAGATCTTACCTACGAGGAGTAAAATATAGTATGGACGATTTAATACGTGAACTTCGTAGTATTGACAACATGTTAACAGATATTCTACCCATGAGGATCAGCAAATATGAGAAAGATTATCAAAAGAAGTATGATATAACATAAAATCAATTAGATATATAAAAATTTTTTATATTATATAATGACCGAATTTTCAAGTGATCTCCATAAAATCCTCCGAGAAGTTCAGATGAAACATGCTGAAAATCTTATACAATTATATACTTCTCCAGGGTATATACCAGTAGATGATATTGACGTAATAGATCTCCCTGATAAATTTATCAAAAGAGAAAGAGATCTGCTCAACCACTACATCAACGCCAATAAATCACTCATCAAAAGTGAACCAGATGGAGAATATTATCCTTACTTGTACAGCATAACGAGAAAAGCAGCATTAAACAATAATTTTCGCAAAACTCACAAAAAATTTATCAAAAGTGAACCAGATGGTGAATATTACCCGTACGCGTATAACGAACTGATCAACAAAACATTGAAAATCACTGATGATTGAGAATTTGAAACCACTAGTGGTTTTACGAGTGATCTTTAGGTTTCAGTAACGCCTCAGTAAGTATTTGTTCAACAGATTTCTTCTTTGGTGGAATCGTTAACGATTCCCACTCTAGCGTTTTCATGACAACTTTGTTGTCTGCGCTGATTCTTTCAAGTCGGCTGATTTCTTCATGTTGTTCATTTATCGTTGATGTTAAATCATCTATGATTATTTTATTATCTTCGATGGTGGTATTTAACCTGGCAATGGTCTCTTCAACGTCGCGAACTTCATTTACTGCTTTTTCGTACAGTTGTACAACATGATCTCGCCGTTGTATCTCACATGTCAGTTTGTTGATCAGTTCTTGCCGTACATCTAGTTCATTTTTCATTTTGAGAGCTTTGCTGGTTATTTCATCATGCTTGGTCTGTAAACTTTTACACGTTTGCCGTTTTTCTTTTAACTTTTCGTTGATGCTATTTATTTTTTTTGTTTAATTTTGACCCGCTTGAGTACCTGCTAACCCTCCTGGAAATTTTCCATCTCCGGATGCGTCAGTCCATATTTTATACAGCCTGGTAAGTCCGATATTAAATTGAGCCGCGATATCTGATACTTTGCATTGTCCACGCAGTTGAATAATTTGCTCGTACTGTTCCGGTGACAAATATTGTGCTCGGTTTGGCATATATATTTGCTTTCAAAGTATTTGAAAAATAATATTAAGTAACAATGATAAATAATTTTGAAGAAAATTAAACGCTAGTAACAATAAATGAGATTTTTTGGAGAATTATCACTGTAACTGTAAGCAGTTCTGTCATAATTACTTTGGTTGATAAAAAAAACAGCAATTTGTTTCGTCAATCCTACTTGTTATTTCTCACGTTTAATTTTCTTCAAAATTATTTATCATAATTATCCATCATGGTACTTTAATATCATTCATGATGAAGATCGTTTACAAACAAACTGATAACCAATTCTTCTCCGCGTAAGTCAATCAAATCGCCGTCTTGGTTAGTAAGTTTAAATTTCATCTCGTTGATGAGGTAGTTATGTGAGCGGTAAAGTAAAGTTTAGTCTCATTCACCATGATAATGAAATATTTTTGATATCACTTACTTGTGAACTGACCTGCACCGTTCTGGTACAATTATCAGCCTTTTCATCTACTGAGAGAGGTAATTACCTTATACAATTATCAGCCTTTTCATCTACTGAGAGAGGTAATTACCTTATACAATTATCAGCCTTTTCATCTACTGAGAGAGGTAATTACCTTATACAATTATCAGCCTTTAGTTTTTGTGTAGGTGAAAAAACTTTGGTGTTTTAAGGTCTTAAGAGAAGTAATTTGTATTTGTTTTGAGGATGGGGATAACTTTTGCGCCAGAATCAGCCTTTAGTTTTTGTGTAGGTGAAAAAACTTTGGTGTTTTAAGGTCTTGAGAGAAGTAATTTGTATTTGTTTTGAGGATGGGGATAACTTTTGCGCCAGAATCAGCCTTTTCACCTACTACTAATATATCATATATAATACGAATTGTATACATAAAGTATCATATATGGTACGTATTACATGCATAGTGTATCATATAGCATGAACTGAATACAGAATGTAACATAATATTTATTGCATACCTAATGCATCGTATAGTATGTAACGTAAACATGATGTATCAAATATAGTACGCATTGTATACATGATGTATGGATTAACTTATTCGTGTTGTTTAATATCACGTCATCGTAGAAAGCTTAACTATGCTCACCAGGATTCCACATTATTAGTGTGGATACAATGGTTCGACACATCAACATTAGTGGTACGACACATCATTATTAGTGTGGATACAATAGTACGACAAATCATTAAACAACATATCATCATTAATGTGGATGCATTGGTACGACACATCATCATCATCATCGTTAGTGTGGTCGTAATGGTATGATACATCATCATTGGAGTGGACGAAATGGTACGACACATCATCATCATTAGTGTGGGCACAACTTTACGACACGTCATATTTCTTATGGACACATCAAGTCTAGTGATCTACTGTAACTCAGTTCTTCCAACGAATATTGCTACATTCATTTGTCAGCTGCATAAAATTAACAGTAAACTTTAAAGAGCACAATATTGTTTTAGTTTATTGATTTGCATTAGTTGATTGACGGACAGAAACAAAACAAAATTATATTAGGCCAATAATTTTACATAATTACAACTTTCAAAAATATTCGTTGATATCATGATGGTCTTATAACATGCAACTATTTGGAACCTACAGTTTCGGATCAATAACAAAATGAGAGCCAAGTTACGACAAGCAAAACCGTATATATCCAAATATATTCAAATCAGAGTGAAGTTCTTGTAAGGTTTAACGCCATTTTTCAGCACAAGATATGCTGTACATGGTGGCCAGTATAAATTGCGGCGGAAGAATACGGGAAAATCCCGGAAAGAACCACTGACCCACCAGAAGCTACCGGCAAACTTTCTCACATACCCACATTGGCCGAACGTGAGACTCGAACTCTCGCAGACAGAGGTGAGATAGCAATGATCCGTGACAGTGAGCGCTTTGGAACAGTTGGCTACTCGTAGTCCTCAGTGTGAAGTGATTTTCAGCAACAGGTTATGTGTTATTTCAGTTATTTTTGTTCTGTTGGTTTTATATTTTAACTCTTACAAAATTTTAACTGGTTCCTTTTGTCAAGGGTGAGTTCATTGATTACTTTTGTCCTCGAATTTCCATACGAAAACAACGAAATAATTTTAATTTCAGCTTGAAATTGTGCAGATTTTAAAAAATGATAAGTAAAGTAAACATGTTAATGCAGATTTGTTCTCAAACTAAAGGCAAAACTGAAATGTCTTCTAATCCAGAGACATTTATATTAAACTGAGAATATTTTCAAAATCAATATTTTCAATCTTCTTCAATATTTTTTGAAGAGCGGCTTGCATTACGAAATTTTGGGGTCATTTTGTTGTTGGTATTTCTCTATACATATGAAATGTAAATGATAAGTGAGTGATTTGGCCGAGTTACATCCATGGGCAAGCCTTGTTTTGAAGACATGACTGAACTGCGTGTGTTTTTGGGTGGTGATCTGACTAGGAACGTGTTTCACTTCGACCAGTGGTCAGTCAGTTGTATTTGTTTGCGGCAGTGTTAAGTAATTGGTCAGTCCAAAGTGGAACTAGATTTATACTCAGTTCCAATGAAGCACGATGGCGGACAAGATATTATTGGTTTACTAAGTTTCAGTCCTAACATTAGCCTTTGGATAGAACATCAAAACACTATCCAGTGTCGTTTGCTTTTTGTTTGTTTTATTGTTGAAAGTGAGATCCTGTGTCGACGCAATACGTGATATTTGGTGAACCAAAGGGCCGTTTTCCATTCTACTCTTGCCTATTAAGCGAGTGCGATCGTGAGCATGGTCATGTCCTTTGGTGACTTTGGAAAATGGACTGGCATTGCATTTATTTGAAACACTGAGTAATATTTGATCTAGAATCTTGAAGCTAAACACCAGCGCTCAAGTTATTACGCTACGCGAAGTTTAGTCTGAGATGTTAGTTTTAATTCTTAAAGAAATCGCAGGAGAAATGGAAAAAGGATCCTCCCTATTATCAACCGCACATGTTAGTTGTAAGTAATATGTAAGCAGCTATACTAGTGCTGTTGTCTTCACGTGGATAGCTGTAGCATGTTATCCATTGATTGGTTCTTCTATTATAGTTTAATTGTCTCTATCACAGAAAATAAAACTATGGCTTGGCGATAGTATGAATACCGAAATACAAAAAAAAATCAATACAAAAATTTCTTGTTCTAGTCTTGCCTCCATAATTACGTCTGTGGATGCATAAGGCAGTATACAATCAGGCATGAGCAGCTGTTTTTCCCTACACACGATCATCAAAACCAATTTGAAATTGAGAACAGATGACTCATATATGGGCATATACGATAATAGGTATTTCTACAAAACATCATGACATTCTAGTTGCAGTGTTGTCCACATCACAGTCAAGAGTTTTACGCACATTTCGCAGATGCGCTTGTACCTACACGATCTCCATATAGAGAAACATAAGTCGTCGCACAATTATACAAATACCAATGGATTATTTTAATATCGGGTTAGTGTGGATTCTTTTGAAATATATCGGTGAGTATAAATTAATGAAACGCATGTATACAAATGAGAAAACAATTCATTGTACGAAAATTATATATTCTGTAGTTCGGCAAAATATCAAATTTGTTATGCATAATTGGAATCTGAGAAAAGTAATATATGGTGTTGCTGTATAATGAACGATTAACATATATTTAAATTTTTAATGATGATTTTTTTTTGACGTTAGAACATATTTTGACTTATCTGGATGAGCACTATTTTATCTCGCATCCATTTTTTTTTTGTGTGTAGCGCATCGTCCTCCGTAAGATTTTTTTGTTGTTGTTAAAATAGTTTCAATAAATTCTAACCAAACGTACCTAACATCTATAGTCATATATTTGTAGGAGACATACTTCAGACAAACGATTTTCAGATTAATGTCTAAATCCGCATAAATTAGGCTTGTATATGCTACAAATATGATTGCAGATTAGAAAAAAAAGAGGGTAGAGAAAACTAAATTTGAAAGTTAACAAGCTACTTAACAATATGGTAGAAAATTTTAAAAACTGTTTTGACTCTTTGTTGCATTTTAACATTGCCTTTAAGCATAGAAGAGCGACGGGATTAGGCCACGCGTCTTTAAGTATAAAATAGTAATGGAATTGGGCCACACCTATTTAAGTGTATCGAAGAGCAATGTGATTAAGCAGAACGCCTTTATGGGTCTCGAAGAGCAATGGGATAGGTTCACGCGTCTTTTAGTTTAACGAAGGTCAATGGGATTGGGCTGCACGCCTTTAAGTGTATTGAAGAGCAATGGGATTGGGCCGCACGCCTTTAAAAGTCTTGAAGAGAAATGGGATTGGGCCGCACGCCTTTAAGTGTATTGAAGGTCAATGGGATTGGGCCGCACGTCTTTAAGTGTATTGAAGGTCAATGGGATTGGGCCGCACGTCTTTAAGTGTATTGAAGAGCAATGAGATTGGGCCGCACGCCTTTAAAAGTCTTAAAGAGCAATGGGATTGGGCCGCACGCCTTTAAGTGTATTGAAGAGCAATGGGATTGGGCCACACGCCTTTAAAAGTCTTGAAGAGCAATGGGATTGGGCCGCACGCCTTTAAGTGTATTGAAGAGCAATGGGATTCGGCCGCACGCCTTTAAAAGTCTTGAAGAGCAATGGGATTGGGCAGCACGTCTTTAAGTGTCTCGAGGAGCAATGGGATTATGGTCATACTTATTTAAGTGGCTCCAAAAGTAAATGGTCTTTTAGTGTAACGAAGATCAATGAGATCAGGCCACCAGTTTTTAGTGTCTCAACAGATTGTTAAGTGTCTCAAAATGAAATGGGATTGAGTCATATGTCTTTAAGTGTCTCAAAGTGCAATGGGATTTGGTCATACTTCCTTAAGCATCTGGAAAAGTAATGTGACAGCCGCGCGTCTTTAAGTGTATTGTAGGTCAATGGGATTGGTCCAGACGTCTTTAAGCGTCTCGAAGAGCAATGAAGTTGGGTCAAACGTCTTTATGTGTTTCAAAGAGCAGTGGGACTGGGCCCAAACTCCTTTACGTGTATCGAAGAGTAATGGGATTGGGTCACA
Source organism: Potamilus streckersoni (assembly GCA_016746295.1). NCBI lineage: Eukaryota > Metazoa > Mollusca > Bivalvia > Unionida > Unionidae > Potamilus > Potamilus streckersoni. Next base: position 597,616 of record JAEAOA010001962.1, read on the forward strand.
CGCCTTTAAGTGTCTCGGAAAGCAATTAGATTGGGATATGTATTTTTAAGTGTATAGAAGAGCAATGGGATTTGGTTATACTTCTTGAAATGTCTCGACGAGTAATAGGAATAGGCCACACGTCTATAAGTGTCTCGACGAGTAATGGGATTGGGCCACACGCCTTTAAGTGTCTCGACGAGTAATGGGATTGGGCCACACGCCTTTAAGTGTCTCGACGAGTAATGGGATTGGGCCACACGCCTTTAAGTGTCTCGACGAGTAATGGGATTGGGCCACACGCCTTTAAATGTCTCGACGAGTAATGGGATTGGGCCACACGCCTTTAAGTGTCTCGAAGAGTAATGGAATTGGGACACACGTCTTCACAATATATCAAGGATAAGCTCCTTTACAAATGTTATTCATAATGGGGATTTCCTGTCTTCTTTAGGGACGAGCCTCGACATTAAGAAAGACAGTAGAAAGGGTTTCAATCCGGGAAGGAATACAGTTGATTTATTTACTGCTACGAACGGATTAATTTGATACTTCTTTGAGTTTGCACGAGTTAAAATCAGGGAAATCATCATATACTTCGCTTGCATATTTAAATGAATATCAAAGATATTATAGTTCATTATGGAAGAGTATAGTTTATATTTCAACACACACACACACAAACACACACACACACACACACACACACATATATATATATATATAAATATATATATATATATATATATATATATATATATATATATATATATATATATATATATATATATATATATATATATATATATATATATATATATATATATATATATATATATATATATATATAAAAGTAAAAAAAAGTCCAAAAAGTAAACTTGCGGAAAACCAACATTAGGAGAATGTATTTGTTTTCTGTCTGAAATATAGTTGAAAAAGAAAAGATTGAATAATGTTGCTTCTTATGCCAAAAGCAGACGGTAAGAAAAATAAAAAATTTGGAAAAATATCAAATAATGCTATACATGCCATCTCCTTGAGATCACGAAATGTATCGATTTTATCATGCGTTTATGTTAGCTGATGGACAGCACGGTGGGATAAAATCGAGTTGATATTTATAAATATACTAATATTTGACGGTAAAATGAATTATAAGCACTAGTCCGTGGTTGCGTTTTGTCTCTGTATACATTGCAATGGCGCACAATTACATTGCCCTGATCTGGAGAAGGCGAAACACTGTACAGGAATAATTGATGAATCCACAGAAGATATTGTTGGTAGTATTAATTATCCTTTGTGTGGATGGGTGAATGATAAACGCAAGATACGCATTAATGGTCATTGTTGGTCTGGGTAATAGGTGATTTTGTTTTCATTTTAGGGAAAATGCTTGTCTCTTCAATCAAGAAAGCACACAAGAACAAACTAATCTGGAATAATTGTTTTTATTTCCTGAGTTAGAATTCAGAATGCTTTATTCTGGCCAAATTTGTTCAACAATCAATTTAATTGATCACACAAAAGCTTTTTCAGTTTCAGATGCACATTGTCTGTATGTACAACATGCTGAATAGAAACAAACACATGTCCCTAAAATTGAACATGTGCACGTTTTTTATATTCATATAGTGATCATTTATGTATGCTAAGTACGATCTTTTTTATTCGCAAAGCGCTGTATTCTTTGATAAACACAATCGATAACAAAATGTATGTTGGAATACACTAGTATCTCCATTACAAATCTTAACTGTAATGTAATAATTTTAGCACGGCCTTTATATATTGTTTTTTGCAGTCTATGTGAATTTTAAGTAAACCTTAAATCGATGCCTTTAAACGTTTGTTTGATTGATATTTATTTTATTTAAGATGATCTACGAGTTTAACTTTTCCGAGCAAAAATGTTAACAAAAATTTACATTTCTCATAATTAATTCTGGCATTAAGGACTGCCAATTTTTTTTTTAAACAAAAACCAAATCTGATGCTCTGATATCTACCGTATGAACTCCAAGATGACATTTTTTGTTTGATATTGCTATTTATATACAGCTTTAAACAACTTATCAAGGTTTCAGGAGTATCAATGCCTATATAAAGATGGTGACGATCTATCATGACCCTAAGACCTTAATGTGTGGACGTTTCCGTGAGACTGAAGAGTTCATGCTTTGATAATGACACTTAACGCTTCTGTGAGATTGTAACGATTGAATGCTTTGATAAGGACACTGGACGTTCCTGTGATACTGTAACGATTTATTGCTTTGATAAGGACACTGGACGTTCCTGTGACACTGTAACGATTTAATGCTTTGATAAGGACACTGGACGTTCCTGTGAGATTGTAACCGATTTAATGCTTTGATAAGGACAATGGACGTTCCTGTGATACTG